>CM043113.1:71546238-71767628 GCA_023701765.1 Hylyphantes graminicola | reverse complement strand
AAATTCGTCTGAAAAAAAAAGCTGAAAAGAGAAGAAAAAAAACAAATGGTCGGTTTTTCTTGCCAAATGACCCGCTAATCATAGAAGGATTCCGAGTCGATAGGTCTTCAGATAAAAAGAAATCAAGTATTGACTTAGATAAAAAGAAATAAAAAACAAACAAATGAAAAATCGACTACTCATACTCGACCCACAGAATGGAATTGAAAAGAACCGAAAAGATTTTTTTTTTTGGTTTGTTTTGTTTTAAAAGAACAAAAAAAAAATATCGAACTATATAAACATGGCGGCTTCTTCATCAGTGAAGTAGGGGGTTGTTAGCCTTTTTACAATGGACCCCTGTTATTGGGAAGTTTTTTTTATTAAAAAAAAACACCCGATTGTTTTTACTTTTTTTTTTGTCTTCGCCTCATCACAGTTCTATATTTTTAGGAAGATTCCAAAAAATAAAAATAATAAAAAGAAAATTGCGCCCAAGAACTTTTTTTATCCTTTCAAAAATTGGACATCTTTAAAACTCACTTTGAAAAAAAAGGAGTTATAGTTTTTACTTTTTCTGATTTCTTTTTCGATTTTTTCTGTAATATTAGAGATTTAGGCAATTATTTTTATCAAAAAAAATTATTTTATTGTTGTCAGTTATCCAGTTTTATAAACAGGCTTTGTCAAACGGAATTAGGAAAGGACTTATTAATTTAGAGACGTGTTTAATAAAATATATAACCTAAATATTGAGTATCGAAACATCCTAGATAGTAGATACAAAACAATATTTGTCTCTGGAAAACATCACACCCCATACTCAACCTCAAAACAGATTTTCAAAAAATTGTTTAACTAAATTTCAAAAGAGATTTCACAAAATATATTTTTGAAAAAAAAAAACCTTAAAAATGAAATTTGTTTCATAATTTTTTATGTTTCCAAACTTTAACACTGCGTATTTCATCGGATTTTAAACAAATAATATTTGAAAGTGTTTTGGAATATTTTTTTCTGAAAATAAATATGGCGACTTTTTATAGTAAAAATGTTTCAAAAACGAATATTTTTGTTCAATGTCTTTACTGTACGCACAACAGCATCTTACATATATTTGTGTTTTACACTATAAATGGGTGTTAATTAACACAGAACAAATTTTTTAAACAGAATATACATAATTTCACAACAGCAAGAGTTCGAGTTCATTTAAGAAAACTTCAAAACACATCATAATGTTTAAAATATTTATGGTTATTTATTTAATTTATTCTGCTCAGCATATGTAAAATATACTTTTCTATGTAAATATACTTATCTATGTAAAATATATATACTTTTCTTAGTAAAGTATACTGATCTATGTAAAATATACTTACCTATGTAAAATAAATTTTTCTGCTACAATCGCAATTTATAAAGAAAACTCATGCTCATACTGGTTATCCTCTCCTCCCCCCCCCCCCCCCCCATGAAAACATATAAATTTTGAAATTTATCATTTGCTGGTTGGTAGACACATATATTCAGGGTTGTGTGCTTGGTCGGAGACCCGCTTATAAACATTCGTCAAGTAAAACACACACAACTTAAGTGGATTAGTTTAATTTTTAAAGACAGAGGCCAACTAGAGGATCCCCAGAATTGACTTGTCACCCCCAGAGAATATTGATTTGGTATGGGAACTTGGAGGACTTAGTGACCACGACGGAATTTAATGTGTACGGGGGTTTTCGGAATGCAGATCGCAACCTTACGGATGCCAGTCCAAGAGCCAGTCCAAGCCAACCAGGCTATCCCTGCCTCCTCATTTGTTATAAATATCCAATTACAGTCGGTTCATCGTTTTCAAATTTGACAAATGACAGTGAATGCGCCCTCTAGAAGGGAGAGTGTAGGCTTTATAGCCCATTACCCAGCTCGCCAGAAGAGACAGTCACAAGAGACACACAAAGAAGGACGACACAAACACATAGACAAATAACAACATTTATTGACAAGTAAGTACATCGTCAAGTAAGACAGACAAAACACATACACGACAGATGCTGCCATCTATCGCTCACCACCTCCTCAATATAGACATGTCCCTGAAGGGGGAGAGAAATAGTCTAGGGACCTGTACCCGTGGGAAACTGCGCCATGACCGCCCACAGGACTTTCGGACCCAACAGATTAACAAGCACGTACTCCGCATATACTCGACAAACACAAACATCAATGCCTTCACCGGGATTCGAACCCGAGCCCAGCAGCTCCAAAGGTTAGTACACTAACCATTGCGCCAGTGGACCGGTTACAGTCCACTGAGCCGAATGAGACTCAGCCGAATGCTCTAAACCGCAAAATCTCGCCAAATTTCATGGCAACATATTCACCATCATGGCGATAATGTTTTCAACATAGATTTTTCTTTTGCTATCCAGCACTTCAAGATGGCTAACAATTTGGCTGGTTTATCGCTCGAAAATAGCAAGGGTGTTTAAGAAACCAAAGCACCTGATACGGCCCCTCCGAAGTAGCTTTTCACGAAGGGGCTGGGGAGTGTTACTGAAGAGAGCGGTTGTCACAATGATTTATTGGCTCTGCGGGTGGTCAGTGTCCACTGTTCAAGCAAAGCGATTTGGTTGCTAAAATCGAATGTTGCCATGCGTGTACAAATAAATAATTCTTATTCATTTTTTAGTTTAATTAACGTAGAATTAGAGGCTAATATGTCTATACTAAGTTAATCGTCTAATTTTCAACTACTGTTTTTATATTAGCAGTGCATCTACAATATTACTACGTGATTTAGATATAGGTTCATGAAAACCTTTTTTTTTCATGACAATAAGGGTGTGATGTAGATCAGTCATGGGGTCTTGTCTCATCATGATGTACTAAACTTTTGAAAATTAAACAAAAGTTTTAGTTCCAAAAGCAAAAGTTTTAACATAAAAATACCTTATGATAATAGGTTAGTTGGTTAGTTTAGTATGTGTATCATCGCACTAGAGTTACAGTAGGGCTATTGGCGACAGGCCTCATAATTTAGAACCACGGTCAAGTGAAGAGATGACACCTGAGTAGTGACCCAACGAAACCGTTTAGGACGACATCATAAGCAGCGTTGAGACATTGTCATATTTTACGTGCACTACCTCTACACGACGTAGTATTTGTCGAACACTTATGGCTTATAGGTCGGTAATTATTTAGGTGTTTGGGTCAAAAATTTCGAATTTCTGTTTTTCTTTTTTCTTTTGATTATCCCCTTAAATTTATATTTTCAATCAATAATAGTTTTGTTGCAAGGATAAAACTTTATTTTGAAAGGAACCGTTCCGTTTTTCTTGCAACAAATACACGATAATTACTAAAAAGGATTAAGCGCATAAAATATTTATTGTTGCAAAATCAGCAATTAGTTTATAGGTTAACATTAAAACGAAGCGCAGCTGTACTTAACCTTGCTTAGATTATTATTCCGATTAGTATATATATAAATTAGCTGGTAATATTGTCTAGTTGTAGTAAATTATTAATAGATATTGCTATTTAATTAGTAGTTGCTAACCAATTAGTAACTTAATTAATAATATTGCTACCATATAACTACTTATTTGTACCATTTTCTTTTATTGGTGACTTGCTGATTTAAAATTATCATTCAACAAAAACACATTTTAATGAATGTATAGCATTATTTTTAGAGGAATGTAATAAAAAAACCGTTACACAAAATTTAACTCTCTATTGCATACTGTTGCAATGTGGAAATATACACGTTAATCCGTTTTAATGATTTAAAATATTGTTGATGTTCATACGAATCAAATTCCAGGGAAAAGAGCTTTTCAAACAAATTACTTTCAAGTTCGACACAAGTACATATCAGGGAAATTTCCTTTGAAATGACCTGTTAAATAACTGACTGCCTTACATTGGAGCGATTTCTCGAAAAGTTATTTCGATATAATCCTATATTGTCCTCCCATTATGAAATGTCGCATTTTTTAACTTGTATTTGAAAAAAATGAATATTTAAAAAATATATGTTTAGCATATCGGATTAAAAAGCATACAAATTTTCTACAGCTGTTTTAAAGACTTCATAGTGTTGCCGAATTCATCCAATTTGCGGCGTTCTGAGGGTCGATGGGGCATGTTTCACGTCTTGAGTGGCAACAGTTGCACAGGAATGAAAATAGTAATAAGAAGCCAAATAGTATATGTATTTCTGGGCTACACATGCATGATTTTTAAGGTTTTAATGAAAATATATATGAGTTATAAACCAAGCATTATGTCAAACAACAAGTGAACATAAACCAAAAATTTGACGTATTTAGTTAAATCGGTACCTTCTACCTTGTAAGGAAAATGTTGTGTGTACACGAAAATTTATTGTGCAAGTTACTTTACATAATTAAATCGCATCAAAATACAATTATAAATGTTAAAGAATCTTTCTAAATTGTAAAATGGGTTTCATTTGACCAAAATTAATATATTTATAATGCACAGAAACTAAATTTAAATAAACTAAGATTTTTTAAAAATAAAATTGAAATAAAAAGCTAGAGAACGTATTTTAATTTTTTCGTAGCCTTTATGAATTGTATAAGTATGGTTAACGTTTTTAAATTTGTTTCAAGTAATTTGGTTAACCCATTAACGATGGTTTGTAAACACCGTTAGCACCCCTTTTTCCATTTAAAAACGCTAATTTTAAGTTTTCTAAATTTGTTTTTTGTGTAAATTAGTTTGCCCCAAATTAATTTCCCAGCAATGTTCTTTACTTGTCACTTGTCTTATGGTTTGTTAACTTTAAACATAAAATTCCTTTTCGTGTGGCAACTTTTTTTACCAATCGAACTTGATGTGTTTAACAGAAATGGAGTTGTCATGTGCCAAGTTACAAATACATGTGACTTAACCATTTGGTCTTGCATTGAAAAAATCCTGCCTCTTCAATAAAGGTGTGTACCGTGTATATGGGACTGGCGCACGTTAAATCCGTCGTAGTTTACTGCTCTGACAACTCATATAAGAAGTCGCTATTAGGTTGGTTACATAAGTGCCAGTTTGAGTTTCGGCATCGTTACTTAATCCTGGTTATGAAAGGGGGCTGGGGAGCCCAGTCGGTTAGGCACTCGCCTAGCATGCAAAAGTTCCCAGGTTCGGGTCCGGGCATCGCCAAAATAACTGCCGTAATATAAACGGCCCGTGCAGCCAAAAATGTCCGACGAATAATGCCCCGTGTAAGGTAGTGCACGTTAAATATCCTTCAAAGTCCTAACGCTGCGTACGATGTCGCATTTAATAGTTGCGTTGGGTGCCTATTCAGGTGTCGGCTCGTCACTTAACTGTGTCTCTAAAATACGACGCCCGTCGCCAATAGCCCCCGTGTTGCTCTAGTGCGACGATAATTCAAAGCCTAACCTAACCTAACCTGGTTATGAAATATGAGGTCCGTCGCCACAATAGTCCCCTTGTAGTTCTACAATAGTGCGACGTTAATTCAACCCAAACACAAACATCATTGGTCCACGTAAGAAGAATCCTCTAAAGCAGCATATATTTTTTTTTACATATTCACAAACGTACATACATACAAACAACAACATATTTGGGATTCACATCGCCCTTAAATTACGCAGGGATATTGGCGACTACATGACTTTTACATGATTTTAAACCGCGGAACAGTGACAGGGACTATACTTGAGCAAAGCTGTAGCTCCACGCAATCTTATAGCGACAGCGTGCAACGTGCATGATATCAGAACTTTGAACGTATACAGATTTAACGTGCACCAGTCATACATACATGGCGTTTAAACGGCGAGATGTTTTTGAGTCTAGAATGGGCTGTTACTAATATGGCTAAGACGCTCACAGAACATGAGACGGTATTTATGGTGTCATAATCCAACTCTTCACGCTATGGCGCCGCGCCTTACAATAAATGAAATATTGACTTATGTGAACTTAATATTATATAACCAGATTTTTATACCGTAAGTTAAATACAGAATTGCTTAAATATTAGAAGTGCCCATCATACAACTTTAAATTGAGAGTTGAACACATAATTTGAGAGAACTTAGAAACTGATCTTTTGCAACAAAGAATATTGAGGACCGAAAAGGCTGAAATTATCTCAAAACCAAAGCGTTGAGGTACAGGGGAGAGTGGGGACAAGGGGCATAAAGAGGGGGAAAATACCCTCTTAAAACAAAGGAGTGAAATCCACTCTTGTAGGGGAAGTGCATTTTTGACACTGGAAAGGTGTGAATATTAACTCAGACTGAGTTAAAATCACACGTTAGGAGTGATCTTGTCGCAGATTCAACATAAAAAGGTTCCACTCCTGTAGGAGAAGTGCATTTTCGACACTGGAGAAGTGAAAATTAACTCAGACTGAGTTAAAATCGCTCGTTTGCTTTAAGAGTGAATACTTTTTTACAAATATTTCTACACTACATCATTGTAACAGTTTGACTTCACATTTTAACAACCGAAGATCAGGCATTTAAAGCAATGTTGATCAGCCATAAAGCATGTGTTGAAGTGGAGAGAAGAAGTATTGTTTTGGAGAATACAAAGTTAGTTAAAAGTGTATTTTTTTTAGCTTTTAAAGTATTAAATAAAACTTTCTATGAATTAAGCCATAGTTTTAGTTAGGTGATTATAGCATAGATTCAGGTATTAGTATATGTCAAATACCCGTGTGGTGAAATACACGTGATTTTGTGTTGGATTCTTTATAAAAAAACAACGCTGTGGTGTCAAATGGGACACGAATAAACCTAGCTTTGTATGCTTATCTTGAGGAATCCTTATAAATCTTTAAAGACTTATTCACTCAAATAGCCAAAAACATTTTGAAACTTTAAAATTTAAATTTTTGAACTTTTTTTTCTTATAATAAGAGAAAGTTCATGAGCTTTATGTTCATGAGCTCAAGTTCAAGAGAAGCTTTATGAGTGACAAATGCAATTCCTTTAATTACACCTGAACAGAGCTTGGTAAAGATAAATAATTTGTTTTTGGTAAAATTTGCTGGAAAGCAAACTATTTCTTTATAACGATAGATTTATTTCTGAAATAGAAAGCGATGAACTCCGGGTGAGCTATTTAAAATAAAGGCCGTCTTTTTAAATTCACGTACCCTGAAAAAAGGACAAGTTTGAGAAAAATTTTAGAGGATTTAGTAACAAAGCTATCCTTTCTGATGATTCAATAAAAATTATGGACGCATCTTCGATTTTGAGTTTTAACTTTGATAGTTCACATTTCAATGATAAATAATTGTTTTAAAAAAATACATTTTTATTGTGTACACATTATGTTAATGTTGTTTGCTTTAAAATTTTATTTTCATGTCATTTTATGATTATTTTTACCTTTTTTTAAATTTTAAATAAAGCTAATATTTCCCATTAGCTCTGCACCCTGTCCCATTAGACCCCACGTGTGATGGGGGCTAATGTATAATGGGACATTTGCATGTTTTTTTTAAATGCTCAGTAACTAAGACATGGTAATGTTTTAACATTTGTCGAATGACTTTTTAAGTAAACGAAAGTTCATTTTATAAGCTTTAAAAAAAAAGAAAATTCTTGTATTTTTGCTGAAATACAGAGGTTAATAAAAATTTGTTCGAATAGCCCCCACTATCCAATATGAAAAGTTTATGTTATGACAAAAGAATTCAATTATCAGTGATAACAACTGCCAAGCTTTAAGCCGTAATATTTTACAGTAATAATTGATGATAATTAAGTTTAAAAAATAGATTAAATTTTAAAGCAATACATAAATCTCGTCCGTGATAAAATAGCTAATAATTTCTCTCCTTGCATTTAGTTAACTGCTAAATGCAAAATATCAATTAGTAAATAAAAAAATAATATTGATCCCTTCGTTTAATATAGCTCTATTTAAAAATTATTTTGTATTTTTGTCTCTTATCTTGATAAGTAGAGCATTGAAAACAAGTTTAAACCTTCCAACCATCCTTTCAACGCTGTTGTCTGGTTAGACATTTGTCGCCTGAAACGTGATCGGTCTGAGTTCCAGGGGGTCTCTTTTATGACTTCTACGAAGATCGCATTCTATTTTGCAATACACAATGATTAGGGAGCGTTCACCAATTGTAAAACTTTCACTTTGGCTTCGTACTTTGTACGCAGCTTTCGGTTGAATTTTTATCGCCAACGCTCTTGTAAGAGAAAAGCAACCACAAGCTCTTATCAGCAGAGGGGGATCTCTTCGCCAAGCAACACCCCACCCTCTCACCAAGTTGGCTGCTTTTTGCGGTTTCGGCTGAGTCTCATTCGGCTGAGTGGGGTGCCACGAGTGGACCGGCGTTTTCAAATTTAATTAAATCTCTAAAAATAAATTTTTCCCAGTGTCTCACTGAGTAATGAATTAGAATCTTTAATATAAAAAAGTAACATTGATATTTCATCATTGAAGACACCTGCAAAATACAATATCCAAAAAAAATAAATATTTTCTTGTCATTGACGCAGAGTAGAGCCGATATAGTTATGTAGGTTTGCAAGTTTTATTGGTGATGTCACATTTTTAAAATAAAAATAGTTTGGAACGTTCAGAACTAGTACTTTTGAAATAACATTTCATGCTACGGGACATATTTATAACAAATGTTAAAATTTTAAAATTTATATCTTTTCATTGATAACCAGTATGAGCTTTCTCTTTAAATTGCGATTGTAGCAGAAAAGTATATTTTACATATGTTGAACAGCATAAATAAAATTAATAACATTAGCTGAATTTTACATGTTTTTTTTTTGACAGATAAGTTTTAAATAAACATTATAAATAAATCCTTATATTTTTACTTACATACTTCTACTTTATCCAAATTTATCATGCGTAGTTTAAAAATCATTTTCCAAATATCAAAGCTTTGCAAACAAATATATTGTAAAAGAAAAATTTATTGTTTGATTCTCCAAAAAGAAATCCTCAACCACGGTTCAGTATCTGCAATTAGATTGGACATGCAGATGACCAGAATGCATCATTCAACATGAATAGTTCAATATGTCTTAATCGGTGGGCGGATGTACAAATATTTAAAAAAAAATTATATTAAAAACGCCCCCATAATGCTTTACAACCAACAAGATTTTTTAAAACTTTAGTTTTCTTGCTATTGTTTTCAGTGATAAGTCCAATGCATAAATTTCGATAAAAGTCTAATGCGATGTAAATGGTTGTCATTCACAAATTTAGGGAATTTTTGAGTAAGGAACCCGAGCTGAAAAAGCCCTTATAGATGTAGAAAATTCCATTTTTTAATAAAATAGAGATCGTGGAAAAAAGCACATTTTCCTAATTAGATATAAATTCATTCTTTGACCAACAAAAGAACTGCATAAAAATTAAATTCTTGTAAAGAATAAAATTAATTATTTATAGTGGAAAGTGTTTGTTTGAAAGAATTTTATGTTATTGAAATAGTATTTACCAAAATTAGTATAAGTGTTTATTTGGGTGTGTAAACATAATAAAACACTTACAAAGAATTAAGCTACTTTTTGTTTGATAACATGTCCGAACTTGATGAAACGAAGGACCCTAAAGTAGACATTACATCATCAAAAACAGAAATCACGAACACGTTCATTCAATAAAAGAACAGGTAAAATAACAACCTCAAAGTAACTATTACCTATTTTTAAAAAATACAATAATTGTTACAAAAATATTTGGATATTTTTTATCTCAAAAACGCTCCATAATGCCAGCAAGACCTTAGTTTAAACCTTAATTTTCTTGCTATTGTTTTTAGTGATTAAGGAAAAATTTATTTCTTATTAATTAATCCCTCTTGCTCCAACAATCAGATCGTTGAAGTTACTGAGTCTACGCAAAAAAAGGGTTCTTAAACTGCGATTTAGCATTGTCGTTAAAATGAATTTACATTATAATATACATAAACAACCGAACAAAAAACAAAAATCACAACCATAACCATTATTTAAAACAAATAAATATTTAGATGAAAATTCATAATTTGATCTTGATTCATTTAAATTATACTTTTATCATTTTAAACGTTTTTTTTTTACAAAAAAAAATAGAGTGTCTTTGTTTCGACTTTCCCATTTCCTCCAACATTTTGTCTTACGTCAACAAAAAGTTGCATCATATCCGTCTCTGGTCTTACCAAATCTCCAATACTCTCCTCCCGTTTTATCCTTAAATTTCTCCCGGGAAATAGCACAATACTTCGCTTCGGAAATTCTTATCACTGCGTGGTACCCTATCGCATTTGCTATACTCAGAAGAACTTGTGTTGAGTTTTCATACAAATAATTGTGTTTTCCCAGTTTACAAGTTGTATAAACTACTAATCCTCGGCTCAACAGCCTATTACCGGGCCATGGCATGCCATGCCTGCTTCAGATTTCGTCACCTACACTCTTAAAACAAACACTCCCAATTTACCTCAGTCTGAGTGGATTTCACTCCTCCAGACTGGAAAATGCACTTCTCCTTTTGGAGTGGATCATTTGTGTGTTAAACCTCCGACAGGATCACTCCAAACGAGTGATTTTAACTCAGTCTGAGAAAATATGCATGCCTTTAGGGTGTCGAAAATGCACTTCTCCAACTGGAGTGGATTTCACTCTTTTGTTTTAAGAGTGTAGGGCTCTGGGGTGATAGGCGTAAGTATTTCCCGATGAGGTGGTCAGCCTCACGCGGAACCCCCCTATATTTAGTTCCCAAGCATGCTTGGTACCCATTTTATCGACCCACTCAAGGGTAAAATACAAGTTGTTTTGGGCCTGTAAAAAAATTGTGGCGACCGAATAACAATGCATGGCTAGCACAAAAATTGTATTTAAAGGGCTGCAGGAATGTATTCATGTACACATCCTAAATGTAGTTCAGCATATGCTCTGTAATAGTTCGGCTACACATATATACTAAAATTTTAAAGTTTATTACGGAACAGTAAAATGAATGGCAAGTTTTATTATGCATATTTTAGAAAGCAATACATTTACAATTTCTTGTCATTCATCAATGGAAATGATAATCTTCTCCTCTCACAATTGTCCATAGTGTTGGAACAACACAGATTTTTTTGTTAGCATGACTTCAGCACTATTCTTGCATTGAAACAACACAAATTTATTGTGTTCCAAAGTTACCCGCATTGACGGTTACAAAAATTAGAAAGGACTATTAACCACTAAATTAAAACTAGCAGAGCTTGTTTGCTTATTCATAGATTTTTTTTTCATTGAAAGTAAACACGTCTTTTCCCAGGGCAGCATGTGAAAAGAGCAATATAAAATTCTTCAATACACCCTCTCTCCCGTTTTATCCCAAAAATATCTCCCGAAAATCGCCCGACACCGTTGCGACCCGATATTTCGCTCCGGAAAACTCTTATCACCTCGTGCCACCCTATCCCCATGCACTTTTTGAGAAAAGGGAACTGTGCTGCATCCAAACAGATCACTAAAAAGCGCACTAGCACAGGTCATCCGAAACCGTACAATCGACGATGGCGGAGGACAGATAAAACTGTCGGCAGGTTGGGGTGCTGAGTCGGCGGCCATGTTTGGTCACATCTTTGAGTTGGGTAGCTTATCGTCGCGCTAGGGCTACACGCATTGTGTTGCACGCATGATGTGTTGCAGGCTAGATAAAAACTAAATCTGATAAAACAAATTATTGAAACATTATCGACAGCAGAATAGTTTATCTAGCCAAATATAAGTATTTTATCATAGGGAAAAATATACTTAAAAATATACTACCGTTTTTTAAAAATAAAATTTTAGTTTTATAAAAACTAGACAACGAATTAAAAAATTTTAGTGTATGTTAATTATATAAGTATGGTTGATATGAATCCCGGTCAGGCATGGATGTTTGTGACTGTCAATAAATGTTATTATTTGTCTATGCGTTTGTGTCGTCTCTTTCTTTGTGTGTCTCTTGTGCTTGTGTCATTTCTGGGGCTTAGTGCAATAGACTTATAGTCGCAGTGCTTGGCGATCTTGCCCCCCACCAAGAAAGTCATAAGTCATGGTTGATATCTAGAAATCATTTTAAGTCATATGGTTATATAAACGGAAATTATCAATCGAACAAATTATAAAACCCTGCCTACGAAACTTTTTCTCAAAAGTAATATTAAATCTGCTTAATAATTATTATTTATTGTGAGGGCAATGCAATTATAATTTATAAAAATAATGCATTATCATTTTTTGTAGGTAATAACCTCTTGCGACTTAGTGTCCCAATTTGGGGACATTTTTTTAAAACCTCCCCACAAACAGGTAACACGTTAATTAGTTCCGAAATTGACCTGGTCCGATAGAAAAAGATCCAAATCAGTTTTTAGCCTTTGATTACAGGTATCAGTCATTTATTTCTTTAAAAAATTAAGTTGAACGAGGGTCAACACGATATTAGAGTTGTTAAAAAAAGTATGCTAAATTATTTTTCAAGCTTTTTAAAAAGTTTGTTTCTTAGTTAATTTTAAATGGGCATTGCATTAAAAACAATGTTAAAATAATCTGTTAACAACAAATAAGGGATGCGGTCTTTTTTGTTGCATTTATAGCACAAAAAAATGTTTATTTTTAGAGTTAAAGGAGTGTCCCTAGTAACTATTAAACATAATTTTTTTTTTAAATTTCTTTGGAAAACATACTTTTTAACATATATTTGTAGGAAAAGTATGTTTAGAATTTTTAAGAATTTGCGTGTAGGAGTTTGCTCGGGTCATAAGAGGTTATATATAAATAAGGAATATTAAATAGGATTAATAATTATTTCTAGTACGTCCAATGCATTTATAATTTATAAAAGTAAAGCATTATCATTTTACAGGTATTAAGCTAATTTAATTCAATTAAAAATCTAATGTTATGCAAATCCTTGCCATTCACAATTTTAACGAATTTCCCACGCTTTTATGTAACTTCCTACGTACAGTGTACAAAAACCTACGCATTGTACAGAACATTTTTACTTTACAAAAGTAATGCATTATTATTTTTAGAGTCATTACGCTCTTTTCCTTTGATTGATATATTGAAAAGATTTATCATGCAAACATAATTTATGTCCAAAGTAGAAAACATTAAAACACAAACAAAATTAAGAAACATGTAAATGGTATCAATACAACTAAAGTAACAGTTAAATACAAGACAAGCGGATTAAATATGTTTCAAAACTAAAAAATGCGAATATTATGCAAATGCAATTAAAAAGTCGAATGCAAAATAAAAATTTGAATTCCGCAAATTTTCCCACGCTTTATATCACACTTCCCACGTACAGCTGAAAAACCCACGGGTGTGTAAATAGCAATTGAAAAATTCGGGTGAAGTGAAACAATTTCGTGTTTTTTCCCTGAACAGCTAATAGCATGTGTTTTTTTTCTTTTTGAGACCTGCTAATTTTTAAATAACCAACATGTTTTCCCTTTTTCAAATTTATGTAATGCGTGTCTCTATACTCAAGTGTCTCAGTGTTAACCCAATTTGAAAAAGCTATTTTCTCTGCCACATTCCTCCGGCTTTATTGAATATTTTTAAAAACTTTTTTTTTAAATAATAAATATAGATAACTAACATGTCTCTTTTTTTCCACTTTTTTAAAATTGCTCCGAATACTTTTTGCAAATTATTCATTGAAAATTTAAAAATAAATAAATATAAGGACCCATTTCAAAAAGTGGAATTGTCGGGACCTGTAAGTCAGCTACATTTATCACACAAAAATCCGTTTGTAAAAATATTCAATACAGCCAGAGATATGTGGCAGAGATATTTTTTTCCAGTGGACTAACACTGATGCTCTTTGCTTTGGAAACCCGCGATCCAACGCTCCCATGCCGCTTTAAGGGGTCACAGGAGTCTTAAAAATGTGCAAAGAAGGTACTACAAAACATAGTTTGATCTTTCATGTCATTTTTGAACTACTCAATGTATAAGTATAATTTTTTTTATATGTAATTCTACAAGATATATTTATTATAAAACTAGTTTTAAAATTTATGAAACTTTAGCCAAAACTAAAATAAATGATAGTAAACATGAAGATATTTGAACACATTGTGATTAGGCTTGCGCGGCAAATTGTGAGGTCAAAATTGAAAAAATGACCAAGAAAATGACTTTATATTGTACAAATATGTACAAACAAAGACTTATACCTAAATTCCCAGCTCAATTTTAATTAGAAATTATTTTAAGAACTTTTTCTAAACAAATTAATACAAATTTAAAAATTTTGATTTTAAATTTTTTAAAAAATAATTTCTAATTAAAATTGAGCTGAGAATTTAGGTATAAGTCTTTGTTTGCACATATTTGTACAATATAAAGTCATTTTCTTGGTCATTTTTTCAATTTTGACCTCACAATTTGCCGCGCAAGCCTAATCACAATGTGTTCAAATAGCTTCATGTTTAATATCATTTATTTTAGTTTTGGCTAAAGTTTCATACATTTTAAAACTTGTTTTATAATAAATAAATCTTGTAGAATTACATATAAAAAAATTATACTTATACATTGAGTAGTTCAAAAATGACATGAAAGATCAAACTATGTTTTGTAGTATCTTCTTTGCACATTTTTAAGACTCCTGTGACCCCTTAACTTTAAAGTTTGCGAACAGGGGAATCTTGTTATACTTAAAAGAACGAAATAACCGTGTTTCTCTCTCTCTCTCTCTCTTTTACAAAAAAAAAACATTTTCAAAAATATCGCTTAGCACATTATTGTACTAAGCTCTTCTATTACCTATATGGAAAGAAAAAAAAAAACGTGCAACACCTTGAGAGCATGAGATCACCTGATCCAAGCACTAAAAAAGATTCATGTAACGCAACTTCCCACGCGTTTCCTCGTTGCTCGTGAGAATTATTCACCGAGCACTGTGTCAATGGTCGGATCCGAATCGTTAAGTGCGTATCAAGAGGCAATTAAATAATACTCAGTGCCATAGGATGGGGTAAGATATACCACCCCTGGGAAAAGGAATGAGTTTTTTTTTTCCGTTTGTATATCCGTGTCTGATATACGTGGGTTCTTTATGGTTAGGCGAGAAAAGGACTATTAGTTTAGTGAAGGTGTGAGAAATGCAATGGAATAGTTTGGTGTAACCGCTTGCGACCTGGCGTCCCCATTTGGGGAGATTTTTTGAAACCTCTCCACAAACAATTAACACGTTAATCAGTCCCGAAATAGACCTGGTCCGATAGAAATATCAGTTTTAAGCCTTTGATTACAGGTATAAGTAATTTCTATAAAAAATGAAGTTGAACCAGGGTCAATACGATATTAGAATTCTTAAAAAATTATTTTTAAAAAAATTCAAACCTTTCAAAAAGTTCTTTTAGTTGTTAATTTTAAAGGCATTTTGCATTAGAAACAATGTTAAAACAATCAGTTACCTACAAATAAGTTATACGACATTTTTTGTTGCATTTATAGCACAAAAAAAATTGTATTTTTATAGTTAAGGCGCGTTAAGGATCCGCAAGTATCCAAAAAGATCAACGTTAAGATTTTAAAGCAACCAATTATCGATTGACGTACTCACATTCCATCATATTAAAAATCATCATCAAAATACGCTCGAACGTATCCAATGACTGCATCTGATATCCGACACCCTAACCTGATTGGATCCGTCAAAAGTAACGTGTCGATGCCGCATTGGCCGTGACAAACCGTGACTTTCTGATTGGCAGGTTTACCGTACTCAGATGAATGATCTGGACGGAATTCTAGTTGATGGATCGCTCGACGACTGCAATCAACACAACGGCGACACTCTATTGCTTTGCCCCCCGGATAAAATGAACTGTTGAAAATCGCCCATTTAAGAAAAATGGTCAGCTTTGGTTTGTCAGACGTGTATTTAACAATGTGCTTGTTTCAGGTCTTGAGTGGCAGCAGAAGTACTGAATGAAAATAATTCTTTCTCTGCTTCAATTAGTGAATCATGTCACGGAGGAACTAAGCGGAGCACCGATCGAAGGAAATGCAAGAATAAAAGGTGAAAGGAATACGTCCCCTGAAACAAGCCAATTGACTGACATCATACACATTGGGTTTGACCACTGAAAGCTGGTAACCCCACCACAGCTGGTTTATTAGACGTGTAACTGACAATTGACTGATTCCGAGTGGTTTGATTACTGGTATTTTGGACCACGGTCAAGTGATGAGGCCGTTCTTCAGCGAGCACGGAACCTCTTCTGGCAAAAATAGCCCTCATGTAGTTTTATTGCGACAATAATTTAAACTAACATAATTAATCTAAACTGGCAAAATCGTAAGCTACGCAGTGTTATGAATCTGGACAACGACAGATTTAACGTGCACAAGTGACTTGCATTATTTATTGGATGGATATTTTTGTTGCCCATTGCTACCGATTTATAGGATGGATGGATGGCGGGGACAGAACCTGCGAAGGTAAGGACATGACCCTTTATGGAACATGATGTTGATACTTGATATTTATATATAATGCATTAATTGATAATCGTTGTCTTTCATCCTCTGTCATAGATAACACTGAAAACTCGCTACTAACACTGAAATCGATTTTCTTATCATCTATAAGGTAAAAAAAAATTAACGATAGTAAAGCTTCAATCAAAGAAAACATCAAACAAAAACTTCCTTTACAATTTTTACAAGCCAAGCAAAGGACCCTTTCTAAATGCAATGATAAAGCAACGATTGCAGAAGGGTTTCTCAAATAAATGGTTCATTTTAGACAGTAAATAGGGGTAAGATACTGAATACTGAGGTGTTTGAATGAAAAAGAGAATGTTATAAAATAGTTTCTCACGTCGAAATTGAAATTGGATCTCCAATGTAGGTCTTTGTGCAGTGAAAAGTGATTGATATGTGTTGATATGATGGTAGTTTTGTGTTGAAATATGGTGTTTTGAAATGCGACTATGTAGGATTTTTGATTATAGAGTATGTGATTTATTGTAGGAAAATAACTATTTGTGATAGAGTTAAGAAATGTAATTCAGAATTATATAAAAAATCATAGTGTATTACTTTAAGTATATTTTATTATAGAGGGGGGCTACAATTTTTAATAAAGAACGAATAAAACATTAAAACAGGAAACAAAAGCATTCCATACACACCGAAAAATAATAATCGTTTGAACACTGAAACGATGAGGAGTTCAAATTCTTGTTCCCCCATAATCACACCGGCCTAACACGAGTTGACAACCACCAATCATATCAACGAATTTTAACTGCAGCCGAAAAGCGTAATATTGTTCTGTGCAGCACTCCACGCCTATCCATTTAACTGTGCGTGAATTAAGCAATGCATATTCTTCGTCGTCATGGCAACCAAGCCAGGCTCGCTGCCTGCCCTTCTCTCAATACTCCTCACGGGCTGCAGTCAGTAGGTTTGGAATATAAGCAGGCAACTCATTCGATACAAAAATAGGTACCTTTTATCAATCCCACTACTTGAGCGAAATTTTCAATTTTACATTAAAAAAATGCTCTCTTTTGGAAAATTATAGTAATGGATAATAATTACATGGTCGGGCTAGGGATTTTGTGTTAAACTGAATATTTAGGAGCAGCCTGGTTGTACTTGCTGCATGTCACTACATGAAAGACGAACGCCTTACCAAATGCTTGCCAACCTAAGTTGGGTAAATAGAAATATGCTATGGAGAAGATCCTTCCGCGGATGTAAAGAGTCCCATAAATTATTTGTGAATCCATCCAGAAAACATGTTCACAAAACATTAATTTCATTTAAGGTCTAAAATTTCGTAATTTAATCAGAATGAAAAGTGTATTTTGGTGAAATTGTATCCACCAAAAAAAACTTTGTAAAAGTAAACAAACGCCAATCTAAAAAAAAAAAAAAACTATTTATTTTATAAAAAAAAGTCATAATGAGAATTGTGGCTAAAAAAGCCGTGATATAAAATGAATGCCAATCTCTTGTGTAAAACTTCCTGGTTATAATAAATAATATAATTTAAGTTTTGCTGCTATAAAAAAATTGCACTGTTTGAGGTTGGTGCCCATCTTAATCCCCGTAAAAAAATTAAATCACGCAAATGAACTTGAATTACTAAATCAGAATAACGAAGTATACTTTAAAAAAAACTTTAACAAATTTATATGATCTCAATACATTTATATAGAGGTATAGAGGGTGGTTAAGTAGGGCACCAACCTCAAACAGTGCAATTTTTTTTATAGCAGCAAAACTTAAATTATATTATTTATTATAACCAGGAAGTTTTACACAAGAGATTGGCATTCATTTTATATCACGGCTTTTTTAGCCACAATTCTCATTATGACTCTTTTTTATAAAATAAATAGGGTTTTTTTTTAGATTGACGTTTGTTTACTTTTACAAAGTTTTTTTTGGTGGATATCAGTAGTTTTTTTAAAATTTATTTTATGAGATTCTTTTTAAGGTATGGAGGATTACTAACATGTTTTATGAATTAGTTCAAAGGATGCAAAGGCAATATGACTACAAAATAGAATACATAATTTCATTGTCTATGGAAAGTTGTCTAACCACCGGGAACAATGCCGAAGGGAAGCTAAAATGGTTCAGCATCAATATTGTAAATGGTAAAAGTGAACTGCACATCGATGAAATTAAATTGAAACGTCATCGTCATCTAGAAATAAATTTCTAGATGACTTTTTTTCTCTAATGGTGCTGAAACGCTGGCGTACAAGCCTTTGCAGACTCGGCATATTCCCCAGAAATGAAGGCCATTTTTTGTGGCACCATCTAGGCTCTCGCTACCAATGACGCCCATATTAAAAATGAATCTGTGCTCTCTGTGGATGCCGAGATTTAGTTTTTCCGAGAGAACCCAGGCTAACTGGGCCCTCCAGGGATCTTTTACATGCCACATAAGCATTTGACATGCGCGCCCAGTGTTTTCCCATCCAGAAAGTCCGACGACTCAGCCGGGGCTCGAACCCGCGATCACAAGGCGGACGCGTTTAACTTCTCCGTCACTGAGCCGCTAAGATGACGTTTTTTCCCGATCATTGTTTTCAACACATTTCGAGCTTACATCGCAGTTTTTATTTTTTGTTTACCGCAACCGTCTGTTATGCCTTGTTTCATACACTTTTGAAGGCATATTTATTTCAATTTTCTTTTATTAAAACTAAAAAAATATAAAGCCTATTCAACGAAAAACAATAACCAAGTACAATTCTTTAAAAAAAAAACTAATTTTTTAACCTTTATAAAACCTTAAACCTTTATATAAAAAAAAGATTAATTTCTTGAATGGTATTGGTAACTGAATATGGCAACCAAATAGGCAAATATGATTGTTTACATTCATAAATCAATTAGTCCATCGATTCATCAACTCGCGTTAATCATAAGTTTTCTAATAAAAATGCCAAAAAGTTTAAATGATGCATTTCGTTTATTAATTAGACATTTTTTTCAATCTGTTTATTTAGATATTTGGTTAATCATATATTTTACAAGCTGTTATAATCCATATAATAGTTAACGGCGCTACTAACTGCTCTTCGCCGAAAATATAGCAAACCTTTGCGCGTTTTAGGAGATACATGGCCGCTAGGATGGCTTTTTATCGTGCAACCATACCGCCAAAGGTAATATAGATTTTAATTAATTAAAAATAGAAAGAAGTATTTTTGAAACTTGAAACTTACGCAGAATGTGAATTGGGACATTCTTAATCGTTTAGTAAAAACCGCTTCGAGATTCATGGTCTAGTAATAGCTGTAGGTCTCAGCAAAAATTAGGTCAAAATTTGACTAAAACTGCTCGAAAGATTTCATTTTCGAAAATTTCCATAATTTTTTTCTCCGCTGTTTTTTATTCTAGAATAACCAAATTTTTTTATTTAAAGTAATCTACGAAACCTCTCTACTGTATTTTTTAAGTTGTTCTAGGAAGTTTAGTTTTGCTGGTAAAAAATAAAATCGATTTCGCTGTTAACATAGCGAAATATTTCCTGTATATATACATAACTGCCGTTTGCCCTTGGCGTCATTTTGAGATTGGCGGGCGGAACGACCGTTCCGTCTGATTAAGATCATTTTGTATGTAAATATTTCCTTACAAGATTGGAACTAATGGACCAATCGCGCTTTTCCCCCTGCCTTTTTACTATTTGTTTTTACCCAAGTTAGGTTGTCACGGTTAGGTTAGCCTACTGTATGGGCTCCCCTCTCTCCTTCATCTAATTTCAACCTCCATTAACCTTTAAGAGGACTCCCTTGGAATTCCACATCTTGAAAATCGTAATGTTATTCCTAAGGAAAACATTCGCAAGTCAATTACCGCCACAATTTTAATAAAAGGTTACTAGTTTCTTGTATCATTGTAAAGAACGAAAGGAGTAGTTTCTGTAAAATTAATTTGTTTTGTGAAAATCGCATATTAACTATTTTTAATAATTTTTTGAAGTTAGAACTTAATGCGAACTCCATATTTTACTAACTTCAAAAAATTATTAAAAATACTAAATATGTGATTTTCACAAAACAAATTAATTTTACAGAATCTACTCCGAACGTTCTTTACAATGATACAAGAAACTAGTAACATTTTATTAAAATTGTGGCGGTAATTGACTTGCGAATGTTTTCCATAGGAATAACATTACGATTTTCAAGATGTGGAATTCCAAGCTAGTCCTCTTAAACCTTACATAACCACAAACAAAAACAAATCACCCATATCAAAACCGTTGCCATCCCAAACTAACAAAAAAGAATCCCCAGCCCCGGACAAAGGGCCTTCACCAATCACATGTTATTTGAACTCAGAGAAAGCACTCCAGTTATTTCTATCGCTCAGTGGCGTTTGTTTGACCAAATAACTTGGAATTGGCTTGACTTCTATGTTGACTCGCGCCACTTGGCCCGCCACTTGGCAGTGACACTTTCATCTTTCCGTTTCATTTCACTTCGCCCCCCTTTGGGCTGAAGAAGTGCTTTCTGTTGCGGACTTCTTGTCCGGGATTTGGAGTTACTGGACGAGTTTTGTTTTGTTTTTAGAAAATAGTCGGGATTTGACACTTTACCGAGGGTGCGCACTGAAAAAAAAATGTTCATTTCTTAAAAAAAAATCGTATTTATAGAAGAATTCTGTTTTTTCTATAAACAACCTTTTTTTTTTTTAAAGAATGACTTTTTAAAATAAAAGCCGTTTTTTTTAATATTTTTTTAACCGCGTAAAAAGTTCAAGACAGCAACCGAGCAAGCATTTTAACTGTTTTAACATTTTAACTGCAAAATTTTGTGTCCGCTGAAGTTGCGTAAAAAGCTGAAGAGAATCTGAGGATCCTCAACAACTTCTCTGAAGCAATTTAAATAAAAGAACAATTAAATTATTAATTTATTGCATTTGCCTGGGCCAGATTTGTTTTAGAGGTTAATTTTTCAATTATGATATAATTTTTTTTTCATAAATCATATTTAATTAACGTTGCTTTTGTTTAGAAAAGCTATAGAAAACTAAATTTATACCATTTGTACAATTATAAAAGTTGTAATAGTTATCTAGTTGATTAAACAAATCATAGAGGCAGGAAAGATAATAGAGAGGTTCAACCTGACAGCCCTGCTTCAAACTACACTGCTCAAAAAAATTAGGGGAGCACTTTATGTACTTTTTTTAAACACTTTCAGTTTCAGCGTTTTGTTTTTCTTTCTAAAAATCTAAAATTTGTTAAATAGATTCATTATGCATCCAGAATGAAATGGTCAAAAACAGGCGGGAAAATATTAATTTTTTTAGCTAAAATTTAAGGGGGGGGGGGTGGAATTGGAATAAAAAATAAGAATAAATTATAACAATAATTTTTTCAAATTTTTATTTGCGAAAAAGAGTTAAAATCAATTTTTTAAACATCTGAGAATGCAAGCGTGAAGAATTTAGGGTCAATTTATTTAATTTTTTTTTTTTGGGGGGGGGGTGAATTTTATTTTACCATGTATTCATATTTTCATTTGATTAAAACAAACATTATTTACATCCTCAAAAGACATGATTCTTCCATCTAACGATAAATTAGTACAAGCTCAACTTAATGAGAAAAAAAAACGCCAACTCATGATTCCAAATGGAAACATTGGGGTTGAAAGAGTATGAACTATGCGCTTCCCTAATTGTCGTGAGCAGTGTATTTGAACTCATAGAAACCTCTACCTCTCCTTCCTATATCTATGAAAAAATTAATCTGATCTGCAAAATGCATTACGTTTTGTCATCCTATATTGCTATATTGTCTATATTGCATAGTGATTCAAAGACGATTAAAATAAACAAATTCTAATTTGCATCATTTAGGCATGAAAGAACAGAAACTTATCACTGTCTATCCTTATCCTTTGTTATCTAGACATACAGTGGCGGCCAAAAGTGTGGACACTTTTTGAAAGTTTCATGTGTTTCAACTGTTAACTGTGCTCTTGCATCTATTAAACTTCGCTTAAATAACAACATTTAAATATTAAGTTGAAGGCTATTTAATGTAGATATCCTTTAAAAAAACAGAATTAAAGTATCTGTATTACAAATAGAGTTATGCTCATTGCAGTTGAACAAACGAGCACAATCAATGGATTCTCTTATGCTGAAATTGCAATGCAAGTTGGTGGTTCAATGACTTGCAAAACTAAGACAGATCATACTATTAGTTGCATAACTTAATCTTAATACAGATATTATGATACTGTATTTATTTTTAATCCTACATGGAATTACTTTGATGATGATTATGTTGTGTCCATGGATATCGACTATATGGGACCAAAGGTCTCATAGACGGCTTCAGCGATCTGCACATAGTGGTCCTCATAAAGATTAAATTACTTTTAATTTGATATGCAATTGTTTAATTTGATATACAGTTAATATATTCTGTAATCACACAAAGTTGAAAAATATGAAACTTTCAAAAAGTGTCCACACTTTTGGCCACCACTGTACACTCTTAAAAAAAAAAAAAGAGTGAAATCCACTCCAGTTGGAGAAGTGCGTTTTCGATGCTGGAATTGTGTGAATATTAACTCAGAGTTAAAATCACTCGTTTAGAGTGATCCTGTCGGAGGCTTAACGCACAAAGGATCCACTCCAAAAGGAGAAGTGCATTTTCCAGACTGGAGGAGTGAAAATCAACCAGACTGAGTTAAAATCGCTCGTTCGTTTTAAGAGTATACTGAATGAAAACTTTGCACAAAATGCAATTGATGAGCAAGATTATTTCATAACAATTAATTAAAAAATCTTATGCCATCATGGACATACCCTATCAATTAGCATAATTATCCATTCCATCATCGGTTACTCCTTTCAATTCAGATAAATATTAAAAAATCCCATTTCAAATCTTTAGTTCTTTATTTATATGTTAAAAATAAGGAGCCCTGTTTCAGGTTCCATCCTTCCTTTTGTAAATATATTACCCAGTTGTTTATTATCAATTGATAATTTAAAGTTAATTATCAATCACCAATTACAAAACTTCCAGCATTGGCTAAACTCTTTAATTTTCGAGACACAATTTTCAAACTTTATTTACCCGAATTTCAATAATTTACTTGATGTGAGTAAGAGGGTTAATGTTTTTAGTGTATTCTTCATTATGTCGGCATCTTTTTTTTATTACAACTTTTTTTTAAAAAAAATTCGGCTGGTTAACTATAGTTATAAAAAACACCTAGTAGTAAAAAATTCTATCAGCATCGATTACTCCTTTTAATCCAGATAAATATTAAAATATTTAATTTCTCCAATCTTTAGTTATTTTTGCATTAAAAAAACGAGATGTTGTGTCCGGGGCCATCCTTTCGCGTGAAAACACATTTGCCTAATAGTTTAACGTCATTTATCAAGCACCAATTTGAAAAATTCAACCTAATTCACAGTTAGAGCCCCAAAAATAAACAATTACTAGCATCGACCTCGTCACTTGATCGTGGTTCAAAAATACAAGACACTGCGTGTATGTGACAGAGGCTCTGTACGGAAGCCAGAAAATATGCATCATGAAACGTTTAATTCAATTCTACTCTAAACCAGCAAATTACCTTTAAAAATCAATTGATTATCAAAGAAATCAATTTCCAATCATTTATGCATCGAAAGTTGGATTTGCTTAAATGCTATTGATAGTATACATACATTGATTAAAAAAAAACCGATTAAAAATCATTTATATCATCGATCAATCCTTTTAATTCAGAGAAATATTACTATAACCCATTTTCAATTTTATATATTTATGAATTAAAAATACGAGATTGTTACAAGATATATCCTTTCTTGTGTTGATACATTGTTAGATATAGAACACAAATTTAAAAAAATCATCATCGATTTATTTTAATTTGAGAAATATAACTAATCCTATTAACAATATTTATGCATTAAAAATACGGATTGTGCACTGTTTCAGGATCTCTCCTTTCTTGTATAGATATATTTCTTACAGCTTAATAGTTTAATTTTATTGTCAAACTAGATGGGAAAAAATGCCATCATCTGTTAAGGGGTCACAGGAGTCTTAAAAATGTGCAAAGAAGATACTACATAGCATAGTTTAATCTCTCTTGTAAATTTTTAACTACTCAATAAATGAGTATAACTTTTTTATATGTAATTTTACAAGATTTATTTATTATAAAACAAGTTTTAAAATTTATGAAACTTTAGCCAAAACTAAAATAAATGATATTAAACATGAAGGTACTTGAACACACTGTGATTAGGCTTGCGCGGCAAATTGTGAGGTCAAAATTAAACACATGACCAAGAAAATGACTTTATATTGTACAAATATGTACAAACTAGGACTTATACCTAAATTCTCAGCTCAATTTTAATTAGAAATTATTTTAAGAACTTTTTTCTAAAAAAATTAATAAAAATTTAAAAATTGTGATTTTAAATTTAAAAAAAAATAATTTCTAATTAAAATTGAGCTGAGAATTTAGGTATAAGTCTTTGTTTGTACATATTTGTACAATATAAGGTCATTTTCTTATTCATTTTTTCAATTTTGACCTCACAATTTGCCGCGCAAGCCTAATCACAGTGTGTTCAAGTACCTTCATGTTTAATATCATTTATTTTAGTTTTTGCTAAAGTTTCATAAATTTTAAAACTTGTTTTATAATAAATAAATCTTGTAGAATTACATATAAAAAAATTATACTTATACATTGAGTAGTTCAAAAATGACATGAAAGATCAGACTAGGCTTTGTAGTATCTTCTTTGCACATTTTTAAGGCTCCTTAGACCCCTTAAGCCTTTCGATTTAGAACCCCAACTTTACTATATCGATATCGTCAGATTACCGCGTTTTAAAATTACGTGGCGTTATGTGGTTGTGTTAAAGCTCGGTGCAAGGACTGACAAGAGACAGCCGGATCTATTCTACTCATCTCAACATCACTATACCTAAACCGACCTTAAGTTTGCAGTATACAAATGTTCTACGAGAAAAAGGGTAAATAGTTCTCATTTTTGAGTGCGAGAATCGAATACAAAAAGGTATTTCACATTCAATAAACAAATTTATTTGTTATTTCAAGACATAAATTTATTATTTTTATTAGTTTAGCTTCAGTTAAAGTGTTATTTTAATTATTTTTTTCCCTTCCATTTTGACGTAACAGGGCGCACGAATATCAGGGTTGAAAGGAGCAGCCAATCAGAGTACGCGATTTTGCGGCGCCAGACGGGTTGTTTACCAAGATTCTTCCGCTCAGTACATTTCTCTGCTGCAAACTTAAGCTCGGTTTGGGTATAGGGGAAAATATTCTTACAAAACATCCTATTTATAATTCTCAGAAATGCATTAAAAGTACGAGAGTAGGTTTCAGGATCTATCCTTCATTATATATGCATCATGGTTATTTAGCTTCACTTAAATAATAAATTAATATTTAAACATTAAAAAACGCCAATCAGAAACAAAAATGAAAGTTAATAATCGGTTAATAATCCATTTAATTCCGCGCCCCCCAAATAAACAGCACACTCGCATCAGCAGATCACCAGAAGAAAACATTCCCCTCCCATCCCGCCACCTTCCACCCCTGCGCGAAGAAATCGCCTCTCCCCGGCACTCAGAAGTGTGTAGGTCTGCCGGAACTCAGAACTGCCAGTGCACTGCATGCCGGGAGCCAAGACGAGTCGACCGTCTTTCTAATCGTTCCGTCGCCAACACAACACGACGCTTGTGTCCCGACAAACACTCAAAACAGAACTTTATGTGTGGCTAGGAATTACCCCCTGCATCTCAGGGGGTCCTTCGAATAGTCTGCAATAAGGTAGGTGGTTTTAATTCCATATTTTTAGAAGTGTTCTTTGAGTTGACGATCACGTGGAATTTCTAGAGGCTAACGGCCGTTTGTGAACTCTTCGGGAAGTGTTGGGCGCCTAAAGGGGATTTCGCGCCAAAAATTGCGGATTTTTTTTTTTGATGAACTGACAGAGTTGAAGCCAATAATTAGAATTAAATAGCGGTTTTCAGTTTGTCCGTGTTTTGGTTACGTGTGTGTGATGTCATGTAGCCAAGTTTCCAAGTGATATTTATTATTTAAGTGGAAATTCCAACATTACAACAAAGTGTCAAACATGTTTGGCACAGTTAATCATTATTGTGAATTGCCAAAAAAAATCGTTGTAGTGTTTCGTTGCTGTAAATTATGTTTATTAAAGTATAATTATAATGGTTATTGAAGTGCCGCGTCATTTGCAAATAATAATATGGTTTCATATTTTTACTATGTCCGATGATTCATTCAGAGTTAAATTTTACGGTGTTTAATAGTTAAACAAAGTTAATAATCGTTTTCATTGCCGATTTATGTAAATAACCAATCGTTGTTACAAAAATAGGCAATCTTATGTCGGTTTATCAGAAATATGAAGCAATTTCTGTATAAAAAAAGTTAAATTATGTTTTTTTTTTAAAATAACTATAGCATAGACGCAATAGTATATTTTTGTTTGTTTCTGTTGTAACATTTAAATTTTCTTGAATTACCCTTTTTGTAGGGTTAGATCGCTAGACTCCAAGCCACTACAATTAACGTTGTAAAGCTGATAAAAAGAATTAAGTCTGCATTAGGTTTTATATTACGAGTTGTATTGTTACCTGGCTGTATTAGGGTGACCAGGCGTACTGCATTTCGTTGTGCAGTTTAGTGTGCTATTCTGTTATTCAAATATCTACTATAGAATTTGCAAAAAAAAGACATCTTGTTTTTTATTATTGTCTCTTTCTTAAACAAAACAAAAAACTTAAGTAAAATGTGATTGATGACGGTTTCATATTCGAAAAGTTAATCACTGAAGCAAATCAGCTATATTTATCCTTTTTGCGACCTGGCGTCCTCTTTTGAGGACATTTCAAACCTCCCCACAAGCAATTTACACTTTGATTGGATTCGCAATTGATATGGTCCGATAGAAGAAGATTCAAATATTAGTTTTCAGCCTTTGATTACAGGTATAAGTCATTTATTTCTATAAAAAAATGAAGTTGAACGAGGGTCAATACAAGTTAGAACTTCTTAAAACAATCAATTTAAACTTTTTTTTTTCTAACTTTTCAAAAAGTACTTTTAGTAGTTAATTTTTAATGCATTTTGAAATACAAAACAATGACAAAATAATCCGTTAACTACAAATAAGTAATACGGCCTTTTTTGTTGCATTTACAGTACAAAAAATGTGTATTTTTAGAGTAGATTAGTATTGTAAGGTGTGTGTCCCTAAGTAACTATTAAACATAATTTTTTTTAAAAAAATTCTTTGCAAAACCTTCTTTTTTTGCATATATTTGTACCTATGAAACATATGTTTAGGTTAAAAAAAATACGTGTAGGATTTTGCTCGGGTCTTAAGAAGTTAAAGTGATAACTACCTTCTATTAACTGCTTGACATTTTACTTACTGTTTTGAGAGTAGCCAATGTTATCACTGCATTAAAACGATGACTGGCTTACCGTTTAAGTTGCGCAAAAATATATATCAGTTGGGTACCTTTTTTATTGATTTTCAGATAGCGTACTGTCCACAATTTATCAATTTAATTGCACATCAATCAACATACAGTTTATGTATCATAATTAACTTTAGAACGAAGCACATTCTGCATTTTATCCTAATCTAAATATACCATTCTATTAATAGGCGTAATGTCAGTCATTTTTGTTTGTGTTTAAAATGAGCATAGTTTTAAAATATATGTATTAAAAATGGGCTATAGTTAATTGTGTTATAAGTAGTTACATTTAAATGATATTTTAATTGAGATTTACCAGTTTATAATTAGAAACCCTTGACAGACTACCAAACATATTTTCGAGCAAACGGTAAAATTATTATTTATAAATTTTCGGTATTTTTTCAAAAAATATTTTGGATGAAGATCCAAAATATTGTTTGAACATACATATCTCATTTGCACCAATAAGGTTATACACCTCAAAAATCTCGATTTTTGACTTAATGTTACAAGACTAAAGTGAAATAACGCGAAACTTTAGTGTGTTATTTATTCTGATCTTAAGATTTCCCCGGGTCTCTCTGTTGATTCATAGAGTATTTAAACCTGAAATACGTTCCCCTGAAAATTCGGAAATTTTAATGAAAAAAATGAATTTGAATCAAGTATATATAGTCTCTCAAATCTTTCTCCATAGTTAAGTGACGATTTCAATATGAATATCCGCACATAATCCTGCACGATCTGGTTCATAACTTTAAAGCGCCGAAAATTCATTAAATAATTATTCTTGGTTGGCTTGCATGCTGATGACAAGATGAAATAAATTTTAAAAAAAATATTGTAATATTATTTCGGAAAAAACATGCGTGTTTGAAGCGTCCCATTGATTCGAGAAAAGACAAGTAGCATATTTTTCCACTTTATATGCTGATAGTGTTTTGTGATGTTGCGTTTTGTTATAAACTCTCTTATTTATATTTGACCGTTTGTGGTATTAATCAGTGGCTAAGAGGCTTAACGTGCCCGCCTCATAAGTCCAAGATCGCGAGTTCGAGCCCCCGCTTAGTCATCGGATTTTCCGGATAAGAAAATCTTGGGCATGCATGTCAAATGATTATGTGGCAAGTAAAAGATCCATTTTGTACCCATTTGGCTCGGGTTCTCTCGGCATACTTTAACATCCACAGAGAGCTCAGATTCATTGTAAACTGAGCAACAAAATTGATAGCGGGAGTCGCCTTGAGGGTGCCTTATAAAAATGTCTCTCAGTTCTGGGGAATATATCGAGTCTGCAAAGGCTTGACCGCCAATATTGCAGCCCTATTGAAGAAAAAATATTAATTCAGCTTTTTGTTTTCAAGGATTTGGTCCGTTTTTACACAAGACTGTAGTTCTAAATTTCGACGCCAGGCGCTAATATCCCTCGTATACTTCTAACCCCTCTAGTGCGACGATATTACACTTAACTCTAACCCATCATTTTGATGCTGCATTCAATGTCACTCTTTGATTACATTGAAGGCGCGTTTACATGAGCCATCGAATCCATGGATTGTAGAGCAAACTCGGCAATTTTTCCCTCTTGGGGATTTTATCCCAGACATAACCGGAATTGCAGGGTTCATTGGGGTTTTCGCAAGCTCTCTAATGAAATAGGGTTTGATGTTTCATACCATGAATTCGGCCGCAGACTACCATTTTGGTTAGAAATTCTGCTCGACCTCTTATTACCCTGATAGGGATTTTGGCATTCCATCGATTCGATGGCTCATGTAAACGCACCGTGAGTTCACTCAAGGTATCTTAAGAAAAGACGAGGCCCGTGTTTAGCCAAGGCCACCTAGAAGAACAGGCCAGGACAGCTGTCGAACTTTGCCGAGTCACGTGACCAAAGGATCCCTCCTTTGGTCACCTGACTCGGCAAAGTTCTACAGCGTCACGTGACCAAAGGAGGGATCTTTGGTCACGTGACTCGGCAAAATTCGGCAGCTGTCCTGGCCTGTTCTTCTAGGTGGCCTTGGTTTAGCCGTGTATAGCTCTAGTGAGACGTTATTCCAATCCACCATACCAACCTCTGTAGAAAAATAAGTTAACATAACTAAACACCTTTATAGAAAAATAAGTTAATATTTCTTATTTTATCTTCTCCCACTGCCACTCCTTTATTCAAAAGGGCCGAAAGAAAGCGCCCTTTGTGCAAGTTGCGAAATACTTCTGCGGGACCCATATTGAAATCGAATTACTTTTTGTCGTTGCCTAACGCCCCCTCGTGGTAAGGGCGGGAACCCCCCTTGGAATAAAATCTCTATCCATTCAATCTTTTCCGTCGACTGCATTCTTATCTGCTTCTTTTCCCGCCTCTATGGTCAAAAGAATGATCTTTCTATTTCTTTAATACGTGATCTGGATGAAAGTTGGGCGGTGTTGTCACAGGATACGGTAGCTTGGGTAGTATGCCGTGTTCTTGTTTCGAGTTTATTCTATTATTTTTATTTGTTTAGTATTTGTATGTTAGGTTTCAAGTTAGTGAAATAATGGAGTTGATGATTATTTTGTGAGGATGTAATAAGTTTTTGAAATACTTTTTATTTTATTCACCGAAATACTTTTGAAATACTTTTTATTTTATTCACCGAAATACTTTTGAAATACTTTTTATTTTATTCTCTTCCGAAATTGCAATCAATTTCTAAAACCGGTTCATTAACTTTTCCGATATTCCATAAGCTTTATTATCTAAAATAACTCAGAAAAATAAATTGCGAAATTATTTTAAACCGTTGTTGTAGGCGTTCATATTGAATCTTAATGAACTTTCATAACACATGCTTGCCTTATGTTAATCCACATGACGCCTTCGCAATGTAATTCATAATTAAAGCACTTCGGAATTCAAATTTAATTACCCGGACATCCCGCCCGCGTTAGTTCGACACAACTCATTAACTTCCAAGCAAACCAAACAACCTTGACACGATCTTGAGTCATCCCCACATAAACAATCAGCTGGTCTACAACTAAACTTGAGGTGTTTCCCCGCGAATAAATCACGAGGAATAAATAGACAAATAAAAACCCGTGATTGGTTCTGTGTGTTAATGACGTGTTGATGACCCCATTACGCATTCACGGTGCATCGGAAGCGTGACGTCACAACACGCGTTAATGGCGTTTCATTACAAGCAACCTGAGTTGTCGGAACACGGAAATTGGCAGGAAATAAAAGGGTTTACTGTGTTTGTTGATTCAGGAGTTTCAATTAGAATGAAGAATGCGTGTAAGCGCGTTGTGTTCTGTCCTTGGGTAAGGTCGGATTTCTATGCAGTGGCGTGTACTCGGGCAATACCTCCTCCTAGGGCTGAGTAAGCCTACTCGCTACCAGAGAATTGACACCAGGCGCGTTTACATGAGCCATCGAATCCGAAATGTTTTCTTACCTCCATTTTGAAGCAGGTTTTTTTTTACCCACGTCCTCTGGTTCGACTGCTTAAGTTCAAACCTATGTCCTCCGTGGTGTCGGCTCGTCACTTGACTGTGGTTCCAAATTGTGACGCCCGCCGCCAATAGCCCCCGTGTAGGTCTAGTGCGACGACAACTCAATTAACTAACCCAACAACCTAACCTAAGCCCTCTGTGTCTCCTTTCTTAAAGAATTTATTTAACTGAATTAAATCGCCTCTTGTCCTCCTATTTTCCAGGGAATAAATGTTTAAAAATCCTTTTTCAGTTATTATAGTTAATGCCTGATCAACCCATAACTAACCCTGCATTATAAACTTAAACTCTCTCAACGAAATAGCTTTTCGATTTACAAGTGTATCTCATCACTCACTTTATTATAAGTGGTAACGCATTTATTATAGAAGACAATACATTTTTTGTGGTTTTCTTCCATTATGAAAAGATATTACACGCTGAAGAAGACAGAGAAAATATCTTGAAATGACGTGAGAAACCAAATCAAATTTCATTCTGCGGTTTTGCGATGTCTGGGAAACAAACGATAACGTCTGGAAATCAGCGAAAACTCTCGATTTCTTAAATAATATTTGCAAGTTCATTGTGGCAAAGTAACTTTCGAATTGCAGAGTTGTCTTAAGAAAAGAAAATCTATCGTTAACCCTCCTTTACACTTTAAGTGGAAAACCCAAACTTTAGAAAGCGGTTTATTCTTTGTCTGCAAACAAAAGTTGTATCGATTTTGGAAAAGACAAGTATTGGTTCAAAGTTAAAACAAAGGTTTCTTTGTATATTCGTTCCTTTTCCCTTTTACTTTGTAGCGCTTTACTCTGAACGCAGCTATGAGTTAAATTACTTTTCCATTGCTTAATTAATAAATAATTTAAAAATAAATAGCTTTCGGTATTTTTTAAAAATATTATTACAGTTTTATATAATAAAGTTTAGTGAACATGTAGTTATAATCAAACAATCAATTAACTTTTATGAAAATACTTAAATGCATTGCATTGAAATGTATTGCACCGAAATTGCTTAATATTTATCTTAAGTTTAAAATGCATATCATCCTATAATTGTATTTTGAGATACACGTTATTAGCAACTTTTTTTCTCTTTTGTAGTCTTACTGCGTTTATTATTTCGAACATGATAGTCATTCGAATCCTTAATAGTTCATTCGGAAAAAATAGATAACACTTAAAATGAAATAATTAAACACTTTCATCTTCGTTTCACAGAGGTGGATTAAAATTATTATGATAGAGGAGAATAAATGAAACTATAATAGAGGTTAAACGCGAGCTTTTTAAAAATGTTTATACAGCGAAAAGAAAACTAGATAGACACAAAACTCTTTATCCGAAAGAAACAACGTATATAAATTTGATATTTTCTTCAAATCCCCAGAGTCTTATTCGACCTTTCAAACATATCGAAAAAGAAATATACCGACATTCGACAATGCCCTATCAATCATCATAATGCGTTCCGATAATTCCTTTCCTAAGTGTCTAGTGTATTTGGGAAAAGGGGCTTTGTTTACAAATGAACAGAATTGGCATCGGCCAGTGTTAGAAATTGGATGAAAAAAAATTATGGGGCAATCTGTGCCATTAACTAAAAAAACTATAGGTGCAAATGTACATTATCTCTGAGCATTTTTGGGGAATATATTATGTGATATATCGTGCAAATATAACTAAAGAACAAGCATCCTGTTCTTTGAAATATATGTTGTTATATTCATATATTATTCTTTAAATGCTATTGGTATTTAATTTGTTTACAAACTCTAAAAAATTGCATTAACATTCTATTATTTTAAAGATGGCTGCAGTTGCGTCGGTATAGAGTCCATGGCGTTTCGCAATTTCGTAAAAGCTGGAGTTGCAAAATTTTAGGAATCCCAATTTTTGCAGAATTTGTCCGTTTCTGCTTAAAGAACCAACCCAAGTAACTTGAATCCATGGTCAAGTGATGGAACTACGTGCAACACTCAACGCTAACGAATTCCACTTTCCTATTGAAAGTCCAAAGCTTTAAATATAGTCTGTCTATTTACTATGCTAGTTTCGAAAAAACTTTCTTCCCCATCCCTTCGTTTGGTTTTCTAGGAAACTGGGGGAGCATCGCTTTTCTAAACCTAACGCGTTTGAAGTTATGTTGTGAGGTTAACAATCCGAACAGTTCAAACCCAAGGATGGTGGAGAAAAATCATGCCCGCGCCGTTTCGAAGAAAAACGCATGCGGGGGATGGGGGAGGAAAATGCTTTCGAGGTTCACATTCTAGATAGACAAGGTATAGTCCCAATGTACTCGCTTATTCGGTGGGCCTTTTTCTTGCCTTATTTTGGCTTTTTCTCGCTAGAAACTGTTTCTGTTATTCCCTAATCCCATCAAGTCCAACGCTCTCGTCAGTAGACTACCGCGACACAGTCATGGCCTACTCAACTCTCAACTTTAAGGTCACAGAAGCTATTCATGAAGTCACGCCATCCGTCCTGTTCGGATTGGCGGCTTTTCTAGTTCTAGAGAAAAAAGTGTAAAATCCCTTCGCACACGGCTGCCTATACTTTACACCTTCCAAAAATAAGAAGGAGAAAACTGATCCTCTCTTTCTCTCTCGAAACAGTTGATAACCCCAACCGGATAGTGCAGCTCAAGCTCACAGAGAGCTTCTATTACCTTATTAGTTAAGTGGGCCTTGGCTCAGTTTAAAAGCATAGCCAGGAATCTGACATGTTCCCTCACATGTATCCAGGGCCTGTTCTAGGAAATCTCAGACTATAGGCACAACCTATTTTGGGGACCCCTTTACTGAAAATTGTATGTATGATTTCCAATAATGATGGTGCTATATGAACCATGTATAAAATTTTTGATACAATTTTAGACTTCCTTACAAACATCGATCAAAACAATAACGTTACACCAAAACCGAGCTTAAGTTTGCAGCAGAGAAATGTACTAGGCGGAGGAATTTGCGTGAACAACGCTGTTGGCGCCGAAATTTCGCCTGCTTCTATTGGCTGCTTCTCTGACCCTGATATTCGTGCGCCCTGTTACGTCAAAATCGAAGGAAAATAATAATTAAAATAACACTCTAACTGAAGCTAAACTAATAAAAATAATAAATTTATGTCTAGAAATAACAAATAAATTCGTTTATTGAATGTGAAATACCTTTTTATATTCGATTCTCGCACTCAAAAATGAGAACTATTTACACTTTTTCCCGTAGAACATTTGTATACTGCAAACTTAAGGTTGGTTTAGGTGTAGGTCAATTTCTCACTAAAAATTGAGTGGAGTATCCGATTTTTTTTTAGTTTACTGATATTTTGGGGATTTACAGCATTTAGCATAATAGAAACTTACATTTAGTGGCCTCTAAAATTTGGGGCCCTAAGCCCGGGCCTAACAGGCCTTATGGAAGAGCAGGCCCTGCATGTATCGGAAAAGACAATATTCATCGATCAACATTATCCGATCCGGAAACACAATCCTCTCTCTAGAATGACACTGGGAGGGAGGAGGAATCCGTGTTTACAAATCTTCGGATCCCCTTGACCTTTGGGACTCCCCATCAATACATGATTACGAGGGAGGAACCATCTCTTTGCAAAAAAAGGGCGCTTGTGAGTAGATCGTCCAATTTGGCCCGGCTCCAAAACAAATGGAGTAAGTGCCGCCACTCTTTGCTTGTCTGTCTGGGGGGAACACTTTCTGAGAGACGTATAGGGCTCCAAAATTTGGATTTGAAAGGTCGGATATTAAGTAGAAATTTTGAATTTAAAATTATTATTTTTTAACCCTTTCTCTATGAAGGATTTTTGTTTCCGCGTAATATATGATATGATTATCATTAACGAATCCCCTTAGTCGTGCGGCCTTCGTGGGCCGTTTCAGTAGTGAAAGGGTTAAACATAAATCTGAGTAATTGGAATTCGTGTGTCCAATATGCTCTTTTTCCGACGTTATATTTCTAGCCTCCGTGAAACTTTAACGCAGCCAAATTAAGGCTTGCAGTTTAGAACCCTGGTCAAGTGACGAGTTCGACACCTGTGAGTTCACCACCCATAGCAAACCAGTTACAGCACCCTTTTCTTTCTAGGAACTTTCGACTCTAAACGTTTAACTACTACACTCTTTAAAAAAATGAGTGAAATCCACTCCAGTTGGAGAAGTGCATTTTCGACAATGGAAAGGAATGAATATTAACTCAGACTGAGTTAAAACCACTCGTTTGGAGTGACCCTGTCGGAGGTTTAACACACAAAGGATCCACTCCAAAAGGAGAAGTGCATTTTCCAGACTAGAGGAGTGAAAATTAATCAGACTGAGTTAAAATCGCTCGTTCGTTTGAAGAGTGTACGCATGTCGTAGTGTACCGAGAAAACATACAGACAAACAAAAATATCCATGCTCAATATGCCGAGATTCAAACCCGAACCTTCTGACTGACTTACCAACTTTCTGGCCATTCAGTCGCACTGTCGGATACATTTTTGCTGTATTATCAGCGAGCTACATGAACTTTTTACGCTTCTTGCTCACATTTGTTTTGTAATAGGTGTTGTATAAATTTACTGTTATCTTACATTACTTTGTTCCTGACTTTGTCGGTTAGCATCTAATGCACACATAATAAATATACAACCCTGTTTGTTATCGTCTCCGCCAATCTCTACGTGTTATCGTATACCTGTCTCCATGAACTTTTGCCTCAAGTTCTTTAGCGCAATGTAATGTTTTAGCTAACTTTCCTTTTATTTCAGAAACATGTATGTCAGTTATACTGGCCGGTCTCGATTTGGCGATTTGTTGACTATCTACGGAAATCCATGCGATAAATGTGTGCACTGTTAAAAAAATTTACTGAAAATGAAGGAAAAAGCCCGGCAGCTGAGTTGCCGGGCTTTTCCCGTTTCGTTAAGTATTTTCCCGTTAGGAAGTTCCGTTTCTTATTTCTCCGTTATTAAAACTTTCCATTTTGCGTTTTCCCGTATATTTACAGAAGTTCCGTTTCTTATTTCTCCGTTATTAAAATTTTCCATTTGGCATTTTCCTGTGTATTTCACTGAAGTTTCATTTCTTATTTCTCCGTTATTAAAATTTTCCATTCTGCTTTTTCCCGTGTTTCTACCTAAGTTTCGTTTCTTATTTATTTTAATTTATTATAATAACAAATATATTATTTAAAAAGATATAGAGCAAATCTGACTTAAATAGGCATAATTTGAGCTTGATTTCCCCTGCATATAAGAGAAGTTAAAAATTATATGATCATTTTCGCAGCAAATTAAATTCTCAGCATGGCAAATTTATTATTCAATTAAGAAATTCAAACCTCTAACATTGCATTCTTGAAAATTTTACCAACAGTTTAAAAACTTTGCCCAACTCATTTATTTGATTTGTAAATGAATAACTTTTTATGACTATTTTTTTATGAATAAGAACTGTGGAATCTTAAAAAACTGTAAAATTAAAATAAACTGCAAAATAGTAATAAGAACTGTAAACTAATAAATAAGAATTTTTCTCAAAAACTTGCAACAAAATACAACTTGAATACATTTTTTATTCACTTGAAAATTTTATCGACAGTTTAAAAATTTTGCTTTTTAATCTCAATAAGAACTGTAAAATCATAATAAACTGTAAAATTATAATAAAGTGCAAAATAATAATAACTGTAAAATAATAAATAAGAATTTTTCTCAAAAACTTGCAGCAAAATACAACTTACATACATTTTTTTATTTACTTGAAAATTTTATCAACAATTTAAAAACTTCGCTCTTTATTATGAATAAGAAATATAAAATAATAATAAACTGTAAAATCATAATATACTGCAAAATAATAAGAACTGTAAAATAATAATAAGAACTGTAAAATCATAATTAAGAATTTTTCTGAAATACTTGCAGGAAAATACAACTCGCATACATTTTTTATTTACTTGAAAATTATATCAACGGTTTAAAAACTTTGCTCCTCATTATGAATAAGAAATATAAAATAATAATAAACTGTAAAATCATAATATACTGCAAAAATAGTAATAAGAACTGTAAAATAGTAAATATATATATTTTTATTATTTTAGAAGAATATTTTATCTACAGTTTAAAAACTTTGTCAAAGTCATTGATTTCATTGGCTAATTTAATGACTCTTTTGGTTAAAGAAGCTGGTTTTCTTTTTTCATTTTGGATAGCTTTATTTCCTCTTTCCGGTTTAATATCCACAAGACACCTAATAAAAGATGAAATAGTCTTAAAATTAACAAATAAACTAATTAGCGTAATTGTATATATACGTTAAATGCCCTATCTAACACAATATCCAAAAACCACAACACCATTTTTAATTTGCCCGACTGGTGGCTGAATAAATAGTGCTCAGGGCTGTATTGTATAGTTCACTGAGAGCAGGTTTGAATTTCTATCTAATTAGCCTTTAATAGGCCAAAATATTACCATAGAATGACAAACCAAAAACAAAGCAACCCAAGTTTGAATGTCTGTGAATTATACTCAAATAGTTAGACCTATGATATTTTTATTAGGAAATAAAAAAAAATATCAATGATACATTGTGTGTTATTAAGTCATTAATTTTTTTTGACATTGTATACACTATCAAATATTGTATAGATTATGTACAGCAGACTAGGCGTGTATATAATTATATTACTGTTGCATAAACTTAACAGTAAAAAAATTATATGAAAACTGAATATTCCATCCGGTTAAATACTTGCTCCATTATATACTGATTTTTTTTTTTACATATTTAGGTTAATATTACGTGAAACCCCTAATATTTATGGTAACAGTTTAAACTTAATGGATTTACATTAACAAAAATCAATTACAGATCTCCATTTATAAAAAATAAGAAAAATAACAAACCTTTTTATTGAATTTTTTTAATACATGCCGATTTTTAGAAAATATATGTGGTGAAAATAAAAGTCATATTCCAGTTAAATCTGAAATTATAATCAAAAACTCAAAAATAAATAGAGTTTGGGCGTTTGTAATAAAAATTAGTTATTTCCCACAAATGTGTTAGAATATAACTTATTTAATAGGATGCGTTTTAGACACGAAGTAAAATATATTTAGTGAAAATATTAAGGTCACATTTAACTTATTTTTCTATTTATTATCAAAACTCAAAAAATAAGATTGCGCATATTCAATAACTTGCCGAAGGACGCCGATTATCCAAAAACAATAAACAACATGTGAGTGAGTTCTTTTTTATACTTATTTGAAATGCAACTGCCCGTTGTTTTTGTAGGTGATGTGCATCTGGAAAAACCATCTGTCCTTTTTCAAAACAAATTGGTAGTAGTGATTAGTTCGTTTTAAAGTCACATAAATAGGTTAAGTATTGTTATAGGCTTATTACAATATAGGCTTACGTGCAATGAGTTGGGATTAGTTTATATATTGGTACAAATTTTGAAAACGTCGTTCTCATTTCTAAGCCTTTTTTTTTAACGCTCCCTAATAGAGTCGTATAAACGATGCTTTACTATTAATGAAAGTCATCAGGGTAATACATTTGGAAAGGAAAAATAACCACATAATTTAAGATGATACAAGTTTCAAACTAAATTAAATAATAATAATACTCACCTCCATAATCACTAGAATGAGGGAAAACAAATACAGAAATGATGATTCGGTATTCGATCCTCGATGATGAACGTCGCCATTAGATGCGTTCTCTTTCCACATGAAACCCACACGCCCGGTCATAAAAAAAGTTTATTTTTAATTGATAGCTGAATGCTTTTCTAGAAAATATTTCAAAGAAATAAATAATATTTCGTAAAACAGGTAATTGATGTTCGAGTTTCGATGTTATTCTTAGTGCATTATCGCCAATTCTACGATAGGACAATAAAAGTATGGCCGCTCTAAAAACGGGAAAATTCCGTTTTCGCTCTTTACGGACATTTTCCGTTCGGTTTACGGAAATTTTCTGTTTTTAGAAGGAAAAAAACCCGTTTTCAGAAGGAACAAACTCGTTTTCAGTCGTTTCGGGAAAGTTCCGTTAAAATCAGTAATTATTTCTCCTGAAATTTCAGGTTTTTTTAAACAGTGTGTGGTAAACATACCATTTTATATTTTATACAACTCAATAGATATAGCACACCTACGTTAAAAGTTCAAGCTCGCCACAAGTTGTCAATGGGCAGACCGACCACCCTAACTTTTGTAATTCGAAATTACAAATGGAATGGAAAGTTGATATTAGCTGTTTGATTTCTTTCTGTTTGGCCGTCCATACATTCTCTTCCGAATTGCTCTTACCGTTCGATTTTAAATTTTTTTTTTTTTGTTAGATCTCTCATACAATATCTTTCTACCTTTTTTGACCTTTTGGTTCGGCTGTCTGTACTCTTATCCTTGTCCTTAAATGATGTGTTTCAACTTCCGTTTAACTTCTTGAGACCCGAGCAGAATCCTACACGTATATCCTTAATCGAAACATACTTCTCCTCTTACAAATAAATGCTAAAAAAAAGTATGGTTTTCAAAGAAATTTTTAAATTATGTTTAATAGTTACTTAGGGACACGCCTTAAACTCTAAAGATACAATTTTTTTGTGCTATAAATGCAGCAAAAAAAGCCTCTTATCACTTATTTGTAGTTAACAGATAATTTTAACATTGTTTTTAATGCAAAATGTCTTTAAAATTAACTACTAAATGAACTTTATGAAAAGTTTGAAAAATGTTTTTTTTTTTTAGAACTCCGATATCGTATTGACCCTCGTTCAACTTCAATTTTTTTATAGAAATAAATGACTGTTTCCTGGAATCAAATTCTGAAAACTGATATTTGGATCTTCTTCTTTGAACCAGGTCAATTTCGGAACTAATTAACGTGTTAATTGCTTGTGGGGAGGTTTTTAAAAATGTCCTCAAAAATGGGGACGCCAGGTCGCAAGAGGTTAAACACTAACAGTCTCTGTTAGAAATCACGGGAGTTATTTCTGCGTTGAAAATATATGAAATGAGATACCTATATATATATATATTTTTAATGTTTCTGTCCGTTTATGCGGCCTTTGAGATTTTCTATGAGTATTAAACTAGGAAAGTAGGCTATTTCAGTTTTTTCTGAATTTCTTGTTAGTTTAGCAAACCCCACATATTGCGCTCATTTTTTCACCTCTCAAATTTAATATATTCCCTAATCGAACCTCCTTCATCCGCCAAACATCATAGAGGAAATATTCTAAAAACCGAATTTCTCCACCAAAATGGGTTGTATATTTCCCGGTCATTTCGGGGCTGCGTACAGAAATTCCGCGATGCTACTTTTTATTCTATCGCGCGGAAAATATTTCCTCGTGTATGCAGGCCTCCCGGGAGAGGCCGTAAGAATTGAAGTGGATTCAAACTTGCTTTCAGAGTGGTTTGGCAAAGATCTAATTGATATTAGTTATTTTTTAAAAAATATATTTTTACTTGTAGTTGACCCAGTCATACCTTGCTATAGCTTATTTCTAATTGCTGCTTTCCTGTACTTATTTGGGTTAAGCTAAAGAATCGTGGCCGGATATTTTACACCAAATCTTGGAACCCCGACCCCTTGGTATTATGGCAACCTTTGGCGAAATTAGTACTGGGAAAGTTTCTTATCATGTCAGGGTTCTCCAGCCATTGGTTGTTTCGGCACGCGTCGGAGTTCGTTGTCATTCGACCTGGCGATATTTTTGAAAAGACGCCAAATCAGTCTACGATACTGTAGTTTAACCCTTATTTGAGCCATTTGCTGTCTGTTTCGATCGTTCCTTGTATGAAAATGCGACAAGAAATGCCTAGAATGAGCCAGGCCGTGCAGCCAAAAATGTCCGACGAATATAATACCCCAAATAAGGGAGTGCACGTTAAATATTCTTCAAAGTCCTAACGCTGCTTACGATGTCGCCCTAAACGTTTGCGTTGGGTGCCTATTCAGGTATCGACTCGTCACTTGACTGTGGTTCTAAAATACGCCGCCCGCCGCCAATAGCCCTCGTGTATCTCCAGTGCGACGATAATTCAAACCTAACCTGATGAGACAAAAATATTAGTTACCTCTTTGTCCAATCAAAGCTTCTATCCTTGCTTACAGTTCGGTAAGATTTCCATTGGAGACGCATTACAAAAGGATAAAGTGTTTCGGGAGAAGAAATTGAAAAGCGGGAGAGATGCTCTCCCTCCCGATGTTTGCGGGGGAGATTTACCAGATGACAGTGCCAGACATCCGAAGGCGCAGACCAATGTTATATCAAAAGATGGATGTAGTTTTCCCTTTCCGGGGTTTGAGTTTGTAGTTAAAAAAAAAATGATTTTCTAGTTTTTTTGAGAGATAAAAGGTAGTGGTACGATTTGGCGATGGTTTGTCCATCGTCCAACATTTGAAATCGCGGTAAGAAGATCAGGAATTGTAATGTAATCGAATTAACTTATTCTTCGATTGGTTAAAAAAACAAGCTGTAAGTATATTAAATAATGGTTTGTCCAATCATTAGCGACATTTGGCGAATTTAGACATTTAACGTTGGTTAAGCGGGGGATGTTCCTTCTCCAGATTTACCAGTGCCAGACATCCGAAGGCGCCGACCAATGTTATATCAAAAGATGGATGTAGTTTTCCCTTTCCGGGGTTTTAGTTTGTAGTTAAAAAAAATGGATTTTCTAGGGGTTTTTTTTTTGGGGGGGGAAGGGGGATAGAAAGTTGTGGTATGACTTGACGATGGTTTGTCCATCGACCAACATTCAATAGTTGTAAGAGGATCAAGAATTGTAATCATTTCTTATTCTTCGATTGGAAAAAAAAACGAGTTGTACATTAATGTTGGTCCAATCATTGGCGAACTTAGAAATTTAACATAGTTTAAAGCCGGATAATGTCAAAGCTCCAGATTTACCAGATGACAGTGCCAGACATTCGATGGAGCAGACCAGTGTTATATCAAAGATGGATGTAGTTTTCCTTTACGGGGTTTTAGTTTGTAGTTTAAAAAAATGAATTTTCTAGTTTTTTCTGGATAAAAAGTAGTGGTATGACTTAGCGATGGTTTGTCCGTCGTCCACCATTTGAATCGAACATTTGAACTCGTGGTAAAAGGGGATCAAGAATTGTAAACTTATCTTATGCTTCGATTGGTAATTGGTGGCTGTAACAATATTTAATTAATGGTTTATATAATCATTGGTGACATTTGGCGAATTTAGAAATTTAACGTTGGTTAAAACGGAAAATGTACATTCTCTAGATTTACCAGATGACAGTATCATTTATTCGAAGGTGCAGACCAATGTTATATCTCGCTGTATCAAAAGATAGGTGTAGTTTTCTTTTCCCGGGTTTTAGTTTGTATTTAAAAAAAAATGGATTTTCTCTTTTTTTTTTTTGAGTGGGTGGGTGTTTGTATGCATTAATAATATAAAATATAGATATAAAAACTGAAATGATAATAAAATAAATAAAGCAAGTCTAAATTATTATTATTGAATATCGTTTCAGGAAATCAAAACTGTAAATAAGGCTTTTTCCATTAAATTGAATCTTTACAAACAATTAAAAAATAGTAGTACGAATACTTTTTTAAACAGAAATAAGTGGTAAAACAAGGCAACTCATGTTAGGTGCATATAAGAAATTTAAACTCCATCATATTTAATATGCATCAAAAGCAACCTATCATTTTTCTAGCCTTCACCGCACTTACAAAAAATATCGAATTCCTCTGATGGCATATTACATCCAACATTCCCCGAACCAGTACCCCCTTTTATTTTTTCCGTGCCTGCAACCTCATCCAACATTTACTTTATCGGATGCAAAACCAAGTATCCTCCTCCCCAAGATCAAACAAACGGTGAAGCCACCGACACGATACATCCTTCCCACAATGCCTTTCACGGGGTAACCAGGGATTCAATATTTGATCGCCTCTCTCTCGCTATGCATATCGTCGCTTTTTGTTATGAATGTCCAAGAACAGGAGAAGTTGTTATATTTACTTGCTTAGTTGAACTGAGTTCTCAGTCATAGTATCGAGCATAAGTATGAGTTATACATTTGTTTTCACCAGGGTCTACGAAAACTGTTGTAGACTGAAAAAACGGAAAAAATCCTTGTAAACAAAAAAAAAAATGAATCTCTCAAACGGTCCAATAAATTAGTTTATTTGAATTATCGTCACACTAGAGCTAATCGAGGTCTATTGGCGACGGGTGTCGTAATTTAAGACTACAGCAAGTGACGAAGGCGACACCTGAGTAGACACTCAAAGCAGCTTTTAGGAGCGACATTGTGTACGCAGCGTCGCGACTTAAAGCATATGAATCGGTGAGTGCAGAAACCACTTCAGTCAAAAAAAATCCGAAAACTCGTTTTCAATAAAATATGCGTAGAAAGGCAAGATACGTGTTGGGCTCAAAAACTACGTTAGTCTGTTGAGTAGTACCGTAAATACATGACGTTTGTTTCGAGTGTTGAGTGCAGAAATAGAGGTGGAGTTATTACGTTTTTCTCCCTCATGAAAAATTTGAAATTTGTGATTGAAGTCGTTTCTGCACTCACCGATTCATATATAACTTGCTTTTCCACTACACTGGGTTTTTGGTTTTGGTTTGAATTAACGTCGCACTAGAGCAACACGAGGGCTATTGGCGACGGGCGTCGTATTTTAGAACCCCAGTCAGGTGACCCACTACACTGAGTATTTTTGGTATTTTACACGGGTTCTGTTCTCCGATACTAACGTAAATATTCCCCCTTTATCCGCATCTTTTTCCTTGTCGAGGTTTGTGCAGCGATCGGTAGCAGCAGCTTCGGCCGAATCGAAACACCTGCGAAAGATGAGGAGTCTCATCACAGATGTGTTTGTTTGTTGATGGTTGGGGTCCACTACGATCACGTGTTGTCTGTGTTGTCATGGTAACAAGCATCTGTTTCCTTATCGGCGGGGAAAGCAACTTGGGGGGGGGGGGGGAGGAGCTCAGAGCTTGGTTTTATTTGGTTAATTGGAGAGGAAGTAGGAATGGCACGATGATGCTGTCTGATTTTAAAAGGTATTAAAAAACATGTTTGCTAGATGAAAATGTTGATTTCCTTAGCTGCACCCTCACAGGTGCTTAGCTAAAACTAAGCTGTTTTTTAAAAAATAATAAATTATACAATTTAAATCTGTCGTATGAAGGGAAGTGTTTAGAAGAGATTATGTACGACAACTTGGTTGGAAAACGTATATTTTTAGGCTTGTGTGCTTGGTCAGAGACCGCTTATAAACCTTCGTCAAGTAAGACAGGCACAACACACACATACGTGACATATGCTGCCATCTATCCCCACCTCCGCAATTTATACATCCTGAAGGGGAGTTAAATAGTCTCCATGGACCTGTACCCGTATTAAACTCTGCAAGACCGCCCGCAGGACTTTTGGACCCACATATTCAACGAGCACGTACTCCTCATATACTCGGTGGGTCTTTCCGTGACTCTATCGCAAGATCTTCCGAGACCAAGACACTAACCACTAGGCTCCCCACAGCCTCATGTACAACAACTTTAAGCCGTTTTAAGGTACTTATTGAGGGCAGCTCAGGTGTCGGCCTTGTTCCTTGACCACTGTTCTAAATATATAGCTAATAGGGTGGAGTGAAAAAAAAGTTTTTTATTTAACATTTCTAATAGTGAAAAAAGGTTGTTTCACATTTACTGAAACATGATATATAATTTTTTTTTAAGGTTTAAGTTGAATTATCTCAGGGTCCACAACGAATTTATAAGTACGAATATGCTGGCTATACAGTAGTGTAGGACGAAAAAAGTAAATATTTTAGTACTAACTTCTAATAGGGCTCAAATACACGATTACAAAATACACGACTTTTCATAAAAATTGTGTATTTTCAACAATTTTTCGGGAGTTAAAAATTACAATACGCAACTATTGAGCCCTATTCGAAGTTAGTACTCAAAAATTTACTTTTTTCGTCCTACACTATACTGTATAGCCAACATATTCGTACTTATAAATTCGTTGTGGACCCTGATAATTCAACTTAAACTTTAAAAAAATTATATATCATGTTTCAGTAAGATGTGAAACAACCTTTTTTCACTATTAGAAATGTTAAATAAGAAACATTTTTTTTCACTCCAACCTAATAACTAATGCAATCGTCAACAGCCTTTGTGTTGATGGAGTGCGACGCAAATTCAACCAATCCAAACCAACTTTAAAAAAATGAATGTCTCAGTCTTGAGCGGCAACAGCAAATCTGAATGAAAATACATTCTGTTTCTGGACCCGATTGGTGAATCAATTTAACGTGGTAACAGACACCGATCGGAGCCGAAAAACGTAAAAGTTGTAATGAAAGCTGGAGGAAATACGTCTTCCGAAGCAAGCTAATTGCCAATTCGTAGAGAATAAAATTATATTCTTTTCGTGTTGAAATCTATTGATGGTGCGTGGTTTACTTGCATTTATCCTCTTCAGACTCGAGCAAAATCATACACGGTATATTCTTAATCTAAACATACTTTTCATACAAATTAAAATGTATGTTTTTCAAAGAAATTTTAAAAAAGTTATATTTATAGTTATTTAAGGACACGCCTTAAACTCTAAAAATACACATTTTTTTAGTGCTATAAATACAACAAAAGGAGCCGTATAACTTATTTGTAGTTAACAGATTATTTTAACGTTGTTATTTTATGCAAAATGCCTTTAAAATGATCTACTAAAAGAACTTTTTGAGAAAAGTTTGAAAAAAAAATTAAAATATTTTTTTTAAAGAACTCTACCATCGAATTGATCCTCATTCAACTTCATTTTTTTTATCAAAATAAATGACTGATACCTGTAATCAATGGCAGAAAACTGATATTTGGATCTTCTTCTATCGGACCAGGTCAATTTCGGAACTGGTTAACGTGTTAATTGTTTGTGGGGAGGTTTTCAAAAATTTCCTCAATAGGTTAAAGCATCGGTTTGCATTTTTCATTTGGCTTCACTTTTTTCTAGCCATACACCTCAATTTTATTCTTACCTCATCAATTAAAGGTGAGTGTTTGTTTAAGCCTCTTTTATAAAGATGCTGTCAGCATTATTGTGGATATTCCGCCTCCATTTTCGGGCGTTTAGGAAGTTTGCTTAATGCGGCGATTATTCAAATACAGGGGCGCAAAATGTTTTTGGTCTTTCGATAAGTAGCTATTAATATGCATGATTGGAGTCTATTTAGGCTTTATTTACTGCTTGTGCAGCCGAAGTAGATTTAGCTGTGAGCTAGAGTCAACCTAATCTGGTAGTTTTAGAGAGGGAGAGTGATTTCTTGATCTTTTTATTCATAATTACGCATTGGATTTTTTTTTTTTTTTTTTTTTTGAAATAGTAAATGAAGAGTACAGAAGGAAAAACCGCTTGATTTCGTGGAGATGATAGCGAGAGATCGGCTAAACTGGCGCAAAGAAACCAGTTACTCGCTTTGTTTTTCTTTCGCGTCAACCCTGAATCACGCCAGAGATCAGTGGACAGGAGTCACACGTTTGTACCGCGAATGAAGAACCGAAAGAAAAATCCGGTTTCCTGTCGCCAATGTCCGCCGAGCAGACACAATTACGGGGAGACTCGTATTAAATCAAGCGGTTCTTCCCCTTTACTCTTCAAATGTTATGTATTAAAAAAAATTTTATCATCAATTACCTAATATGAAATATTTGGTGATGAAAGTATGGAAAGAGCCATCCTAAGTTTGCCATGACCACTCCGAATAGCGAGCGTTATTTTATAACCACCCTGTATATGCCAAATTGAATATCATTGTGCGTGTAATTTACGCTAGAGTAAGTTTATTTTTTCGTAATAGGTAGTAATATATTCATTTTAATACACAAAAAAAACAAAAATTTCATGTTAAAAAAAGCTTTTCTCTAGAATAACCGGAAACACATTTATATAAAAAAAAATTGGACGCTTGACTTTTTTTTGTAAATCTTCGTTAATTAACAATGGCCTAAGGAGCTTTTTCCAAGAGTGATAAGTTGAAAGAGGCTTTGTCAGCAAATCAGTTCCGAAATGACAAAAAAAGTATGTTTTTTTTATGTAAGGTACAAGTATTGAAAAAAATAATTAGCATTTTTTGTGTAATTTTGACTAACGAATAAATAGTTTTACTACCGAACTGCTTTTTACGGAATACAAAAATTTAAGATAAATATTTCTTATTAATTTTTTAATAGAAATGTAATAAATTTTCTTAAGTAAAAGATGTTTTATGTTTATTTAGGTTTTATGAAACCTAATTCGTGCGTTTTTCCTTTTTTTCGAGAAACAGAAATACTATTTTTAGGTGTAAGAGCTTTTGCACTTAAAAAGTCTTTACTAAGATAAAATCTAAAGACGTTTTCAGCCCTAGAAGTATTCATTGCACACGTGCTACTGCCAGAATAAATATAGAATAACTGTTGATAAGTTTAATCCTCCATGTTTCTGTGCATCTGCTGATTCTTATCTGAGGATACTTTGCCGTGGCGGGACTAATTCAAACAAACCGGTGAATCTAAAATTCCTAATCCACCGAAAGCTACTATTTGGTGATTTGCACTACGATTGAATTATTTAAAATAGTAAAAAAATAAATTAGATTCGTGTTACTTTAATTCAACCAAACAAATGTCCTACATTATATTTCTTCATTCCAATTGAAGAGTACAAGGAAAGAACCGCTTGATTTCTTTAGAGTCTTTCCGTAATTGTGTCTGCTTGGCGGACATTGGCGACCGGTTTTTCTTTCGGTTTTTCATTCTCGGTACAAACGTATGACTCGTGTTCACTGATCTCTGGCGTGAATCAGGGTTGTCGCGAAAGAAAAACAAAGGGAGTTACCGGTTTCTTCACAACTGTTTAGGCGATTTATCGCTATCATCGCCAAAGAGGCCTATTGTATTGAGGAAATCCTTCTGAGAAATCAAGCGGTTTTTCCCCTGTACTCTTCAATTCTAAAGGTCCATAGTCCATCCCATGCTGTCCTATTCCTGCCCTGATTTTATTAGCATCATTGTTTTTTTTTAATTGTAAATATAAAGGCCTATTTTTTTAATCAATATTTTTAAAAATCGGTCTTGACATAAGTTTTGGTCTGTTCTGTGCCCCCTTCAATTTCCCTTCTAACTGACTAATTTTAATTATTTACTTTTCGTTTGGGCTCTCTTCATAGCAGTCCACCCATCTGACTTTGAGTCATAACCAAATTTAAATTCACATCGTTTCCCTTCATTTCTTTCCTAAGTCATCCTGAGTGGCCCCTTAAAACGGTAAGGGCTCCTTTTGACTCTTAAACCGCCCTGGATGAAGATCACTCTCTTCAAGAGTGATAGCCTTTCTGAGGGCGAGGCCTCCAAAACCTACTTATCTACAGTAGGCAGGTAAACTACAATAACCACAACAATGAATTGCACCATTTTTACCCTGAAGTCATCAATCTTTCACTATACTTTCCTATAGGTTAGAGCTATTGAGTGCTTGCAACAACGGCCAAAGTCAGTGTGTTTAGATACTGCAGTTTACCTGCCTAATGGCAGACTTGCTTCCTGTTCTTACGCCATCAAACAATTTTACATTTGCTGTTTACTAATAATGCACAACTCACCTGACCCCCTCAGTATCCCAAACCTGTGTCCCACCTAACAATCCATCGTCTGTTCGTTTGGCGGTTTTTAGGATGGGATGTTGCAATTCGAATGTTCCACGCAGAGAGTCTTTTGCACAACGCCTACACGAAACCCTAGGACGTCCCCAGCGGGGTTTTTTAGTAGTTTATCCTAGAATTGGGCATTTTATGATTGGGTGGCTTATTGCATGATACCTTTTTTTTTTTTAATCTTTTGGTAGATAGAAGCACTCGGAAAAAGGCATAGAGTTAGAAAGGAGGAGTAGAGGGGTCTATCATTTTAAATGGTTTGAAGCAGGGCTGTCAGGTTTTTCGAGCTACTGCGCATAACATATCGGCACTGAGGTATCCCAAGATGCACCGCTTTTTTTAGCTACTGCCCTTGACGTAGTAACCGAAACTGGGACCGAGGTACCCCAAGATGCACCGCTCTAGCATGCTCCTTTTGTGCATTTCTGCGCACGTGCATGGCCCGCTCTATTCTCTTTCCTTACTCTATGGAAAAAGGACACTTATTTTATTGAGGGAATACAATTTAACCAAAATTCACTTTTCATTGTGATAAAATTGCGAAATTGCCTCAAATAACACTGGTCAGCAGTGAAAATGCGAATGAGATGAAAGTACCCAATTCTGAATGATTTCGACATGCTGAACACGAATATCACCTTAAAAAATGAAAGTTAGCTCTTGTTTTTGAGTTACGGTCGTTTTTTCATTGCATAGGATACAGCGAAATGCAGGAGCGCACCAAACGCAAAATTAATTAAAGTCAATTTTGTTTACAGAAAACCTCCGAATTTGAGGCTTATACAGATTTTATGTTATATTATCAACCTGAGAGTGGGAAGAAATGATAACTTTCAAGGTTTTTGCAACCATATTAGCAGCTAAACAACCCTTCTAAGCAACGTAATTGTTCACATCTCAAGAGGTGCAAAATAAAAAGCAATAAATTCCTTGTATTTCGCACTTGGTTGTTTTAGAAGCTGTAGAATATCAAAAATTAGTATTAGTAATAAATCTATAACTGTAATGCCTTGTAAATGCATTAATAAAGCTAATAACTTCTGTTATATTTGCGGCAAAGTGCAATTTTTTGAACACAAAAAGGGTCATCACTGTGCAAAAGTAAAGAATGCTTATCATTTGTATTTTGGTTTCAAGATGGGAGACTAGGAATAATTTCGGGACTCCTCACTTATGTAGTGAAACTTGTGTAGCAAATTTGTCACTTTGACTTCACCTGGGACAACAGATAGTGCCGTATGCTATATAAAATTTAATTGGGAAAAAAAAACGGAATGTCATTTTCTGATTAAAAGGGAACCAACAAATCAGATTAATGACTTATTTCTGCATCATCTCATTGGTTAAATGAGGTGTTATTTAGAAAAAGCTAAATGTTAAATAGCCTAACATTCCTTCAACTATGTGTCCGGTCCAACACGATACTACTTACTAAAAAGTCTCCAATATTTTTTATAGTTTTAACGAGGATAATAGCCATGCGTCTGCTAAATATGCTACAGCTTCTAAAAACAACCATGAAGAAATGTGAGAAATTGATTGCTCTTTTTTTTCTGCACCTTTTAAAGTGAGAACAATTATGTTGCCTATTGGGGTATTAAGCTGCGAATGTGTGTAAAAATTCTTGTAAATTATCATCTCTTACCAACCCCATGTTGATAATATTAAATTAAACCTGTATGAGCAAAATTTAGGAGGGTTTCTGTAAACAAAATGGACTTTAATAAATTTTGTGTTAGGTGCGCCCATGCATTTCGCCGTATCCTATTGCAATGAAGAAAACAACCGTAACTAAAAAACAAGAGCTAACTTTTAATTTTTAAGGTGATATTCGAGTTTAGCACGTTGAAATCATTCAGAATTGGGTACTTTCATCTGATTCGCAGAAAAATTTTTCAAATTTTGTTGTCCAGTGTAATATTCAAATCTGTTAGACCTTAAACGAAATTAATGTTTTAAACATGTTTTCCGGATGTAGTATTCACAAATAATTTATGGAACTCTTTACAAGCGCGGGAGGATCTTCTCCATAGCATAATTTCTGTTTACCCAACCTAGGTTAGCAAGGAGTGTAGGATGGTTAAGGTATGTTTGGTTTGCACTCTTCCTGCTGTCCATTTCTAGCCTCCGTAAGCAGCTGTAACAAGTATTTAAGGCAGGCGAGCCCTTTATCTAGGTAAACCTCTGAAAGCTTATTAGCGAAGGGCGTATGCCATGTTCTTGCTGAGGATACATACACCAAACCCTTATTATAATCAAACCCACCCATTCATTCCCTCATAAAAAGAAGTCGCGAGACACGCCGTTTCAAGATGGTGGTTAGAATAAGATGAAGTTGCTTGGCGAGAATATAAATATGAAGATTTCGAAATTCGCCAAGTGTTATATGAACAAACATTAACACGATTGTGCTCGCGCATGTATATAACATGAATGAAGTGTATTACAACCATTGATCCATTGAAAGAAAATACACATTTAACAGTAATTATTTACCGTATGGTAACTAATGTAACAGTAATGATGTTTTATGGCAGCTGCCATTTACGAATGCGCGATTTTCTCGAAAGATAAAGTCGAAGTACGTAGCTATTTTAGTTCGAGCTGTAGAGCGGTTAGTGTAAGGCAGGCAGACGGAGCAATGTCCAAATCCGCCTTTTTTAGAATCTAATCAGCACCCTCCCCCCAAAGTGCGGAAAATACGTAATCTCTTTCGGATATTCTACCCCATTGCAATACCTTTTCATCTAGCATAATTGAAAGTAAAAAGGCTAGCATGCCAACATTTAATCAAAATTATTATCTATTAAATTATGCATCTATTCTTGGCAGTGTTTGGGCGTACATTACAAGCGATCATGGCTTCACTCAGCCAATGACTTTTCGCATTAGTTTCGACACGGCGGCATCTACATCTTAATCTAACCTCCATCCGTGTCAATGACAAGACTGTTCATGTGGGAGGCTGGCATGCATCATCACATTTGAGGGAAGACATCATCAGAGTAACATCAGGAGATGAATGGAGTAACCTCATAGTGCTTACACCACTTTTTGTCTAAAGCCCATTTCACGTGTCATGTTGTAATGTTCGCCGCCCTTACCGTGCCAGATGTGATGGCTGTTGCAATTAAGATATTTTACATGCGACAGAAGCAAAAACCGGACTGAGAAGATTTCAAATGCGGTTTTCAATTTTGTAGTAGCAAAATAAAATGCAACTGCTGTGCCAATTTCAAATTTTTTGACAGAATTTGTCCGCACTTCAAATTCATTCAATATTCATAAACAAAAAATATATATATAGTATTGTTACTTCTTGTTTAAAAATGGCAGATAAAACTAACCGTAACTCCGGTTTTCGCTTCCGGCATATCTGAAAGATCTGATTGACTTACATTGCCATTGCGATCTTTCACCAGTCCGGTAGCAAGTCTTTTTTGAAATCAGTAAAATAATATAGCTTCTTAGATGGAAAAGTGGTGTGGTTCTCCATGTAAGTGGCTTCCTTCTACTTCTTAGCACCTTGGTTTTGAACTTGGAACCTGGTTTTCCGTGAGACCGGTTTTTTTTTTTTTACTCATAGCGGAAGTTTAACCGCGAAGGTCGAGCTCGAGTTCTAATTCATCACATCTGTTGCGGTATTTCGATTTTTTTTATTTGAATCGTTTTTTACTCCTCCTTGAGTTAATTGATATTTTGAAAAAATTGTAACGCCGTTTGAGTAAGTATATTAACGAATATATTTGGCATATTTTTGTATAACTTCAAGTATATTTAAAAAAAAAAAGGGAACAGTAACAGGTTGGCCGGATGGATTTTTTCCCTGACAATCGGTAATCAGCAACGCTTCGGATAATTGGAGTTCTACTGAAGTTGAAGTACTGTCATATCGGATCGACAATAATGGTTAACTGGAACTGCTTCACAATCTAAGTGACGTCACAGTTACGTCAACGTTGTATTAAAACTCACAACAAATTACGCTCCGCCTCGTTCTAATTGCCCACTCTTCAGCTTATTAAAAACATATTTATAGTATACTGATATATTCACTAAAATTAACAAGTAAGGAAAAATACCTTCAAATTTAAATTTTTCTATCGGGTTTCTTTGTTAATCAATTTTAACAAACCATTTTTAATTGTTTTTTTTTTATCTTACTTATTAGATTCTCATTAAACTTTCTCTTATGGGATTTTCAATCTTTACCTTTCTTTGTAAATTAAACCAACAATAGAGATGTTAAATCCACACAAAAGCTATTTATTTAAAGATCTGCCTTTTTCAAACAAAACTGTTATTTTAAAGACTTACAACCGCATTCAAAGAATTTTAAAAATACATATTTTTTTATTCCGTAAATTGACACAAAAGGACATAAAACTTCTTCTAATTTCCCGTTTTTAATTATCCCAAAACAATCCATTAAAAAACCCTTCTGTTTGGTCTTTTTTTTAACCGTAATTTCTTGTGTTGACAGAACTGGCATCGAGGAAAAATCGACAGCAAACATTATTCCTGAATATTTACCTTGAAGTTTCTCCAATATTAATGGCATCAGTGCTCCTATCGATTCAGCATCCTTCCATACCAATCGATAGAGAGGACCGGGCGATTAAAATTTTAAATAGCTAGAGCGTGTCTGCTGGGCCTTCATTTAACGTCAAAAGCCTAATCGCTGCGTTAGGCCACGTTAATGGGCCCTAAAAAAATTATTTATCTTTTAGAAGAAGAATTTTTTTTTCCGGGATTTTTTTTTATGTATCTTAATTATTTGTAGTTTTTCGGTAATGTGGTGGGGGAGATTTTGATAAAAGTTTTTCCCCCTGGAAATTTATTACTTAATAAACGTTGGGGGCCGGTTTGGTTGGCTGACAAGCAGTTTTGATTAAATTGCTGTTACGTATATTTAAAGGGGCTTAAAGATAAGGGTTGCGTTAATTTTCGGTATGTGTTTAATGTGCCTTATTTTTCTCAAATGTGTTTACTGGAAATTTAGCAATTTGGAAAGATTATAACATAATTTAAACTTTCGGAAAGTTTACATATATTTAATAGTTACCTGAGATACGGCAAGTCGTAAGCTTATCGAATTGAACCGAAAACACTTAGAAATTTTAAATAATTTTTGTTTATAAGCTTGCTAAATGCTAGTGTATTTTTTTTATTATAAGCCTTTTTTTATTAGTGATACAACGATTAACAAATATAGCTTTTTTAAGCTCATTATTTGCTTCAAAACCATTTACTAGCTTGTACCAATAAAGTTTTTCGTTAGTTATAAATATTGGAGATTTGTCCTTTACAGTTGAGTACATTTTTTCAAGGTAAATAAAAATATTCTTAATTATTTGTAGAACCTAGAAACCTGGGTCTGAATTTCTTAAGTCATAAAACAGAATTACGAGACCCCAAATAAGCCCTGAATATATGACACTACATCTCGGGGGGGGGGGGGGGGGGGGGGGGGGGAATGACCTAAAATTCGCTCTTAAAGCCAAGATATTGTCACTTGAATTTTTATTCGTTAAATACTACTATCTCGGTTCTCAATCGGCCAATCTCAGATTTATTTAAAATTATTTAGCGAAACAAATTAATATCATGTGTCGATTTGAATAAAGTTTTTAAAATACCGATCTAATCAACATAAAAATTGTTAAACGAACTTTTTTAAGAATAAAAAGCTCTTCGATGCTTTCTACGAAGGACAGCTAATCGTGATAAACGGTATGTCGCGATCACGTGACTTGATTGGACCAATAACTCTGCGGGGGTCCCCGCATCACTCTTCATCTGCTACTTCCGGTGGATGGTCATCATCCACCCGCATACGTCACATCCGGTTTGCTTTGAGTCGCGTGTCCTTTGAGTTAAACCGATTGACGATCGGCAAATAATCTGAGTTTTTTTTGGGGCGAATACAACGTAAATAAAACATGATTTGTGTTGATTAACTAAACGTTGATATTTATATTACTAACTTTCGTTGTCAACTAAATTTTAACTAACTTTTATTTCAACTATTTTTAATTTTTCGCAACGTATAAAATGTCATGTAAAAGCTTTTCTTTTTTAAATTTTATTTATTATTACTATTTTTAGAGTCGAGGGTTTTCAGGAAATAAACCCAATATAAGAATATAATTTCATGTTTAATATCATTCAAGACATAGTGTGTATAATCAAATGCTTTAATTCGATTTTTTTTACCAATATCTGATTAAAATCAAAATACCTTTAATATATTTTTAAATATCTTCAAAATATTATTTTTTAATCACTTTTTACAAAATATGCTGTAGTAGATTCCATTATTGCTGCTGCCATTCATGCATATAAGTAGACTCCATTTTTATTCGTTTCTTTCTGTTTTTTTTTCCACTCTGAATTTTATATTTTTTGCGTTTAATGGTTGACTTGTTTTAATTAAACTTGTATCTGCCTTTCAAAATTTATAATTAAAATATCAATGAAATGAAACGTAGTTTTTATGTAGCTCCTTGTTTTTTCTCGCTTATGCAAATTACATGAACGTGTTTAAATTACAATTCGCGTGACTTAATGTATTCAGTACGAAGTGGATAAATCTTATTATTCACTCTTAAAACAAAAGAGTGAAATCCACTTCTATAGGAGAAGTGCATTTTCGACACTGGAAAGGAGTGAAATTAACTCCTATATCACTTGTAATGCCGTAAATCGCTCTTAATCGCCTTAAAATCGCTCGTTTGTCTTTAAGATTGTTGGATGTTTAACACAACAAAAGAGTGAAATCAGCTCATATGGGGGAAGTGCATTTTCGACACCGAAAGGAGGGAAAATTAACTCAGACAGACTGAGTTAAAATCGCTCGTTTGTTTTAAGGGGTCATAGGAGTCTTAAAAATGTGCAAAGAAGGAACTACAAAGCATAGTTTGATCTTTCACGTAATTTTTGAACTACTCAATACAGACATGACCTACATGACCTAAAATTCGCTCTTAAAGCCAAGATATTGTCACTTGAATTTTTATTCGCTAAATACTATCTCGGTTCTCAATCGGCCAATCTCAGATTTATTTAAAATTATTTAGCGAAACAAATTAATATCATGTGTCGATTTGAATAAAGTTTTTAAAATACCGATCTAATCTACATAAAAATTGTTAAACGAACTTTTTTAAGAATAAAAAGCTCTTCGATGCTTACTACGAAGGACAGCTAATCGTGATAAACGGTATGTCGCGATCACGTGACTTGATTGGACCAATAACTCTGCGGGGGTCCCCGCATCACTCTTCATCTGCTACTTCCGGTGGATGGTCATCACATCCACCCGCATACGTCACATCCGGTTTGCTTTGAGTCGCGTGTCCTTTGAGTTAAACCGATTGACGATCGGCAAATAATCTGAGTTTTTTTTTGGGCGAATACAACGTAAATAAAACATGATTTGTGTTGATTAACTAAACGTTGATATTTATATTACTAACTTTCGTTGTCAACTAAATTTTAACTAACTTTTATTTCAACTATTTTTAATTTTTCGCAACGTATAAAATGTCATGTAAAAGCTTTTCTTTTTTAAATTTTATTTATTATTACTATTTTTAGAGTTGAGGGTTTTCAGGAAATAAACCCAATATAAGAATATAATTTCATGTTTAATATCACTCAAGACATAGTGTGTATAATCAAATGCTTTAATTCGATTTTTTTTACCAATATCTGATTAAAATCAAAATACCTTTAATTAATTTTTAAATATCTTCAAAATATTATTTTTTAATCACTTTTTACAAAATATGCTGTAGTAGATTCCATTATTGCTGCTGCCATTCATGCATATAAGTAGACTCCATTTTTATTCGTTTCTTTCTGTTTTTTTTCCACTCTGAATTTTATATTTTTTGCGTTTAATGGTTGACTTGTTTTAATTAAACTTGTATCTGCCTTTCAAAATTTATAATTAAAATATCAATGAAATGAAACGTAGTTTTTATGTAGCTCCTTGTTTTTCTCGCTTATGCAAATTACATGAACGTGTTTAACCCTCTAATGCATGAATTTTTTGTTTCGTCCCAAAAAAATATATTTGTAACTCTAATGCTCATACATCACGGGAAAAATACGGAAAAAAAATTAAATGCATCGGAATTTAAATAATTTCATTTTTTAAATTTGTTACCAAACGGTAACACCATGCATTAAGCGCTGAATAGATGCGTAAGGGATCATAGGAGTCTTAAAAATGTGCAAAGAAGGAACTACAAAGCATAGTTTGATCTTTCATGTAATTTTTTAACTACTCAATACAGAAGTATAATTTTTTATATGTAATTCTACAAGATTTATTTATTATAAAACAAATTTTAAAATTTATGAAACTTAAGCTAAAACTAAAATAAATGATATTAAACATAAAGCTATTTGAACACATTGGGATTAGGCTTGCGCGGCAAATTTTGAGGTCAAAATTGAAAAAATGACCAAGAAAATGACTTTATATTGCACAAATATGTACAAACAAAGACTTATACCTAAATTCTCAGCTCAATTTTAATTAGAAATTATTTTACGAACTTTTTTCTAAAAAAATTAATAAAATTTTTAAAATTTTGATTTAACACTTTTTTTTTAAAATAATCCTAATGGAACTTAACTAATTCAACTTATCGTAACCTAATGTGGTTAGGCCATTATTTTTTCGGATTAGATAATATTAGGTTTGAATTATCGTCGCACTAGAGCTACACGAGCTATTGACGACGGGCTTCGCATTTTTGAACCACAGTCAAGTGACGAGCCAACACCTGAATGGCGCCCAACGCAACGTTAACCCTCTACTAATGCATGAATATTTATTTTCCTCCCAAAAAAATATATATGTATCTTTAATACTCACACATTATGGGAAAAATACTAAAAAAAATTTAACTGCATTAGAATTTAAATAATTTCAATTTTAAAAAATTTTCCCACATGACAAAAACCAACTGCAAAATTCCAATTTTGATAATAATGACTAGAAAACTACTAAAAATATTTCAAAATAACCCTTTTTAACTATGATTAATTTTTCAGAACAATTTATTAGCATTTAGTACTAATATTATTATTCTTTGAATACTGCCAAAAACGTAATTTCACAAAAGTTTATAACCTCACTCTTTAATTTTGAATATACTTTTACTACTGTCATTGATGAGGATTATTAGTAACTAAAACTTTAAAATGAAATGTAATAGATGAAAAAACACAGATTTGTCCAGGAGGAGCTCTAGTTTAATCGAATAAAGTGGATTATGTTACTTGTTACCAAACGTTAACAGTATGCATTAGAGGGTTAAGGGCGACATAGTACTCAGCGCTAGGACTTTGAAGCGTATTTAACGTGCACTCCCTTATACACGGGGTACTATTCGTCGGACATTTTTGGCTGCACTGCACGGGCCGTTTATAGGTCGTCAGTTATTTTGGCGATGCCGGGACCCGAACATGTTACCTTTCGCATGCTAGGCGTGTGCCTAACCGACTTGGCTCCCCAGCCCTATAATTTTTTCGGACTCTATTATTCAGTATTCCGTTTTTCGTCCCAATAGGCGCCTCCTTTTATACTTACCAGCAATCATTTCCTTATTGCCCCCGTATGATATTTTACGACCTAAACAAGATGGACTGGTGCATAAGAGAAATTCTTTTCTACATAATATTTAGTTGGATTCAGTTAAGTCCGGTGCGGCTCCCTCGTAAACTCTTTACTTCGTTTTTGCCATGTATGGTCGTATTTCTTTTATTAGCTGGCTCTTGCCAAGTGCTTTTGCTTGATTAGTCCATTTCACTGGCATGCAATAACTCTTGGAAGGAAGTCATATATAATACTAGCAGTATGGTCCCGCCTTACTGGGAACCCTTTACTTCGCATTGCTTCCTTTTAGAGGCATGCTTACTTGTGAAAATACACTCAAAATCAAAACAAAATTAAATTCGTGTTGGCGCATGCGCACTTAAAAAACCAAACACTAATAAAGAACGAAGCAGCCTTAAGACGAGCGCATATCTCAACCAAACTAAATCGCTCAAACTAATAGAGGATGGCGTCAAGCAATGGTCAAGCCCCCGTTTCGGCCAGGTCCATGTATTTTCAAGACCTGTTATGGTCCCGCAATCCCACGTGGATGACGTTTTTTTTTAAAACTAATTATATTAATTAAAAATCACAAACAAATATGAAAAAACTAAGCCTCAGGTGCACACGTAGGTATTAAAAGGAATCTATATTAAAAATTTCAATTTTTTAGAGCAGTCTAAGTAGGTCTTTTGCGATCCACAGACATACACACAGACAGAAAGACTCTTTCTTTTATTATTATAGATTCTTTATAGAAATGTATATATTTTTTTGTAGTAAATGAAATATTAAATTTGAAAAAAAACTCTTTTAAAAACTCCCATTTATTCAAATAAATTAATTGCGTGTAAAGTCATACTTTTAATACTTTCACTTCTAAAAAGCCCAGGTGGCCGTACAACTATGGATTCGATAGTGTTAAGAAACCAGATGTGCAAAAGTTGCGTTTCATCACAAGGGTAAAATAGATTTTTCCCCCCTTTCCTACACTCAATTTTTTTTTCAATTGATAAGTATCAAGGGGGGAAATTAAGTGTGGTAAAGGATGGTAGGTGTAAATACTACCTTGTGAAAGAGAAAAAATGCAAACTTGGGAAACTATTATATGATATTAAAATCCTTAATGCAGTATTAAAAATATTCTTTTAACACAATTATTAAAAATATAAAACCTGTAAATTACACTTTTTAAAACTCGGGGAAATTATTTCACGGCGTAATGAAATAAACATAATTTCCCATTTCAAAAAGTTAAACATTATGCGCTTGTTGCACATATGTCTATGAAATTGGTCATTTTCCACATTAGCTTGAACCATGTCACTTTTTAATTAAATTCAGGCGCGTTAAAAGTTTGCATGATATTTAAATAGCGTCTTTAGAATGAAATCATTTATTCTAAAGTGCAGAGCAGCTGAATCCATCCAAATAAATATCTTGACCTTAACCATGTTTTTAAAGCCATTTTCTTATAACGAAAAACATTTTGTAGATTGCTCTCCTGAATTATTCTTGCTTTCAAACAAGGAACATGTTAAGTGTAAAATCCAACTTTGTGGTACAGCAAAATTGAAATTTGGTGACTTGTACGGTGAAGTACTTTACCCCCCCCCCCCCCCCCCCCCCCAATATTTTGTTGTTTTGTAATTGTTAGTTAATGCATGCTTATAAATGGAAAATTGTCCTTTCGTCCGACGTTATAACAACTTACTGACTCGAAACTTGTGCCATAAAGAAAAATTCAGATTCTAATTTAATTCTTTTATCTTTTACATTTTGCCGTTTTTAAGTTAAAAGTAATGTTAAGCTTAACAAACGTGGCTGGATATTTTACGCCAAAACTGGGAACCCCGACTTATTTGTATCACAGCAACCTTTGGCGAAATTAACAATGGTAAAAGTAATATAAAATAGTTAAATATCTTTTACTTTTTTATTTTCCTTCAAATTATTTAAAGTATAAATTTTTTTCATGCGTACAAAAACTGTTATACATGTTCCATTCAAAATATCAGACATTCATATTCATACATCGGATGTGACGTCACCATTTGGGTCTTGTTCTTTTCTTAGCCGCAGGCATGCTCTTATAATGAACAGATTGTTTCGGTTTCTTCGGTGTAATTTAACAGAAGTGTTTTTTTGCGCACTTTTGCCATCAGGAAACGGTAAATGTGTTTCTTTTTTTAAAGTGTATTTCCCATTACAAGCAAGCATGTTTTTAAGTAACTTTTATTCTATGTACTTTTCAAAGAGTAACTTAGTAACTTTATTTGAAGTTCTGTTATTTGTGTGTGTACTTAGTTATTATTTTAATTATTTCCCTCAGCTAGTTAACAGTAACTTTAAAATGTTTTTTTTTTTAAATTAGTTTGTAAAGACATTTATTGTTTTCATATAAATTATTTATTTACGCACATATTTAATTTCAATCCACAACATTGGTTCTAAGTATTTTTTCATATGTTTAAAAAAATTACTTTATATTCATACATTATATATCAGACAAAGCTTATATATATGAATATTATTATATGCCTAATAAAGCAAATCATCGAAAGAAATATGAATTTCTCGTCCGATATTACACAAGTTATTTACACTTATATCTACACATTTAAAACAAAAGAGTGAAATCCACTCCTATAAGAGAAGTGCATTTTCGACACTGGAAAGGAGTAAAATTAACTCCTAAATCGCTCGTAATTGCCCTAAAACGCTCCTAATCGCCTTAAAATTGCTCGTTTGTTGTTCAGATTGTTGGAGGTTTAACAAAACAAGAGTGAAATCCACTCCTAGGGGAAGTGCATTTTCGACACCGAAAGGGGTGAAAATTAACTCAGACTGAGTTAAAATCGCTCGTTTGTTTTAAGAGTGTAGAAGAATGAAATCTTTATAATGTGTGGTTTTAAATTTGACTTTTCTTTTCAGAATATTTCAAAATCCGTCTTCTGTTTGCCGATAGACCCTTACATTCTGTTTATCTAAAGATCGTACATCGTATCACACAAGCTAAAAGGTAATAATCTTTCAATTTGGTTGATCTATTTGTAGTTCTTTTGGAAACTCGACGTGATAGTATTTGGTTAAGGGAGAATGGGCGTGATGGATCGCGGGTCTCCAAAGCAAAGTGCACCCAGTGTTAATCAAATGGGGGAAAAAATATTTTCTCTGCCACCTTTTTCCAGCTGTATTGAATATTTTTACAAACGGATTTTTTATGTGATAAATGTAGCTGACTTACAGGTCTCGACAATTCTACTTTTTGAAATTAGTTGGAACTTTTTTTAAACATTTCGAATAAATAATTTTACAAAGTATTCGAAGCAATTTTAAAAAGTGAGAATATAGAGAGACCTGTAAGTTATCTACATTTGAAGAGTACTCGGGTAGAACAGCGTGATTTCTTTAGAGTCTTTCCGTAATTGTCTCTGCTTGACGAACATTGGCTACCGGACACCGGCTTTTTTTTTTTTTTTTTTGTTCTTCATTCGCGGTACAAACGTGTGAATCGCATCCACTGATCTTGGCGTGAATCAGGGTTGCCGCGAAAGACAAACAAAGCGAGTAACGGGTTTCTTACACCAGTTTAGGCGATTTCTCGCTATCATGTCATCGCCAAAGAAGCCTTTTGAGGAAAGTCTTCTACAAAATCAAGCGGTTTTTCCCTTGTACTCTTCATTTGTTATGTAAAAAAACCGTTTGTAAAAATATTCGATACAGCTGAAGAAATGTGGCAGAGAGTTAGTTTTCCCCCCATTGGATTAACACTTGGGCACTTGAGTTTGGAGACCCCCGGTCCATACCTCCCTTTTCCCTTGATACATCGCTTTTAAATACGAAACTACGATTAAAGTGTCTTCGTTTCCTTAACAAATATTTTAAAGTTATGATGGCGTCACGATGAGTGCATATTTTTAAATATTTAGAGTTAAAGTTATTTTATTATTTTTAAATAACGATGTTGGCATGCTCTTACTTTAATTATTTTTATTTTTAATCTTCAATGCAATGATTTATTATCTATCTGAGATATACACTATAGATGAATTTGGTTTAATATTGCAAAAGCTAAATTTATTATAAATTCGATATTTTTTTGTTTTCTTCCCCTATTTTGATTCGTTTCTGATAAGTGCTTGAGACTTGTAATGATGAATTAAGTAAGCATAATTGGCTTGTTTTACGCGACTTACGTGATAAATCTCTTTCGACTCTTTAATTGATATCTCTTTTCAAAAATGAATATGTATTATTAGAAAAAATTAACTATGCAATTAAGTTTTTGTAATAACACATAATTATGAGCTAAATTAGTGCATGGAAAAAGTTTTGTTAGAAACGTTTTTTTTTTTTTTCAAAATTATGTTTTTTCTTAAAAATTTGTTTTTAAAAATTAATTTGGTGATTTTGGAAAAAGCGAAGGGCCACACAAAAATCTCCAAAGGGTTGCCGGCGGAGAATATATAACATTATTTAATGCATGGAAAACACACACACATAAAGCTGAAGGTTCATCTCCAAACATGTCAAACTAAAACAAATACCAAAACAGTTGCTGAGTTTCTTATTTTCCTCTCTAGTTCAAAGAACAAAAAATAACTAAATGCATAATGCATTTTACTTGTATTGTATATACATTTTATTTTTTTAAGTGAATATGTCGTATAAATAAAAACGCATTTCCGGTTTTAAGAGTATCTTCTTTTATCTGAAACCCTCCATGCTGAGGACTATTTTTAGAATTAGTTGATCCGACATAAGATTTTGGGATGAAGTGATGGTCTGATGGGTTGTAGATATTAATTAGGGCTCTGATCACACTATTTTTAAGGAAAAAATCCCTTTCCTATGAGCATGAGTAATTATGCATGTTTCGAAGAATATGCTGAAGGTACAGTTTTTGGTAGTGTATCAGTTCACTCATTTATAGAGTTTGTACGGAATTGAAAATTTCTTCTATAGCAGTTTTTCATCCTCATGAAAGTGCTGATTTCTATATTTTGGGTTCCTAAAAAATGCCTTATTTTCCTTCAGTAGATTTATATGAAGTTCGGTCTGATGGCTTCTAGATAATGAGTAGGACCATTGTCTGACCAGACTATTTTTAGTATAAACAGAATATACGTACTATTATAAATTCCAAATTTGTATTTATCTTCTTATCTTACTTTGATTGTTGTTGATAAGCGTTTTAAAACTTTAAATGTTAATTTAAACGTATGCGGGCAATTCTACCATAATTTTTAATTTTATGTCCTTTGGGCATAACTTTTAAAAAAATTAATATTTCTTTACAATTTTTTCTTATTATGCTAATAGACTTGTGCTTTTATAATTGCAAAAAGTAATTAAAGCAAAGTAACTCCAAAAACATTTTAGAACACAAATTAATGCAGAAAAGTCCTTACCATCGTGTGTCCCGTATGTCAATTTTTTAGTTTAGGGCTCAATCTAATACTTTTTTAGCTAAAAATTACATTCATTTGGATTTTAAATTGAAGTAATACTGTAGCTTAACGATTTCCTTCCATTGAATTTTGGCATTAATAATGCGTTTTTCTCGTCGCCTAACTTTGTCCCTGGGTTTTGGTACATTCACTGACCTCATTCCTAAAGTGGTGAAGAGGGGCACTGGATTGAGCTACAGTGATTCTTCAAACATGCAAACTGTATTGCAGAAAACTGATATTTTAGTTAGTAGCCAGTAGCCACATATTTTTGTTAGAATTCACCAATAAGCCCAGAATTAAAAGAAAAACTCAGTGAAATTGGCTGCGAGGCTTTATTGCTTTCCTTACAGTCTCCCAGGCTTAAGGTTAATTTTTGCTTGATAATTGAATTTTTTTTTTCTATAAATATGTTTAAGTGGAGTACAAGAAGTAAAAAAAAATCCATTTTTAGTAAACTGGAGTTAGTTTTAACACAAAAAAGACCGGAAAACAGCGTGAATGTCCTTTCCTTCCGTTCCTGACCTTCCGATCCTTACCATAGTAATGATCTAGGGATGGAAAACCGAAACCAGTTTTAAGACTAACCGGGTTTTTTGCGATTTCGGTTTCATTGAAAAACAGTTTCGTAAGGCCGGTTTAGACCGGTTTCTTTAGAATCGGTGTTTTTAAAAAACTGCCGTCCCTTATTATAATTTTTTGTTTTTCACAAATGAGCTTTGCTAAACTTTTTTTCGTCATTCTAGAACCCTTATAAAACCTTTTGATAAACATAAAAAGTGATTTTGAAAAAATAAATTTTAAAAGTTTTCAATACCTGAAATTAAAAATTATGGTAGAACTGCTCATGCATGCATTATTACAGCTTGGTTTTACAGATGTGATAAAATACGAATTTTAAGTGTGTTATATCCGTCCCTAAATTGGTATGCATTCCATCCATATAGTAAATATCCACAAAAATATTCTTTATCCATAGATATAAGTTTCTTTTTAAAACATTAGTATTTCCAATTATTTGATAGCCGTCACGTACTCAATATTTCTTTTTAAAAAATGAAACAGTTTTTCAAAAATAATTATGCATCTTAAAGTTTAAGTAACGCAATAAAAATGTAATATTTTTACAAGTATGTATCTGAGGAAATCCCGCGGCCTTTCATTGGTTCAAATCGTTCGCCTTGCCGAAGTTTGAATAAAACCTAAGCAAACCACATTTATGTTTGATTGATTTTCATTCCGTACCATCAGCTTGACGATTAATAGAGTCCAAATCTTATCAAGCAAGCTCACCGAACACAAACAAATCCATTAAGACCGTGCTTAAAAAATAAATTTAAACGAAAACTTAAATAAATGAAAACAAAAACACAACTGAGAATAAAATTTTCTTGGCGCCTTTAAACTGGGGTAACTCAATCCCTTTTCCTTATCGCTCAAGGTAGGCGTGGGGCTGATAAATCTTATTACAAACCTCCATCCCTGAAAATAAGAATTGGTACGAAGAAAGCCTTGTTTTTCGCCACCAGTTCTTTAAGAGTAACATGTTATAAATATCTTAACCTTCTGAGATCTGACATTCAAGCCCTAAAAGTATCATTTTAGCTTCCACACTACGTTTAAACGTAAAAAGTAGTTTTATAATCGTTCAGTCCGTCACCCACTTTCACAGAACGAACCAAACGTCGCGCAAACAAGTGGGATACCTCATTTTCAAGCAGAAAATCAGGCTAGGTTACATCCCAAATTTTATTAAAAATTTTTCATTCAATATTTTCACTGTTACCAGTTCGTCAAACGTACGAGAAACTTTATTTGAAATAAAAATAAAACCTTTAAAAGAATATTTATTTATGTGATATAATTCGGTTTGGATTGTTGTAATATCTCCAATGGAGTTCTTTTGATGGTTCATTATATGAAGAAAGATGTATACAAAATTCTAATTTTGCATTAAAATATTCAAAGTTTCGCTTTTGTTTTTAAAGCATCAATTTTACTTATTATATATTTTTCGAACTGTAAATTAAATTGTGGTGACTTAATTTTATATATTAAAAACTTACTTAATAATATTTATTAAAAAATTGCATCATTATTCTGCGAATTTCAAATAAATTTAGCAAACGATAATGAGGCATTTTTAATTTGCTGAAGAATATTAATGAAAATAGTTAATTTTGGCATTTAAAATTTTGAATTAGTGATTTTCTTTCTGAAGTGTATAAATTAGGTTTTTCCTGTGAGCATATATGATGTGTGGAAGCGGTTTAGGTGACAGATTCTGTAACAAACATACTTGTTTTTTTCTGTTTTGACCCCCAAAAAATTTATTGCTATCTTTGATGGTCGTACATCAAGAAAAAAATATTGAAAAAAATATTTGTACTGGAACTTAATAAAAATTTTAAAACATTGGCAAACAATTTTTAACATTGCGGATGATGCATTAAATTTGGAGAAATCGTATTTTTTTTTATTCTAAGCAGCATTTTTTTTTAAATAGTTAACTATTTCATTCTAACACTTAAATATAGCTTACAGAGGACAAATTGCTCTGAAGTTTCCGAACATCAAACCTATTTTGAATCCTAAAAGTATTTTTAATAAATAATTTTACAAAAAAAAAAAAATGTTTCAACCAAAATTTGGAAAAGTGGGATTATAGAGTCAGTTACAGTTGTCATATAAATCATAAAAAAAACCGTTTGTGAAAATATTCAATTCAGATTGTGTGCAAAATAGGCTTAGAAAATTATTTTATTTCAATTGAATTAACAGCTGCTGTGGTTTTGAAATCCTCATCAATCGGTTTCATTCACCGGCAAGGCCCTACTTGCAACTTTCGGGGTCCAGGACACGAGCAAATTTGGGGGCCCCAAAACATACTTAGATAAAAATATTTGCGTGTATTTTCCTATCTCATATTATTTTCCAAAAAAACTTGAAAAGCACGCCTAATCCCCCCCAAAAAAAACTATTTTTGTGAAAATTAATTCAGAGTTTAAACACAATTTCACAGTACTTTTGTTCATGAATTTATATATATTTTTTACTTCAGATTAAAAAGTTTGGGGCAGTTGTATTTTAAGCATAAATGTTCATGAAGAAAATCTGGGGGCTCTTTAAGTGGGGGGTCCTGGGCACGTGCCCTGTTTGTCCTGCCGGAAATCAGACCCTGTTCGCCGGTACAATATTGAGATTTGATGTTTTACTGGATTATCGATATTCATGGCGCACTCGTAAAACTGTCGTAAGTGAAAATCCGAAATTCATCTCCACCTCGGTGATGCATGTATATGGAATTCCATTTCTCTTGCAATAAAGCTTCTTTTTATCCCTCTGATTTCTCTTTTAATAAGTGTTGTTTACATTACCCATGGGGGGACATGTTGTTTACATTACCATGCATGTTGTTTACATTACCCATGGCCCTTACCAGGTAAGGACCATGGGTATGATCCCCAATAGGTAATACCTATTGGGGATCATACGGTTTAAAATGTGTTGATTTGGAAAGCTTTTGTACAAAGTTGGGGTAGACTAACCAATGAATGAACGTTTAAGACGTCACGTTCGCCAGTGAATGAACACCAGGATATAATGACCAGGACAACCAACCATTGTCATATATAGCTTCCTACTACATGGGAGGAAGTCATTGTTGCTAATCCATATAGTGGAATGATTTTCAATCCTTATTTTTTTATTATATTTACCAAATGTTCATTCACTGGGGCCTGTTCACTCACTGGTCAGACTACCCTATATTAAAAAAAAACGTCTCGTCTTGAATTTTTGCTCACCAGTGTAAAATAACAAAAACAGAGAACACCAGCTATTTATCTAAAACTCCTCCATCCCGCCACACTTTACCTGGATATACATCGTTATCTCGAGATAAAAATACGATACATTCCGACGCAAATTGAGGCGCACGTACAAAATGGACGCACCATTCGGCCCTGTGTTAATAATCCATAAAAGACAGGCAACACGCTTATTTATTCAGCATCGGGACAGCTAATTGGAGGGGAAGGGTTGCATGGCCGCCCGTAATTGATTCCGTTCCTTGGAAGGGGGTGGTGTGCTTACTTGGGTTTGATTATCCGTGAGCTGATTAACCGATAGTGCTTTTATGGGTGGTGATAGGTTTGGTAGTTTGGGGGGGTAGTCTGTGTATCTTAAATATTATTATGCGAGGGGAAGGGGGGGGGGATGTTATGGTTGACTGAAAGGCCAAAGGTAAATTGAATCTTTTCTTTAAATTCTGTGTTTGTCCATTAGAGCTTGGGTTTCCAGATAAGAATGAATTTCCCATTGGTAAACTGCAAAATGACCAAAATACTTATTAACCCTTTCAGTTCCAATGACAATTTTGCATCATCACTTTAGAATTTTTTTTCTGATCGTCTATAGTTATTTATGATGTAAAAAATAACATCATTTGATTCTTCACACTTTTTTTCTTTTAGAAAATATTTTTTAATAATCCCAATAGATTTCAGCCCTATTATTATTATTTTTTAAAATTATGATCAGAAACATGATGATGCCAAATGGCATCTCTGGGACTGAAAGGCTTAAACGTATGCATACACACTGTGAAACCACAAAAAACCTTAAAATTATAATTGGCTCTTGGCATTTTCGGAACTTCCGACCTACACTCTTGAAACAAAAGATTGAAATCCACTCATATAGGAGAAGTGCATTTTCGGCACTGAAAAGAGTGAAAATTAACTCAGACTGAGTTAAATTCACTCGTTTGTTTTAAGAGTGTATATACGGTTTGTACTGCGAAAAATTCCTACGCTACTCACCTGCCCGTGGTTTTAAATCATGACACCCGTCGCCAATAACCCTTGTGTGGCTTTATTGCGGTGATAATTCAAAAACCCTAACCTAAATTATAACCTTTTTCAATAAATCATCTATTCGTCTTGATTATATCTCTCAACTATAGAGTAAGGATGGAGAGGTAGAGATGTTTATGAGTTCAAATGAGATTTGAAGCATGGCTGTCAGGTTTTACGGGCTACTGCGCATACCATAGTAACCGAAACTGACGTCGAGGTATCCCAAGATGCCCCACTGTTATAGCCTGCTTCATTTGTGCGCTACTGCGCATATACACACTCTCAAAAATGAATACTTAAAAACGACGAAATTTTCCTTAATTTTGACGATGCCGTTTACTGGCAAAACTTTTTCTTTCCTCAAAGTAAGGAAATTTGATTCGTCATTTTTATGAGGATTCGAATTTCGTCTAATCTAAAGAAATATTTCGTCATTTTTGAGCATTTGAGTACAGTAATGAGATTCAGTTCCTCAAAATCAAGATACAGAATCGTCAAATCAAGATCGTTAAAGTGAGGATTCGCGTTTACGCAAAAGTCCCGTGATAGTTTGACGAAATAATCCTCAAAATTAACGAATTGAGGCTTGAGGATTAATGAATCGTCAAAAATGATAGTGTTATTTCTGAGAGTGCAAAAAATCTCTATTCTCTTTCCTACCTCTATGCTCTCAACTGGTCGTTTTACTATTAGATCTCGGTATATCAGTCTATTTACTTAAGGGGGAATGGGCGCGCAGGACCGGGGGTCTCCAAACTCAAGTGCCTCAATGTTAATCCAATGGAGAAAAAACTATTTTCTTTGCCACATTTCTCCGGCTGTATTTAATATTTTTACAAGCGGATTTTTTTATGTGATAAATGTAGCTGACTTACAGGTCCCGACAATCCCACTCAAATTAGTACGAATATTTTTTTTAATATTCAATAAATTATTTTACACAAAATATTCGAAGCAATTTCAAAAAGTGGGAAGATAGAGACCTGTAAGTCAGCTACATTTATCACATAAAAAAATCCGCTTGCTAAAATATTCAATACAGCCGGAGAAATGTGGCAAAGAAAATATTTTTTTCCCCATTGGATTAACATTGAGGCACTTGAGTTTGGAGACCCCCGGTCCTGCGCGCCTATTCCTCCTTAATGTCGCTGAAATTACACCGAATATTAGTTAGTTAGAGCTTTTACAAACCGAGCCCACCATCTCACCAGATGCACTTTCTCACGTCTGATGTCTTCTGCAAGTTCGCCGGATAATTCCGCTTCGCCGGCGTTTGAGACCAAGGAACCCTCATTTGCATATCCGAGACGGTTGCAGAGGGACAGTTCTCGTGGAACTCCGTCGGCAGAATATTTTAAAAGATGTGGAATTAGTTCGCGCCTTTTTAAAAACAGCATGTGTGTTTGACCCTTTTCAGCAGCGAGATCTCATGCTTTCATTTCGTGAGTTGGAAATATGGCGTCTTGTCAAGTGGCTGATGGAATGGAGAAGCGGACATTGTTGGTCATCAGGTTGTCATAACCGAAAACGAAAGAATAGACTGCGATTTGGAAAACAATAGGTTTCCAACATCAGTCACGTGAGTTAAGTTCAAGTCACGTGGCTTGGACTTATAATTCTCTCATTTGCATTATCCAAAGAAACGATGTCGCTTTTAAAATGTTCTGAAATGGACGGAAGAATTTTTTTGACTATATAATGTATGTATCAAGCATGTACTTTAAGGAACTACAACAAAAATAGCTTTCAAATACAATTTATTCATCGATTCACCCTGGTCCATCCTGGTTTAATCCATCGCGAAATTCCTTTTTTAATTTTTCCAAAAATATAATTGGCTTTTTTCAGGACGTCATTTCTTCCAGATTATATTGCATAACTTCCTTCGATCAGTGCTCTGATTGGTCATCTGTTTAAATTTGAAGAGTACAGGAGAAGAACAGCTTGATTGATTAGGAGCCTTTCCGTAATTGTTAGTCTGCTTGGCGGACATAGTCGACCGGACACCGGTTTCTCTCTTTCTTCTTCGCTTGGTCCAAGCGTCAAAATCGTGCATCGCGTGAATCTCGGTAAAAAGAGTCTTGAAACTAGTTACTTTACGCCACTTTAGGCGATTACTCCCTATCATCGCCAAAGAGGCCTGATGGGGAAAGTTTGCAATGAAATAAAGCAGTTTTTCCCCTGTACTCTTCATCTGTCATTTGGCAAACAAATTTTTCCTACATCAGAGTTAAATTCAAGTCATCGCATGGTTTAATTGGCTTGTGCTTCTAGCCTTTGCATAATTCTAAGCAATACTTTCACTTTTCAAATACTCTCGAAGAGAAACAAAAAAATTCGACTCTACAATTTTACTCAAACTGTTAGATTAGCAGAACATACTTTACTTGTGTTGTTGGATCTGAAAAGGCTATGTCTGTCTACGTATTTCATTATGAATTATACTTACAATCTATGAAATGTAACAGAATGAACAAAAGTAATTAATAGTTTATCAACGATTTTTTAGATTTTGGATCATGATAAACCCTATTCGCTAATTATAGTTTTAGTATTGTTAAAGTTTAATAATGTACAAACAAGAATACACGCACATTTATACAAAGCAAATATACAAGCAAGAATATATAAACAAGTGCTGTGTATGGAAAAAACTAAAATGGCGGGAACCCAGCAAAGAGAAAGACTGTGCATTGAAATTGAAACCAAAACCTAGATTTCCTTACACTTTAATAATAATGAAAATAAAACTGTTGAGATCATTAATAGTGGTCACCTTTTAGTTGTGACCATAAATGGCCGTACGTGGGAAGACCTGCCCATTGCAGACCGAGACTGGGAAGCGAGGAAACTTAATAGACTCCGGAATTTCGCGCATGGCGGAATCTCCAGTTTGCGTCACCCCTATTGCAATCTAAATCCGAGTGGTAGACCCCTCCCCCCTCCAGACATGCGTTCCAACGCGAAGGCATGGTAGTAATCGTAGAGCAGGAATTGAAGTAGAGGCAAAGTAACCATATTCCTCAGAGTGTCAAACAATAAATGTGTGTTTTCTGTTTGTTGACGTGATTTTTAAGAGCTTGGCGATAAGGTGGTTAACCCTGTAATGCATGATTTTTTTCCATCCCGAAAAAATATAGTTGTATCTTTAATACTCGTATATTATGGAAGAAATATTGAAAAAAAATTAATTGTTTTAGAATTCAAAAAATTTCAATTTTTTAAATTTTTGCCATGTGGCAAAAACCAACTACAAAATTCCAATTTTGATGAGAATGATTAGAAAACTACTTAATATATTTTAAAATAACCCTCTTGAACTATAATTATTTTTTCAAAACAACTCATTCGTATTTAGTACTTATATTATTATACTTCAGTTAATAACTTCACTCTTTAATTTTGAGTACACTTTTACTACTGTCATCTATGAGTGTTATTAGTAACTAAAACTTCGAAATGGAATGTAATAGATGAAAAAAAACCACAGATTTGTCGAGAGGGAGCTCTACTTTCATAGACTAAAGTGGATTATGTTACTTCCTTGTTGCCAGATGGCAACAGTATGCATTAGAAGGTTAAGGTAACAAATGAAGATTTTTTAAAAAACAATTTTCCAAATAACCTGGCCAACTAAAGATATTAAATTAAGCCTTCGTTCTACACAGAAAACAAATCATGCAGTGAAGGATTAAATTATCAACCGTAATTTACAATTTCATAAAATGACAATTATTTTTAGAATGGCAAACACTAAGGAATAACTTACAAATAGAAAAATGAGCAACAGCCCGACAGAAATTCTAGGTGGAAAATCTTTCTCGTAAATGATACTAGTTCTTAATAGCAGCAAACTTTCTGCATTCTGAACATCAAAGCAAACGCAAAATTTTATTAATTTTCCAATGAAAAATATTTTGAAATGAGATATTGTACAAAGGGGAAAAAATAATCATTCAATTAGAATTAAAATTTCACCGTCAGCATTAAATGTAATTACGCTTGAAAATAAAATAATCGATTATTTAGCAGACGATTCGAAATTCGTCTTCTGAAAAAATTAAAACAACAACCGATGCTGTGGAAATGTTTGAGTGGTTTTCGAAATGAAAGAATTTTCGATTTTGGCGGATTGAAAAATTCTCGTCATTTTGTTCGTTTCCGCGAAAATGTCATTAATCGTGGTTAATTTCCACTTAGAGTTCTTTCATAGTTCGATAATGGAGATATGTTCTCTTTTGGAAGATAGTTAAAACTGTAGTTGTGTTATTAATATGGAACTTTTATACTTTTAAGTGGAAAAAGTGGTATAAAAGTGGTTTTAGTCCTTGGCGATTTTGTATATAATCCTAGTTCTATTAATATGTGTATGTTTTTTAGATGGGACATAAAAGGAAATAGTAACAAAATGAGCGAATGATAAGTTCTTAATTAGAGTTCCTAAGTTAAAAACATTCAGCACTATATTTGATCGGGTAACATTTTAAAAGTCCTATATCTTGTCTATCCAGAATGTGAGCCTCGAAAGCATTTCCTTCCCCCATTCTTTCGCTTGGTTTTCTAGGAAACAGGGGGTTAATTAATGTTAAAAAAAAGAAAGTGTCATAGATGAATTGCGTATAAAAATATATTTACCATATGTTGCTTACTTTTTTTTTCCTACTCCATTCACCTTTAACAAATCTCATTAACTTTGCAAATTTGCACTTTTCTTTTGCTTCCATTATCTTAAGGCAAAAGCCCCCGAAAATAAGTAGATTCATTGAATTTCGAAGCATTGTTCTCGCCAATTTCTTGGCCCTCAGCTAATGTACTTTCCTAATTCCTTTTTTGCTTTCTCTTCTCTAAAAAGTCCCTTTTCGTAATTATTCTGATACATTTACAGAAACTTCATTGTATCAATTAATCCTTTTCAAATCGTTCAAGAGTTGTTTTTAAAAACTTCTAAAGGCCTCATTTCTCTAAGGCTAATTAGTTTTTGTGTGTTTTGTTACCATTCACTTTTGAGTTTCGGCAAATGAAGTTTTTATGTTTCGGACGTTTTCTTTGTTACGTTTTTTTTTTTTTTTTTTTAAATCATTAACGGCCATGTTGTTTGGTTCGAAGAGGGAAAATGTCGGATTAAGTAGGAGCATGGAAAACTTTTTGTAAATTAACTATCAAGAATGCAACCTGATTTTCAATTAAATGCATAGCTAATCTACAGTGGGGAGGCCGTGGGTAGCCTATTGGATAAGGCCTCGTTCTCGCAATTGGAAGGTCCCGCTATCGAGTTCGATACCACTGAAGACCCACCTAGTATATGCGGAGTACGTGCTCGTTATATCTGTGGATCCGAAAGTCCTGTGGTTGGTCATGGCGCAGTTTCCCATGTGTACAGATCTCTGGATACTATTTCCCTATTTTTCAGGGACATGACTAAATTGCGGACGTGGCGATAGATGGCAGCATCTGTCACTTATGTGCGTGTTGTGTCTTGTCTTACTTGACGAAGGTTTATAAGCGGGTCTCTGACCTAGCCATCGAGATCATAGTTAAAGTATTAGAATGTCGTATCACGTGACCTCCAATTCCATAAACTGAAAAATATTTAGTATAAGCCTCGTTTTGTAGTACAGCTGGGAAAAAAAAAAACGAATCACTCCTCGTTTCTCGGCTGGTATTGATCAAGGAATTTTGTGTAAGGTGTCAATTTTCAGGAAATAGCGTGAGGAATTGGGAACTGGCAACAAAAATTGTAATAGGGGTCGTCTACATATTAAAATGAGTACCAACTTTGAAAATTCCAATGGCAACACACAATTTTTTTTACATAGAAATGTTCAGCACCTTCAAAATACCCCATATATAAAAAAGAATTATTTATTCTGCATTATTTGCTGAGATATAAGTATTCAAAGTTGAACGCCCATAATGTTAAAAAAGTTTCACAAACTTTTATTCATACCTCTACAAATAAAATGAATTTAACAAAGATTTTTTTTTCATTATATACTTCTTAATTTTCCAAAAACAAATCACACATGTTTTTTCATCAATTTTTTATTTTTAATAATTTTTTATTTAAATTTAAATAAGAAAAAATAAAACATGAATAGCAACCCCAATTTTTTTTCGCATAAATCGATACAGTAGATCAAGTAGAACCAAAATCCCAAATTTTTTAATTCAATAACAATTATTTGCCGAGTTATTGTAAAAAAACTGAAAAAGATGAATTTAAGGGACCGTGTAAAAAATTACTCGGCAAATTTGATCCTAAATTGCATTATCGTTTGGTGATTAAAAAGCGTTTGTTGGTAAATGTTTATTCAAATTATCGATTTCTGTCAAATGTCTAAAAATCTTTTCTTTTTTCAAGTGCATACAATGTATTTTTTTTTTTTTTTTGTAAAATTAACATTAAATGATATCGATTACTATATTTTTAAATGTATGTTATTTCCAATACAATTTCAAAAAGTGTGTTTAATATTAAAGATTAAATACCCTAGAATATTACTGGAATTCGGTTTTAAATACATTTGATTGTTACCACATTAATTTTTTTAAATGATTAGTGCCAACTGCGTTGGTTAAAAATCTTTACCAAATCATTCTGAATATTTTTTATTTTGCTTTCCTTAAATATCATGTTAAGGTCGTAATCCTCAATTTGCAATACGTGGTTTACCGATAAAAACTAGAACTCTTCGGCGCAACAGCCCATTAGTGGGCCAGGGCCTGCCGTGCCCATTTCAGCTTCCGTGATACAAGGGCTCTGGGGTGCAAGGCATATGTCCCGGTAATGTGGAAAGCCTCACGCGGAACCCCCAGCATTTAGTTCCCCAAGCATGCTTGGTCCCCAATTTATCGACCCACTTAAGGGATGAAAGAATGGGTCAACCTCGCCCAATCCGATATTCGATCCCCGGACCTGTGGCGTGACAATGCGAAGTAAGCACTACCACCAAGCCACTGGGCCGATATTACCGATAGAGTGCGACGAATTTTAAACAAAATTTCTGCAACAATGTTTGCGAATGAAACAAAAATTTGCATAAAAGGTTTAAAGTAAAAGTGTAATAATCATGTTTTTCAATCTGATTGTAACTAATAGCATTTCAAAATCTGTTCGTTATAAATAACCGTATATGCAACTTAATTTAAAATTAAAACTTTTCATCTTCTAGCCTTTATTTTATTTCTGAATTTTAAAATCCAAAATTAAAAAAAAAAAAATAGAAAAATCCCCATATTACTGAAGAAAGTTAAATTCTAGCATCCATTGGCGAGATTATGCTAACCCTTTTTTAGCTTGTCGTTTTGAAAAGACACAACCAAAATATTACCTTTTTTCACTTAGGAGATTTGCCCCTAACCGAGTTCAAAATTAAGGCTTTAATATCTCAGCAAATAATGCAAAATAAATAATTCTTTTTTATACATGGGGTATTTTGAGGGTGCTGAACATTTTTATGTAAAAAAAATTGGGTGTTGCCATTGGAATTTTCAAAGTTGGTACTCATTTTAATATGTAGACGACCCCTATAACAATTTTTGTTGCCAGTTCCCAATTCCTCACGCCATTTCCTGAAAATTGACACCTTACACGAAATTCCTTGATCAATACCAGCCGAGAAACGAGGGGTGATTCGTTTTTTTTTTTCCCCAGCTGTACAGTCCAACGAGCTTATAATAGGGGTAGAGCGGCCTAGGGAAGGTTTCTACTACGGAGCCGGAGGCACTCAGATAACTTCTCATACAGTCACGTGGTTTACCACGTGACTATGAGAAAGGGAAGTATATTTGGCAAGTTATCGTGCCGTTTGGCGCTTTTTGAAAAAATAGCGCCGAATTTCAAAACATTTTGTCTTTGTTTTGGAATGTTTTTTTGGTTGGATTAATGTTGCGTTAGACCTACTGATTATGTAGGTCTTTTGATAAACACTTCACTTTAATTTATTAACGGCTAGGATATTTTTATGCATATTTGTAAAAAATATATACAAATCTGTTGTGTGTAAGAAAACTTAAGAACACACTGTTCACTTCATTCAACTAATTTTGTGAAAAATGAGCCAAATCAAACTTTGAAAAATTATATATATAATACTTCCTCCTTTCTTATGAACTTCGTTGCAGTTAAAAGCACAACAAGAAACAACCATTTTTGCAATAATTTAGCTGCTGTGGCCTGTGAATATCACGAACCTTTCCTATACCGATTGCCATAGCAAAATACATACACAGCCTGCTCGTAGTCTACTCGTAGTAGGAGATGCAATCACGTGACCCTAGGAGGAATTCTCTTCATGTTGGTTCCACGGTATGGTTGCCATTAGCCGCTCTACCCCTATTATAAGCTCGTTGGTACAGTCAAGTTAACAAAGATTTTTAAATTTGAAAAAATATCAAATTAAATAAAACGGGTTATATTATTTAGTTTCATTAAGTATAGATTCACATTTTTTTTTTTCATTTAATGTTAAGAGTTGAGATAACCACTTTTTTTTAACTCACGTGACTGACTTAGGTACTACACATAAAGAGTAATCTTGCATTCTATATATATTTTATATTTGTTCCTTATTTAAGTATGTATTGTAGTTGGTTTTGATCAGATGAAAAAAGAATTAAAAATTGAAAGAGGGTTAATAATCGTTTACTTTTTCAGTAAAATAGGAGGAAGCATTTTTTTGCAGAGAAAGTACAATTTTGACTTTGGGTACCTACATAAAAAAAGGTAGACATATAAAATGTTACAATAGAATTTTAAGGGATTCATCTGGCTTCAGCGGTGCGTATATTCCGGGGGAAAAAAGCATTTTATTTATTATTTTTCCGATGGTGAGTTTGAAAAATGGATCTAAGTTTCTCTTAAGGTCCCTTGTGTCGTTTCAACTGGTTCGATTCTTCTCCGATTAGACATTTGTGGATTATCGAGAACTCGGTTGTTTTTTTGTACTTCTGAGGTAAAACTGGTAAAACTGACGTCGCATTACGTTTCTTTCTTTTTAAAAAAAGTTTTTGCTATAGGTGGGTTGAAAATATTCTTTTCGTGTGCTTTTCTTTGCACACATGGAATAAGTTTTTTTTTTTTTTTTTTTTTTTTTTGCACACTCCTTGCCAACCTAAGTTGGGTAAATAGAAATATGCCATGGAGAAGATCCTTCCGCGCACGTAAAGAGTTCCACAAATTATTTGTGAACCCATCCAGAAAACATGTTGAAAACATTAATTTCGTTGAAAGTCTAACAGATTTGAATATTATTTAAGAAAATTTGGCAATTTTGTCAGAGTGAAATGTGTATTTTGGTTAAATTGTATTCAGATAATTTTGTATGTAAATATTACCTTACAAGAGTGTCCAACTAAAGGACCAATCGCGCTTTTCCCTCTACTTTTTTACTATTTGTTTTTACCCAAGTTAGGTTGGGAGGGAGTGTAGAATCTCATCTCCATGTTTAGAATGTGTTTACTTTTAATCGATTCTCTTCTTGGCACATGGACTGAGTATTTTTTTTTTTCATTTGACTAAAAAACTAATATTAAGAATATTTCATTTAAGTTTAGTATGTTTTTTATTTTTAATCGAACAACAGCATTTACTATTTGCCTTTGTTTTTTCAAAATGATTAAAGTAAAACTTTTCTCATGGTAAAGTTAACCTTTTTTTTTTCATTTGACTACAAGACTATGGTTTAAAATATCAAAAATAAATATAGAATGTATATTATTTTAATAAATATTAATAAAAAAAATAAAATAAATAGAAAAATATTATAGAAATCATGGATTCACTAATAAAACTTAAACCTATTCTATTTTAAGTAGACTTTTTTAGATGAGGTGATATCATAATATAAATTTGTGTGTAAAAAAAAAAACCCTTTTTAATAATAGTTTTTATTTCTAAAGAATAAAGTATCCAATGCATTCTAATACTTTCTGTTCCAAATTTCTTTGGTTCAAAAAAATTATTGAGTATCACTTTCTTGGGAATTTAATTTCCCTTCTTTCCTAACTACCTAAAAAAACCTTTTACCAATAGCTTTAAGCCACATTCAGGTATTACTAATGAAGACTTCCCCACATTTTATTTCTAATAAGTCCCAAAAATAAAACCAATCTTTAATATTTTTTAAAAAAATGCTTTTCTTACTTGCTTCCGTTTCAGCAATAGCTATTCCTTCCCGAAGAATAAAGTAGTGAATATTTTTTTTAAAAAATCTTTTTGTCCGACAATAATGAATCATTAAAATATGGAGGATCCTGTTAAGAAGTTTCTCTTTAAATTAGGGGAGTAAGAAGCTGTTCTTCTTAACCTGTTCTTATAGTCTAGACTACAGTGATGAATTTTAATTAGGGGGGAATGGACTCCCTGGATTGCGGGTCTCCAAACTCAAGTGCTTCAGTGTTAATCCAAAGGGGGGGGAAATATTTTCTCTGCCTTATTTCTCCGGCTGTATTGAATATTTTTATTTTAAATAATAAATGTAGATAACTTACAGGTCTCTATCTTCTCACTTTATGCAATTGCTTCGATTTTTGTGTGTGGAATTATTTATTAAAAATTTAAAAAAAAAAAAACTCGAATCAATTTTAAAAAGTGGGAAAGTCGGGAACTGTAAGTCAGCTACATTTGTCACATAAAAAAATCCGTTTGCAAAAATATTTAATACAGCCGGAGAAATGTGTCAGAGAAAATATTCTTTTCCCCATAGGATTAACACTGATGCCCTTTGCCTCGGAGACCCCCTGTTCGGCGTGCCCATTCCCTGTTAAATTTAAAATGTACTGCACTGTACTCGGAATACAAAAATGCTGGAGAGCTCTTTTGTATTTTAATATATCTACACAAAAAAATCCAATTATCATTTTTGTAACTAATTTTTTTTTCCTGACGAAATGTCTAACTAAAAGAAAGAAAAATCCTGTGTATATACAGTAGGGAGATAAACAATTCTTACAAACAACAGTTTCCCTGAATTGCAGAAATCAGTTGTTTCAATATTTTTCAAGGCAGATTAAGTTGATGATTGATACCTCCAGTTCTCATATAATATTGATTGTAGGAAATTCCTTATTTTCGTTACATTGCCATTTCCCATAAGAAATAATAGTTATAAAGAACATGACCATTGTACCAGTGATTCTCTAACAGAGAATTCAACAATGTATAATCGCTAAATTAATTCGTTCGCTCTTGAAAATTCAGCAATTGGTTTCACTTTAAAAATAGTTCATAGTAGTTGCTAATGGCTGTGCGGCTAAAATTCACCATATAGTCGGTTGAACCTTTTTTAGGAGCCCGGATGGCTGAGTGGTTTGGACCATTACGCCACAGTCTGCGCGCTGTAACGGGTGCTTGTTCGATTCCCGCCTTCTCACTGTGTGAACTTTCCTTTCTCTGTGACAGTAAAGAAATTTTAGTGTTTGTCTTTTTGACGAAGGCTTATATAAGTGGGTCTCTGATCAAACACACAAGCCGGAGTATATATGTACCTACCCTTACCTTACCCATTTCTCAAGTTTTTTTTTTCCAAAACCTGAAAAATGGTTCGGCCAACACCGAAAATATTGTGGAACCATTTCATCACACAGCAGTTTCAGCTACTAGGAACCATTATTCTGGTGAAACCGAAACCAAGCACATAACTTTGAACGGTTTATTTATTTTTATAAAAAAAATGTATTTTACTTTGGGTTTTGAAAACTTTCAATGGTAAAGATATACAATGGGAAAACTTTTCGCCGCCTCTTGATGTAGTTTTGAGTGATGCCCCCTTGTAAGTTAATTACATTTTTTATTCGACTTCCATGCAAAAAAGCTGCAAAATTTCTAATGAAATATTCATAGGCGGCCCTCTCATTATGATAGGTGCCCAACCCCTATAAATATTAATGTGAAATGTATGTTTAATCACTGAGTGCGCGTGTAGGTGACACTGACGATCCATTTTTATAATAAAAAAAATAATTATTCTATTTTTTTTGCGCGGGAAAATATGGTTGAGTTGAGTTGTAATGCAAATGCGGCGAAATTTCGATGGACTCTTCAGATTTGAATATTGATTGCTTTTCTTTTTTAAAAAATGGGGGGAGCTCTCAAGTGTGCCGCAATCTAAAAAAATAAAAACGAACGATATAAAAAAATATTTTTTCTAAATTGTTCTGTGTGTGGTTTTTCTTTTTGTTTTTATCGCTTGGGAGGTTCCCAGCTGGTATTGACAAGAAGCAACTGTGATCCTTTGATTGTTTAGCGATGACCTTTCAGATGTGTTTCGAATGGTGCGTGGTATCGAGTTTCAAAAGAACAAAAGTTGGTTGTTCGTTTTGATAACGCAGGATATTGTTTCAGTTCTCGTGATTAATATTTTCTTGCATCTATTTAACTGGATTTTTTTTCTATTACTGCATAATTTTTTATATAATATAATAGTCTTATATTAACTAGTTTTTCGTAAAGTCGTTTATTTGTTAACTAATAGATTTAGAGTAAGCATTAATAACTAACTTTCTGAAAATAATTTTTCTCCCTTGCCTTTATTGCTATTTTGTTCAGTAATAAATTTAGTCAGAAATCAGCCAAGTCAGTAATTTTACAATTATTAATTATATAAACATGTTTTCTGAATTAAATCTTGATTTCACTAGGCCAATCAATTTTTTTGTCCCCTGCTTTATCAACAGAACTATTTTGAGTACAAATTTATTGTAAAAGCTTATTTCTGTAATGCATTTAAAAATAAAATAAATTCAACAACCGCTCTATAATTTTGCTTCAGCAAAACTTCGTTTATTGTCACGTATTTGAATGCAACAACAAAAACGTTTTCAAAACTTTTACTTCATATCCGTCTTGTATAAGGTTTTTAGTTCAATATGCCTTAGTATTTGGATCCTTTCCAGATTAAAATTGTTTTTCTTTATATAGACAAAAAAAATTTAAAGAGAATACTTGAAGGGTCAAATTGCGAAACTAACATTCTGAAAAGTATAACTAGGATATAGGACCCGTTCTGTTCATTGGAAAGTTTGGACAATCGTAAATTCAATTAGACGAAGTCGCCAAATTACGGGCTGGACCTTATATCCTAGTTATACTCTGGGAAAATGTGAGTTTTGCATCCAACCCGTTCATTTTCTTTTTCTTGAAATTCCTTAAAATCTAGAGTTATTCAAGCGCAAGTTAAGAATTAAACTTTTGTTTCGATAGTTCTACAGAATTTTAATTTCACTTTACAAAATTTGCATCAATGTTCATTGACGGCCGTCAGTTTTGTTTACGGAAGTGTCTGTCTGCTAATGTTGATTTTCATCTGTTTTGTGTAAATGTTATTGTTAAGGAATGGCCAACAATGAATAAAATTAATTTGTAATGAGATTAGATGTTCTTCGTTTTTTCTGAAATTTTATTTCCCAGAATTTATTTTTACTTCACATTTTGCCTTTCTAATAACTTAGGCTAAGTAACGTTAGTTTTACGTCAAATTTATTGTTTCATGACGTAGATGACACCACGTGAACATCAAACTCCACCAGCGTTTAAACAGAAGAGATGGATGTCGTTAATAACTAAGAAAAAATCGTTTATAACTAAGAATGTTAGGGTTGTTTTTTTTGTGCTCAATACTTTCCAAAGAAAACCAACGAAAATGTCGAAAAATATCTCAGAGTACGAACGAATTTCAGAGTCCCGGCATTTTTCTAAATCGGAACTTTTATCTATATTCGAACGAATAGTATAGAATTTACCAATTACAATGAATTTTACATTATAAGTTAATTCCTTGCACATTTTAATGAATCTCAATTAACTTGCAAACAAGTGTCCTTACCATAAGTTGGCTAAAGAAAAATCGATTAGTCGTTTATTATTACACAACCATCCAAATCCATGTTATTGTTTTCAATTTAATTTACTCGTGTTTGGACCCCCTAAAAACAAATATCTTTATCAAAACCACGATGTAAAACTATCTTTTCTTCATTAAAACGCAACAATATCCATGCTGCTTAACAAGTAACATCATAGAACAAGACTGATGACTAGACACAATAAAATGTTGTAGTTGCTTAGACAGATTTATGTTCGTTCATCGCTTTTTAACTCCCAAAAGTCGAGTCTAGCCATAGTTACAAAAAAATTCTCTTATATAAAATAAATTGCTAACTCTCTTTATTTTGTCTTTGTATAATGGTCTCCAGAGAAACAAAGGCACTAATTAATTTCAGTAATCCTGCGTTGGAAGGCTTTGTACACGTTTATGGTAATTCTACAGATTTTTTTTCTTTTGGTCCATTTTCAGCAATTAAGTTAAAATAAATTAAAAGTGTTTTTTTTTTCTTAGATCTAGGCTTTTTTTTAATTATTGCTTTGGGTGTGTGTAGTTTTAACTCTTTAATCTTTGCTAAAATCGAAAAGTGCGAATTTTAACTTTTTTTTTTTTGTTATTAGTAGTAAAAGATTCACAAATCAAGTAGTGGTTCAATATTTAGTGTTTTTTAAGTTTAATTTTTATTTCATTAAGTAGTTCTGAAACGTTCATTTTTTAAACCCGTTAAACTTGAGTTTTTCGTACATAAATATTTTTCAAAAGACAAATTCGTTCAATACCGTTTTTCTAAGGTTAAGAAAATTAAAACAACATTGCAGGGCATTTTAGATTTAAAGAACATATACAAATACATTCAATTTTACAAAATAGCTTTCAAGAATATTTTATTACTACTTAAGAATATTAGGTTAAAACATATTCACTATCACTGTAAAATATTATCACTACAAATACAAATGTATTCAAAATTTAGAAGCAACTATTTTGAAAGAAAAACGGTAGTTTATGATAATACGGAGCCTAACTGCGCAATTTTTTTAAATCTTTCTATACAAAATATTCTTCATTATTAACCAAAATTTAAGACGCATTATGCATGGTTAAAATAATGCTTTTAACTAGTAAGAAATGGGTTGTAAAAGTTTTAAAATGGTTTTTCGTTTTTAATACGTAATCACGAAATAATTTTGTAATAATATATTAGTTAAATGAAGAAACTAGAGTATTTTTATAATAGACTTTTATTTTATAAACTTAGTTACCAGCTTCATTATTTTTCTAAAATTCGAATTTAACATTTTATATAATAAGAACACTTCTGAAATTTTCGCAAAAATAAGTTTTTGAAACTTGACACCTTAAAAGCATGTCGCAGAAAAGTGCAATAAACTTAAATTAAAATCTTTATTTATTGACTTACTCAAAAGCGTCTCTGAGACACCCGTTGTTGCACCGTTCATTTTCATTCTTTAATTTCGTCTTCTGTTAATAAGCGTCTAAAGCACTTTTCAAGAAAAAATGTCTTATTCGAAAGCTGTCTCAAACATCTGCTTGTTCAATTTGTAAGATTAGTTTTTAAATAAGTTATTAACTTCACACCTGCTTGTTATTTGAAGAGCTTCTTATTGTTTCATTCTTTTTTTTTCTGTATTGCCAAATTAATTCTCTTTATTCATGTAGTTCTGAAAATTATTTTCTTATATTTTTGTAGATGATTAACTCTTGTTATTTTTTTATTTCTTTAGATACATCTGTTTCATCGATTTCCAAAAGAAAATTAGTAAAAAGCTTGTTTTTGTACGTTCTCGGTAAGTTTTTATTCTTCTTTATTAGTTAAGGTAGTGCAGTCAATTTGTTCAGTTTATGTCGGGTAAATGTAATGTATTTTAAAACGAGGGAAAATTTTCATATTAATATCCGTATTGAAGTTTTGTAATTCATTTATATTTTTAACTTTAGCAACAAGAAAGACTTGATGCTTCTTGAAATTAAAATCTTCTCCATATTTTAAACTAAAAACGAATATATTTTTAAGTTCAAAACAATGTACAATTCAACGGCATTAATACACAACAAATATTGTTGCAAGATTGCACCGTAGTCCTGGAACAAAAATCCTGCCACCACTATTTGGAACGTTGATCCACTACTTTTGCCGTGCATCAATATGATGGTTTTACCACAAAATCTGTAAAGGATTTCGAATAAACAAGCTTTGACAGTATAATAGTAAAAAATTATATTTTGTGAATCAAATGTTTTCTGTTTTGGATCTTTCAAAACGAATATCAAATTGTTGCATGTTTACATTCCATATTTAGTATCTTTTACCGCGTCTTATCCTACTCTTTTCAAGCTCAACGTCTCTTTTTAACACCTAATTTTCTACAGAACAGGAACAAACTGCAGTCACTCATACTATTTTTCACCAAAGTTATGATCTATACGACGATAGATCATCGCTGTAGGATAACATTGTGTTTACCCCCCGATGTACCCCAACTTCTCACCGCAATTACAACCAGATCATAACACACTTTTTTTGCCGTTACTTTCAAGGGCGGTAATTGTTCGTGTCTAAAAATTACTCCGACCCTCCCCTCTGAGAAACATATGTTTTCTCAGTCTAAAACGGGAGTCGCGACTCGCAGACATGTCTCTTCCCGAAAATAACGTAAAAAGAGACAAATTGGACCTTTTGAACCCATTTACAAGTTTCATAGACAGGGTTCGAAATTTACAGTCGCTGAACTCCGTGCCAACCTACCTTGGGTAAAAACAAAGAGTACGCTCTTAAAACAAAAGAGTGAAATCCACTACAGTAGGAGAAGTGCATTTTCGACACTGGAAAGGAGTGAATATTAACTCAGACTGAGTTAAAATCACTCGTTTGGAGGGATCCTGTCGGAGGTTTAACACACAAAGGATTTACTCCAAAAGGAGAGGTGCATTTTCCAGACTAGAGGAGTGAAAATTAATCAGACTGAGTTAAAATCGCTCGTTCGTTTTAAGAGTGTAGACGTCTACAATTTGTGGATACTTTAAAAAAAATCATTAATATATTTTTGTAAAAGCTAGTAGATAATGTGCCTTCTCGTCTCAGTGGTGCGACGTTAGACAAACTCTACCCCCTCTTACTAGCTCCCAGTCTAAGGGCTATTTCCAATCCCTCTGATTAATGATACCAATTAATTATCCTCTAAAATTAATTTCAATTCATTAATTATCAATCACAATAAATTAGAATCTACCAATTACTGATTTTAATCAATTCAAATCCATCTATCACACACATATTCATTCAAATGTTATAGATCTAGTCTACGATATTTCACTTTTGGGGGTAGGGGAGTAGAGCCGATCCGTCACTGCCAGTTCGCGGTCAGTTCCATTGCTCTTCTTTATGGAGTGTCGCAAGACTAGCCCATTGTGTTGTGCCACGTGGAGGCCTTTTCAAAGGTATTAACTGCAACCCATGATGCGTGTCCCCCTACGACTCTTCTTTGGGCAACAATCGTCGGCCCCACCAGCTGCGGAGGACCTTTTTTCTTTTGCCCTTTTGTGCGATTTTCTTTTTCGTATTTTACTTTTCCTTTTTTTTTTTCTATTTTACTTTTCTTTTTCTTTCTTTCTTTCTTATTTTACTTTCTCGTTCTTCTTTTTTCTTACTTTTACTCCCCTTCTTTCTTATGGAAGGAAGTAAAAATATCGTTTTCTTTCTTTTTTTGTACTTTTTGGGTGGCAACACTTCTCGGTTCGGTGCTGTTCCCGCTCTTTCTTGAACTCGCTTCGATTCTGAAGTAAGGGGTGGGGAATTTTGCATTCGATTGAAGATTTGCGTTTATTTTACCGGTCTTATCTTTGTCCGCAATTGGCTTGTTTCAGATGACGTATCACTCCTTCCACCTTCATTTTTTTAATGATCTTGACTTTTTGTCTGTCACCGAATGTTTTTAAAATATAATGTTTTGTCTTTGTTTTACTTCTATCTGTATGTATCCTATATAATTGGGATTGCTCTTTGTTGTTGCGGCGCAATAAATAAAGGCCCTCGCCAGATAAGACGGTGAAAAATGCCCCCATTCCAATCGGGCTAATTTTTTTTCTGAAAATACCTCATAGTATGGACAACTTCTCAGCCAAGTTTCAGCTCAAAAATGTGACGCATTTTTGAGTAAAAAATTAAAGTTTTTTTTCTTTTTAAATTGATTATTCCCTGAATATATTCGATAAATCCAAAAAACTACTCATGAGTTTTTAGATATCATTGAGTAGTTTTCTCAGAAAAATCCGCTCATAAATCTGATCGAGCGATCATTCTTAAAAATGCATTTTTATTTTTCAAAAAAAAATTTCATGCCAAAATCGTTTGGTCACAACTTAGGATTTTGTCTCTCCATATTCCTCTATTATCAATCTATAATATATATTTTTTTCAGATTTTTAAAATTATTGGACGATAGTTTAAAAAAAATAAAATATTCTTAAAACCTGACTTTTCGCACTACTTACTCGGCAGATGGCACTCCTAACAAATGCGGGGAAATTCAATCTGGGAGAATTTCTTTCGGACTAAAGAATTTAGCATAGATTTAGAAAGTAGCAGATCTGCCTCTAGGGGGAAAGGTGAAGCCATTTGTTAACCATTATCCCATAAGGCAGTTCGCAAGCTCTTGCACATGGCATGCCATACGCCACCAGATGGCACCATGAGATAATTCGACTAATAAAAGATATATATTCAATATTAACTAATTAAAACTTTTCACAAGTTTCGCTAGCATAATTTTATAGCTGCATGCGTATTGATAATTTCTGTAAGGCATGAGGTATATATTCACAAAAGAAGCAAGTTAAAAATGCAGTTTTTATTGTATGTAACTCTTCGGAAAAACCATTTTTGTGAATCAGTATCCCGTGATGCATTGCGAAAACGACGAAATGTGGATTCATCACGCATCATTGCGTTGTACGGGATTGCGCAATCGGTGGGCATGCTATTTCTAAATCTATGGATTTTAGAGCAAAAAAAATCAGGCTTTAAGAATTATTTTTTTAAACTGTCGTCCAATAATTTTAAAAATCTGAAAAAAAAATATATTATAGATTGATAATAGAGGAATATGTAGAGACAAAATCCTAAGTTGTGACCAAACGATTTTGGCATGAAATTTTTTTTTGAAAAATAAAATTGCATTTTTAAGAATGATCGCTCGGTCAGATTTATGAGCGGATTTTTCTGAGAATACTACTCAATGATATCTAAAAACTCATGAGTAGTTTTTTGGATTTATCAAATATATTCAGGGAATAATCAATTTAAAAAGAAAAAAAACTTTAATTTTTTACTCAAAAATGCGTCATATTTATGAGCTGAAACTTGGCTGAGAAGTTGTCCATACTATGAGGTATTTTCAGAAAAAAAATTAGCCCGATTGGAATGGGGGCATTTTTCACCGTCTTATCTGGCGAGGGCCTTTGTACAACTTATGCGTTCCGTGTTCCGATCTGTGCTCTTTACTACGTGACATTGGTCAATTGATCACCACTCGAGGCTCGAGAAAGAATTTATTTCAAAGACCTGAAACATGCCAATCGGGTTTTTTTTTGTGACAGTCTATAACACCCTTTCAACACTTGGAGTGTGTATAATAATTAAATATTCGTTTTGTTACACTGATTTATTATGCTGTCAAATGAAAAAATATTATATATTTGTAATGACAGAAGTTTCAAATGGTTGTTACTTATTTTAAGTAAGAAAACACGTCGATATTTCTTCGTCACGAAAACGTCGATATATTCACGTCGACAAAAAATTCATTTTTTTTTCATTTGACAACATAATAAATCAGAACTTTCAAAGATATTCCACATTTACAGACCAATGTATAAATTTATACTGATTTTAATATAATTCGTGGTTTAGCAGATATATAATTCATGTACAGTATAAAAATTAGTAGCTCAATAAGCACTAGAGTTTAGTTTTTTTTTAATAAATAATCCAGAATATAAGTAAATTTTCCATTTTTATATGACTCGCAAAACCGTATCTCTCATACTTATATGTGCAAAATTATATATTCAACACTTTATTTTCTGTAGTTCGTCTCTACATTATATTTATGATTCTTCTCGCTCACAGCAAATTTACACTAGCAAAAATTCCATGAAACTTTTATCCGGGTTTATGCAGCACTTTGTTTCGGAACCAAATCCAACGTGATACTTTGAATACAGGCAAAAGATTTTTTTTTTATTTTACATCTAAAATTTGATACAAAGTATATAACTTTCGTGTAGCTCATTCGCAGTTTCTTTAGGTTAACAAAATTGTAAGTTCAATATATGAGAGATTTGGAAATGTATACAGGAAATACTTAGGTGCCGGGCAGGGTCTGTTCCAAACTTTGGTACAAAAGAAGACAGCCGTTTGCCAGCCCTTGCAACGCCACCCACTCAAAAATAACTGGGGGCTGGGGAGCCCAGTAGGTTAGGCACTCGCCTAAGCATGCGGAAGGTCTCAGCTTCGGGTCCGGGCATCGCCAAAATAACTGCCGACCTATAGACGGCCCCGTGCAGCAAAAAATGTCCTACGAACAATATCCCGTGTAAGGGAGTGCACGTTAAATATCCTCCAAAGTCCTAACGCTGCGTACGATGTCGCCCTTAACGGTTGCGTCACTAATAGCCCTCGTGTAGCTCTAGTGCGTCGATAATTCAACCTTAACCTAACTAAAACACAGCTTCAGTAGTTAGGCATTGTCCGCTATTATTATAATGGCAAATTGGAATTCTGAATGGTCCGGCCGCCAGAAGGTCCTGGGTTCGAATCCCAGCATATGGCCATGGGTGTTTGTGTTCTGGGTTTTAAAAATTAAAATAATAATACAGCAGAGTCCCGCTTACCCCTATAGCGGTATGGGACCAAAATTAAGCAACAAAAATAAAAATTACATGCATAATTTGAGAAAATAATCCAACTTTGTAATTAAGTATTTATTTTCTGTGTATTTATTTATGAGTATACATTTCTTATTTTACCCGAAAGGCTCTATATTATATGTGTAATTAACTTTGAGAGACGGCATCTCTTCATAAATAAATCTAATTCTGATGCTCCAAGCAATGTTTTTTTTACTAATTTTGAAATTTATGCAGAGAAAACATCCATCAATTTTTGACCATTACTAGGCCTTTTATAGTGGGTCTATCCAGAATGCGAGCCTCGAAAGCATGTTCCTCCCCCATCTCTTCTTGTGGTTTTCTTCGAAACAAGCGTGAGCGTGTTTTTCCCACCCTACTTGGGTTTGAACTATTCATATTTTTAACTACACAACAGAACCTCAAACGCGTTTTGTTTAGAAAAGCGATGCGTTCCCCGTTTCCTAGAAAATCACGCGATGGGATGGGGCAAGAAAGTCTTTTCGAGGCTCGCATAGTAAACAGACACACTATAGTAGGGTAAGGACTCTGACTTGTTCCTCTATTCTGATCAGTTACACTTATATCAATCCAAATCATCCAGCCTTTCGTGTTTACAGTTTTATTTCAGGGCGCGTCCATCAATCCATTAAATCCTCAACTATCCATGATCGCCCTATAAATTGCTGCGGAATTTTTTTTGGCCCCGTGCCCCTTCTAACTGATTTACGACGCTAAGTATTTTGTAGCACAGCAAAGGCTATAAAATAGCCGTTGTTGTTGAAATAAAAGCTGAGATTTATAGGGGGTATCGTTCTTTAACGTGAAACTTTTCTTTAAAAGTGAGTTATTTAAACATAAAACCATTGTATTAACGTGTTCTTATCGTAATGTATTAGCGGGTGAAAATGGAGAATCATTTTAAAATAAGTTTTTAAAGGATGAAACAATAGTTCACTACTTTTTATTAATTTTAGAAGAAACTAAATATGATTAAAATCCTGCACTTATATTCTTAATCTAAACATAATATTCATACAAATATATGCTTTTAAGTATGTTTTGTAAAAAAAAAATATGTTTATTAGTTACTAATGATACTTATTTGTAGTTTACATATTATTATAACTTTTTGAAAAGTTAGACAATTTTAAATAATAAAGAACTCTAATATCGGATTGACCCTCGTTCAACTTCATTTTTTTATGGAAATAAATGACTGATACCTGTAATCAATGGTTGAAAACTCATATTTGGATCTTCTTGTATCGGTCCAGGTCAATTTCGAAACAAATTAACATGTTAATTGTTTGTGGGGAGATTTTAAATAATTTTCCAAAATGGGGAAGCCAGGTCGCGAGAGGATAAAGTTCAATACTACTACATAACTTTCAATTACTACCCAATAAATCAATCTATTTAAAGGTAGTTATATACAACCTATAAGGTAGTTTCAAAAAGTTTAAAACCTAAAAAGTTCTATGGATCTCCATTTCGGATTTTCGACCCTATCACACTACTTCCATTGCCTTATATTTTATATTAGATAAATTAAAATGAATTATTTTTTTTCATGAAACAATACCGTTAAAAAACAAAACACTGAGAAGCATATTAGTGTTATTCTAAATCTGCTAACTTTTATTGAATCACTAAAATGAGAAGAAGAGCATCGCACCACTAAAAGAATAAAGTCAATCGGCTGTGTACGTATTAAATTAGTCTACAGTTTGATTCCTTTCAATACTTGTAAAAGGATTTTAATGCACCCGAGATATTTATCAGAGAAAAAACAAAGTATTGGCAGCCAATATTAAGTGAGACTTAAAGCAGCGATGTTAACGCCTTAGGCGATCAAAACTCTCTATATCTTACGAAAAAATTGACTGCTCTTTGGCAAACTTAAAGGGTGACTAACATCTCTCCCCAAGTCACATGGCTTGGAGTTACGATTTTGCGAGTTTTCGAGACCAGAAAATTTGTATATTTCAACTTCATATTAATTCAGCTTTTTAAATATTTGAAATGACGTAACCAAAATATTTACAAAACAATTTATGCACCTAGCATGTGTATTATTACGAAACTACAGCAGATAGTACCTTTTAAAAAAAGTTTCTTACGCAAATGGTTGATAAATGCCAAACCATTAAATGATAAATTGCCAAAAGAAGCAACCTTTCACGCCAATTGAGCGATTTATCGTAGTTCCCCTAACAACCTGTCATTTTACTATTGGATCTACCATCGATCTACTTCATTTACGTCTTGAATCAAACCCTCGATACTTTAAGGGGTCTAAGGAGTCTTAAAAATGTGCAAAGAAGGAACTACAAAGTATAGTTTGATCTGTCATGTAATTTTTTAACTACTCAGTATACAAGTATAATTTTTTTATATGTAATTCTACAAGATTTATTTATTATAAAACAAATTTTAAAATTTATGAAACTTTAGCCAAAACTAAAATAAATGATATTAAACATAAAGCTATTTTAACACATTGTGATTAGGCTTGCGCGGCAAATTTTGAGGGCAAAATTGAAAAAATGACCAAGAAAATGACTTTATATTGTACAAATATGTACAAACTAGGACTTATACCTAAATTCTCAGCTCAATTTTAATTAGAAATTATTTTAAGAACTTTCTTTCTAAAAAAATTAATAAAATTTTTTAAATTTTGATTTTGAATTCATTTTTAAATAATTTCTAATTAAAATTGAGCTGAGAATTTAGGTATAAGTCCTAGTTTGTACATATTTGTACAATATAAAGTCATTTTCTGGGTCATTTTTTCAATTTTGCCCTCAAAATTTGCCGCGCAAGCCTAATCACAATGTGTTAAAATAGCTTTATGTTTAATATCATTTATTTTAGTTTTGGCTAAAGTTTCATAAATTTTAAAATTTGTTTTATAATAAATAAATCTTGTAGAATTACATATAAAAAAATTATACTTGTATATTGAGTAGTTAAAAAATTACATGACAGATCAAACTATACTTTGTAGTTCCTTCTTTGCACATTTTTAAGACTCCTTAGACCCCTTAAAAAAATAAAGATAAATAAAAAATAAACTAAAAGTATGTTTGAATAAAATTTCCAAATCAAAATGAGGCTGCGAAACTCTTTAAATCTTTTCATTTAAATTGAGTAGGGACTAAAGGCGAGAGGGGTTGAAAGTATCCATTAAATAACGTGGAGAGAGAAAAACCCATTTCAACCGCTTTTCGGATTTAAATTTCTTTAAAAAAGATTTATTCAAGAGAGTATAAAAACTTCGAAACCAGTCTCTTGATACACGCAATATATATTCTGTTTGAGATATTTCAGAACTAAAAAGAACATCTACTTAAATCGAGTGTAATGAAAAATGAATATTAATTTATCACAAAGCGAAACACCTTTAAAAAAAATGATTTTAATAAAATAAACTATATGCACGTCGTGAGTTCAAAACGCCCCTTTTAGTGAGTGAATATTATCCGAATTTATCGTGATTTATATTAATTGAGTCCATAAATTTAAAGATGTTTTTTTTTATAAAAATCGAAGAAAAACTAGCTTCGAATACATTATTTAATATTCTTGTCTTTCTTGACTAAATTTCTTCAGCAAACAAGTCGGCGCAGATTTTAGAAGTAATAAAAAATTCTTTTTGGAATTCAGCGCTCTAAGGAAAATAATAATTTGACTCATGGCAAAGAGCCACAAATAAAGAATATTTAAAATTGCATAGGTTTTTTTAATATCATGAAATATGATGTTTAAAAAATAATGTAATCGTTTTTTTATGGTTATCTTACACCAATAATTATAAAGAAGAATTAAAGTTACACGATTTTTTTAATGTTGTACGGAAACATGATGTTTTTGTTCCTAATTTTAAATTTTTTAATTTCAAGTTCCGTTTGATTTTTTTTTTATTTTAGACTTAAACAAATTTAGAATAAATCTTCAATGTGTTTTTTTTTAAATATATTATGTTTCTTGATTCAATGATTTCTTGAAAAAAATCAAATATAAAATTTTGAGAGTTCATGTATCAAGATTCTTTTAAAAACAAGAACTGATAAAGGGTTAATTAGTTCATTAATGTAAATTTTTAATCAATTGAACAACAGCGTTTTCTGCTTCAAAACTCAAGTTTATGGGCCTATTCGTTTAAAAAATTCGTCTTTTTATAAGATTAAAGATTACTCCAAATTCATACTACACTCCTTGCCAACCTAAGTTGGGTAAATAGAAATATGCTATGGAGAAGATCCTTCCGCGGATGCAAAGAGTTCCATAAATTATTTGTTAATCCATCCAGAAAACATGCTTAAAATATTAATCTCGTTTAAGGTCTAACAGATTTGAATAGTATTTGAGAAAATTTGTCAATTTTATCAGAATGAAAAGTGTGTTTTTGTTAAATTGTTTTCAGATCTTTGCATGTAAATATTACCTTACAAGAGTTTCCAACTGACGAACCCACTGCGCTTTTGCCTCTGCCTTGTCACTCTTTGTTTTTACCCAAGTTAGGTTGGCAAGGAGATTAGTAATTATATTGAACATTTCCTTATACTTCATATAGTCTTAAATCCGCTAATATATTTAATTAAATACTGCTTGGCATCTTATTCTTATACATAATTTACTAAATGCATGGGGATGATTACGTAAAAGCTACTTTGATTAATTAGCTCCTATTAGTAGCTGCTAACTTACATTAATTGTGAAATAATTGGTAATTTATCCTATTTGTAATTATTCTTATCATTGACGCCCGTGATGGTAAACATTCATTAATGAATTAATAAAGGCGCTGCCTGTGAGATCAATAATGATAAAACATTAGCTTCACAATGCATTAATTGTTTAATCATGACAATTTTTCGGTTTGTTGCATTTTCCTTATGTAAGATCGGATGCATATTTTATGAACTTATGCAAAAGCGGATTTTTCGTTAAAATAAAAATAGATTTTTGGATAATTTTTTCGGTTTAATTTTTTCCCCCAAGTATACGGTACTTGAACATTTAATGAAGACTTAGTGACTACCCTTAACGATTTCATTTCCTAAAAAAAATGTTTTTAAAATTCGTGTTTTTTTCTTCTAAACTCATTTTCTTACACAATTTATTCATGACTATGGTCTTCATTTGTCGATACTTTTTTATTTTGATAAACCTTAAGCAGAAAGCTCATTTTTGGGGCGGCAATTTGCGCCATTTTTGAAAAAAAAAAAATATATTTTTGAGTCAATAAACATATTACTAACTTCTTTAACGATAACAAGTTCCCTATTTTTATAAAATTTAAGTTTAGCATATTTTTACGATTTGAAAGTACCGTTTTAAACAGATCAATGTAAACGAAAAACTTTTAACCTTATTTTCCCGTTTTCACCTTTTTGCCACTTAGCACTTTCTTCCACTAAGCTCTTCAATTGTTTTTGTATGGAAGTTAATATTTTTTTTTCTAAGTGTAAAGTTTAATTGCATAAAACATGAAAACAACACGAACACATAATTAGCTTAACCCTCTAATGCATACTGTTAACCGTTCGGTAACAAGTTACATAATCCACTTTATTCTATTAAAGTAGACCTCCCTCTCGACAAATTTGTGTTTTTTTCATCTATTACATTCTATTTTGAAGTTTTAGTTAATAATAACCCTCATAAATGACAGCAGTAAAAGTATATTCAAAATTAAAAAGTGAAGTTTCTAACTGTTGTAAAATTACTTTTTTGGCAGTATTCAAAGTATAATAGTATTAGTACTAAATACAAATAAATTTATTTGAAGAATTAGTTTTTGTTAAAAAGGGTTATTTTGAACTATATTTGGTAGTTTTCTAGTCATTATTATCAAAATTGGAATTTTGTAGTTGGTTTTTTGTCACATGGAAGTTTAAAAAAAAAAAATGAAATTATTTAAATTCTATTGCAGTTAAATTTTTTTCAGTATTTTTCCCATATTGTACAAGTATTAAAGATCCATATATTTTTTTTGGGGCGTGAAAATAAAAATTCATGCATTACAGGGTTAACATGCACCATTTACGCAAATATAAGCAAAGATAAAACAACTAAAGACACAACACTGTCTCTTTCTTTCTGTAGTGTATCTAGGAAGACAGGTGGCAAATTTCCGGATCTACCGCTACACGAGAATCCGGTAGAGACAGGTATTGATTGGTCCTGGCTCGCTTCGGGGACTCAGGGTGGCTTGTAAGATAAACGCCCTAATAGCCTAAGGTTATCGGAAGTGATATGGTTGGGTGGGTAGGGGGAACGACGCACTAGGGCTGCAATAGGATGTGAATAATAAGATTTGATTTCCTTAGGCTTGGGTTTGCTAAGCATTGTAATAGTAGCGTTGGTCACTTACAATATGATATCTTTGAAAAATCGCTATAAGATCATATTTCTATACAGTGAAACCCCGCTCAACCGAACTCCGTTTAATGGGATCTCCGCTTTAACCGTCCGAATTTTGTGTATCCTAACACTTCCCCATATTTTCGCTTTGCCGACTTACCCTTGGACCGATTATCCGATTTAAGTCGGTTAAGAAGATGCCTACTGTACTGTGACGTAAAGTGAGTGTGACTGTCAATAATGTCCGCTACCGTATTAAACCTTAGCTGCAACGTCGATCACAATTAACATACCGATTGGATAAAATTAGAGTCACGCAATATGTATTAGATTTATGCTAATACGTACAAAGGCTCGATAATTTGTAGTTTTGGATAGCTAAGGAACACTTCCATTTACCACCTAAGGCAATGCCATATTGCCGAGGCTTTTCACGACTCTGTTCGTAAAGACAATATCTGGTGACACTAGTTATTGATTAGTCCTGGCTCGCTTCGGGGACTCAGGGTGGCTTGTAAGATAAACGCCCTAATAGCCTAGGTTATCGGAAGTGATATGGTTGGGTGGGTTGGGAGAACGATGCACTAGAGCTGTGATATGGTCTTAAGGATGCTGCTCCCTTCGTTGGAAATTGTTTGAAAAAAGAAAAAGCTCGTGTTGAGTAGTTTCAAAGTTTTGTTACGGGACGCAGTTCCTAAAATGCATCATATCTCGTCATTTTTTAATGAATTTTTGTCAACTATTTTGAGCATAGTTATAAAGTTGTAAAACTGCATCTTAATATTTAAATAGGGAAAAAGTTCTGTTTCGGTTAATTTTCACGAGAAATATAAAAAATTATTAAAATATATTTTCTTTATTACCCTGAATTGCATAATATCAACTTAAATAAAAAAAATACATTAAGTGCATAAAAAAAAGAAAAAAGCATATTTTATTTACAAATTTACAAGTATTCTTTTGTACGTTCAAAATTGATATTTACAACTCCAAAACAGGGCTTACTGGATTTGATCGCAGCCTATTACGCTAACAGTCTGCGCACTGTACCTGGTGCGGGTTCGCTGCTCTCCTTCGCTCTGGTCGTACCTTCTCTCTCCCTCTCTCTCTGTGCTAGTAAATATGATGTCTGTTAGTCACTTGACAAAAGAAAGCGGGTCTCTGATCAAGCACACAAACCTTAAAATATACACTCTTAAAACGAACGAGCGATTTTAACTCAGTCTGATTAATTTTCACTCCTCCAGCCTGGAAAATGCACTTCTCCTTTTGGAGTGGATCCTTTGTGTGTTAAACCTCCGACTGGATCACTCCAAACGAGTGATTTTTACTCAGTCTGAGTTAATATTCATGCCTTTACAGTGTCGAAAATGCACTTCTCCAGCTGGATTGGATTTCACTCTTTTGTTTTAAGAGTGTATGTACCTACCTACTTGTTTCCAACAATAAAGGAGGTTAGAAATAGAGAGCCGGAAAGTATTAAATTACCAAATATTGCCATACACAATAGCCCATATGTGTAGCTCTAGCGCGGCATCATTTCCAACACACAACCCAAATCTCCGGAGCCTCCGTTCTGTGGTGGGTCCGGCCGAAGCTGACTCCCGGATCGATGGCGGGTGTTGTGACGGTATTGCTTCCGCCCCTTTTCTCCGGAGACGCCGGACTGTCCGGCCCTGCGATAATATTTCTCCACCGAGTTCCCGGGGACCGACTGCATAGTGCGGTATGTGTTGAGGGTTCGGCAGCTGGGTGGGTGCTTCGACAAAAGCGTGTATATTCTCGAGCAAGTGGATTCAAGTTTTACTCTTATTGTCATGGCACGTTACTTCGAATAAACAGCTGATGCCTGCAAAGCAGAGACATAACATAGAGTGGACTGCGCATTAATAGTAAAGCAGCTTAGTGATGGAAAACCAAAACCGGTTTTCAAAAAACCGGTGGTCCCGGTTTTGACTGAAAACCGTTTTTTTTTTTTTTTTTGTATGAGGCCCTTTGGAACCGAAAACCGTTTTTTTAGGGAAAAACTGATGGAAAATGGAAAACCGGATTTTTCTGGAAAACCGCCATCCCTTGCAGATTAGCATTATGTCCTAAACATCATAAATCGCCAAGAGGGGAAAGGTTGCTACATATGGCAACTTAACGCTACCGTTTCGTTACGAACTATTCCAAATTGTCGCCAGACCTGAATATCAGCTAGCAAACCGAAGTGGATACTACCATCAATACCCAAGTCACGTGGGTTTCTACCAATCACGGCAGCTTGAACTTTTTTTGATGTTTTTGCAGACGATTTTTTGAGCATTGTTGGTATTTTTCTCTTTTGGCTTTAAAAATAAATATTTAATTACATTCTTTTAATCTCTGAGCATGAATCGTGAATGTTGTACTCTTAATTCAGTAACGTTTTGTGCAAGATGCCAAATGCTTGTGAATTCCTAATTGTAAAGAGGGGTATAAAAAAGGATTAGTCGCACTTCACGGGTAAAATTTATTTAGTTCTGCATACTTTTAGTAATTGTGTGTTCTTCATAAACTATAATTTCTATCGAGGGAATTTATTCTAAAAGCTCTTTTATACTGAAGAATCATATCCATGATTAAATCAACGTTGTTAGAACTCTAATTATAGTAAATATTTTGGGCCAAGTCAATTAAATTAATGGTCTGAACATTAGACAGCTTAGAAGTAGAATATTTTTTTACAATTTGGTCAAAACGAAACCTGTTTTTGCAATCGTGTTTGAGTTATTTATATTTAAAAAGTAGAACATTTGCTGAATTTGGAATACATTGATGTGTTTTAGAAAGTTGATTTATTCCAGGTGAAATAAAGGAAGAAGCAATATTTAAAAAAAAATCATTTTTTTTTAAATCGGACCGTTAGAACGAAAGTTATAGAGACGGCAGAAACTGTTCACCATGTCAATTACCAACTTATATTACAGCAACACTCTACATAAACCTACTAATGTTCTTTTAAATTAATTTTTAATAAAGAGTCCCCATTCAATTGTTCAAGTAATCTTAAATAGACTCACAAAATCAAAGAAATAATCTGATATCTATTAAGAGGATCTTAAAATACTAGCGATTCATCCTTGCTCCTTTCCAAGCTTCTTTATCATAACATTAGATTGTCGGCCTCTGTGTTCAGGTCGTTGTGGAAAAACTCGCCAAATGGTAAACTCGCCATAGATGCGAGCCAAACGCGACACAGTCATGTGACTGTGTAAGTTAGATGTTTAGTACACTTTAGGTTTGCCAATGCGCAGTCCACTCTATGTTATGTCTCTGCTGCAAAGGCAAGAAAGTGATTTTTAGATCTTTTATCAAACCATTTCAGTTCATAATGTTTAAAATAAATACCGTACACTCCGGTGCCAACCTAATTTGGGTAAATACAAATAGTAAAAAGGCAGGGGGAAAAGCGCGATTGGTCTGTTAGTTAGAAACTCTTGTAAGGTACTATTTATACAAAATTATCTTAATTTAGCCAATATACACTTTTCATTTTGATCAATTGCGAAATTTTCTCAAATAATATTTCAATCTGTTAGACCTTAAATGAAATTAATGTTTTGAACATATTTTCTGGATGGATTCACAAGTAATTTATGGAACAATTTACATCCGTGGAAGAATCTCTTCTAAATAGCATATTTCTATTTATCCAACTTAGTTTGGCAAGGAGTGTAGAATAAAGAGGTACGCAAAACAGAATATCTATTTTAATATATTCTAGTTCTCAGTAGATGGTTCCAGTCGTTTTGCTTACTTATTTTTTAAATATCTCTCGAATTATATTAACAGGTACAGCTGTGGAAATAAAAAAGTACCCACTTGAGGTTATTTCATCCGTTAGTCACCCTATAGAATCGGACCTTTTTTAGATTGTGTACAATTAACCTTCTGAGTTTATTGCACGATACAAAATTTGCATAAGGGGCCGTCTTCATATTAAAAATATTACGATCTTTGAAATTTCCAATAGCAACACCCAATTTTAATAACTTAGAAATGTTAAGAACTCTTGAAAACCCTTAAATCTAAGTTTTTGTTACATTTGGATGAATATTTGACGAGTTATTCAATCGAATCACTTGTGGACCTTTTGGGGACCAACTCTAAAATGACAAGCAAGTATGCATGCAAAGCCGTCTTTATTTAGCAATTACACTCGTTATCTTATACACAGTCCCCTAAAGGGTAATTATAAAGTATTTTGTGATTTACTCAGCAAATTATGAATAAAAAATTTTAAGAATTGGGATTTCGCTTAAACTTCCTGTCTTAAATTTATTTCTTTAAAAATATTAAGGGGTTTCCATTCATATTTTTTTAAAAAAATCAATATAATAATTATTTAAAAATATAAAAATTGTTTTAAATAACCCAATATTGAATGCATTTTGTTTGGGTTATTATAATTTCTTTTCAGTAAAAAAATCGTTTCATTATCTTAATTATTTATATGTGCAGTATTTATATTTTATGTGCAACTCATTTAACATTATGGGACCTAAACTTTGCACGTCTCTAACTCCTCTAATAATGCTTAAAAACTAACAAAATTTGGCATTTCGTTTTAACATAGGTCAGAGACTTGAAATATGGATTCAAAAGGGGGTGTTGCTATTGGAAATTTTAAAGTTAGTAACATTTTTAATATAAAGATGGTCCCTTATGCAAATTTTGTGTCATGCAATTAACTCAAAATGTTAATTGTTCACAATGTCAAAAAGGTCCGATTCTTTAGGATGAATAACGGAGGAAATAACCTCAAGTGGGTACTTTTTTATTTCCACAGCTGTACGCTGCTAATACACACCAAGGTACGAGGATCACACTTACGCTGGTAATAAACATAACTTTACTAGGGGGCAAAGCCCCCTGCTCGCTACTGCTCGCCAACCCCCGGGAATTGCTACGCAATTCCTATTTGTTTGCTCCGCAACCAAACATGCAATACTAATATGAGGATACTGCCAATGCAGGAATGCTCATCTTTACAATCTGGCTTGTTTCCGTGGGACTGCTCCAGGGCATCACGTTGCTCTAGTACTAAGCAACGATCTCTACCAAAGACACGGGACGCAACCTGAAGCAGCCCCGGCACAAAGTAAGCACACCGCCAGCGTTTCTGACGTTTCTGATTGGCTGAAACCGCGTAAGTTACGTGACTTTCAAGCATCCGACAATTATAATTTTATATTATATAGAGAAATAAACGAAATATTGCGGAAACACAATTTGGGCTCAGCTGACACATTGTAACAAAGTAGATAGTTGCAAATAGTTAAAGAAAGATACAAATGTATCTTAAATAAGGAACGTTTGAATAATGAGAAAATATAAACACACTAAAGTTTTTCATGATTTCGAAACAAGTTGTCTATTTCTCCATTGAAAAATATATCGAGAAAAAAACGTGTAGAGAATAGTGCTCCGTGTATTTACTTATGCAATATCATGAATATAGATTCTTTTTTTCCACTCAATACCCTGTTCCTTATGGGTAATTTATTATCTTTATCCCCGACCTTAGAAACAAATTCCATGTACACTTGTCAAATAAAGATTAACAGTTCCAGAGAAAAACACTTCCCGTATTTTTCGTGTTTTTCTTCTTCTTCACTGACAGAAATTGTTTTTCGTTATATCATTCTGAGAAAGAATTTTGTTCATTATTCATGCAAATTTCTTTTTGACTTTTGTTGAATGAGAGCGGGGATTAATGGATACGCTGATGATGTAAAAACAGAATGCATAAGATGATCTTGGCTGGCTTGATAAGAATTTACTATGCACTTTTAGAAACACTCGTTCTTTTTACAGGGTTCGTACGCCTCCTGAAATTCTTGAAAAACTCCTAAATTTCATTTTTTATTTGTAGGGGCCCTTATAACTCCTGAAATTTGTGTATCATCTCCTGATATCCCCCCCCCACCCTCTCCTGAAAAAAATCACATGAATAATTTTTCGCCTTTTTCAGTCGGATTTCCCTTGTGCTTTTTCAAATGTCTACAGGTCGAAAAAGTCATGAAATTAAAACAAAGATACCGAAAATTTAATAAAAAGCCAAAAAGGACGATTTTTTTCCATAAAAATGGGGGTTGCCTTTTACACCGAAGCCTCAAATTTTCCACAACATTTACACCCCTTGTTTCCTTCGTTCTGTGGACCAATTTAAGACAAGTCGCTAGACCAATGCAATAATAATTACACATTTTCAAATTTATTTCGCTATACCTCCTGAATTTACATCGCTGCACTCCTGAAAAACTCCTTAGAAACTCCTGAATTTCACTATCATGAATAGAGTACAAACTCTGATTTTACATTAAAATTTCCTTCATTTTCACAAAATATTTCTGTTAAAATCAATGACATTTATTCTGTTCAACGAATAATACCCTGTGTAGAGATAGTGCACGTTAAAAGTACCGACACCGCAGTGCGATGGCCCCTTAAAAAAAGTTTCGTTCGGTGCCTACTCAGGTGCCCTCTCGTCACTTGAATATGAATTTATGATGCCCTTCGCCGATAGTCCTCGTATAGCTCTAGTGTGACGATAACTCAAACCTAACCTTTTTTTTTTTTTTTCAAAAAGCGTATAACCTTTGCTTGTTGAATTAAATTATAGGTAGATAGGTTGGTACAGGTATTTTCCGGCTTATGTGCTTGACCCGGTTATAAACGTTCAAGTAAGACAGACCAAGACAGAATTTTTACTGACACAGACAGTACACCCAGGACGACGGCGGGAATCGAAGTCGCATCCGTTACAGTGCGAGACTGTTAGCGTAATGGGCTGCGATCAAACCCACTACTCTTCCTGGGCCCCATCGTGTTTGTATTATGCATGTTTTAAACAATTACACTGGTAAAGTTTAAGTTTGCCAGTATTACTACACTGTGCCCATCTCGTCTACAACGCTTGAGGTGCGTATACCAACAATTGTTCATTCCGAGTGACTACACTCCGTGCCAACCTAACTTGAGTAAAAACAAAGAGTAAAAAAGGCAGACGGAAAAGCGCGGTTGGTCCGTTAGTTGGAAACTAAGGTAATATTTACATACAAAATGATCTGAATACAATTTAACCAAAATACACTTTACATTCTGATAAAACTGCCAATTTTTCTCAAATAATATTCAAATCTGTTAGACCTTAAACGAAATTATTGTTTTAAACGTGTTTTCTGGATGGATTCACAAATAATTTATGGAACTCTTTGCATACGCGGACGGATCTTCACCCTTGAATATCTGGTTGCACGGTAGTGCAACCGCCAAGTTCAGGGCACTACCCAACCTTTTCTGGAAGGGTTTCGGCGTGTTTTCGGACCCTCCGTTCTTTGGTTCTATGCATCACAGAAATGAGTTTAGAAACTTTTATTGGTCAATAGGGGCTTGATGAAGAGTATAAAAAAAATCAGCGTCCTATCTCTTTTTATTTCCGAGAAAATTGAATTGGAAAATGGCCACTTTTGGGGCTCACTCACTCACCGATCATCAAAATGTTCTATGACACCCACTTGTTCTAGAATCCCGAAAATTGAAACACTGGTAGATTTTGTCATACATTCAACATAAAAAATCCGAAAATCGAATATTTAGTACGGGTTTGGTCTTAAATTGCTTGGCGCCTTTTTTCAAACGCAGCAAGCAATCCTCTCACATTCGCCGATATGCCAGCGGCGATTAATTGAATCGCCAACAATTCAAATAGCTATTTACCTTCAGATGATACGATAAAGGTTTTTCAAGTGTGGAATTTAGCACACTATATTACTACTGGAAAGTTTCAATCATCATTTTGATTAAGTTTAATGGTTTTCAAGTGCAACACCTGAGCTGGCAACCAGCTCCATGTTTTGTAATGAGTTAGGGTTGTTTATTTGTAGGAGGAGTTACATCGCTAAAAGTCTATATATACGCATGAGCAATGGCTGGAACCAATGATTAACAATAGGCAAATGGTTTTTTTTAGTTGGAATAACATCCCACTAGAGCGACACAAGGGTTAATCAATTCTTCCCGATTGTTTAAAATTTAAAAAAAAAAATAGATACCAGAGTCCAAACACACAAATCATGAAGTTATATTGATAATAATTGGGGAACTTATATTACGCTTTGACAATTTGTATAAAAGCAACTATTCGGGTTTCAAACTGTAATTGGGGTCAACAACAATTGTTGTTTTCGCCAAGGGTCATATTAGTCATTTTGATCGCAAAATTTACCGTTAGGCCGTATACGGCGCGTCTCAAAAGTTTATGGACAACTGTTTTTTTTTACTTTAGGAGCCAACTAAACGAGTAAAAATACGATATAAATTATGCATGTATCTAGTGTAGTAATGCAAATAATAAAACACTCAAACAAGTTAGAGCTGCTATAGATTTATTACAATAAAATGAAAAAAGAAAAATAGCTGTCCCGAAAGTATTGGGAAAAAAAGGTTTTAAAAGCTGTTCATTATTGACGAAGTACCCATGATTTTAAGTAGCGATAATTTATCTATCTATAATAATAGAAGAAAGAGTCTGTCTGTCGGTATGTCTGTGTGTATGTCTGTGGATCGCAAAAGACCTACATAGACTGCTCTAAAAAATTGGAAATTTTTAATATACATTCCTTTTAATACCCTCGTGTGCACCTGAGGCTTAGTTTTTTCATATTTGAATGTGATTTTTAATTATAACTAGCAAATTTATACCCGCACTTCGCACGGATTAAATAAATATCAAATCGATCCAAGTATGTTTACCATATAACCTGTTATAAAATCATAAACTTAAGTTATTCTCTTTCCACTCGTTATCAAGTAAAAAATCTCAATTCATTGCCCTAATATTCTAAAATCAAAAATACGCTGTAAAATGTACTCATAAATGTCATCACAAATTCCCTCATAAATACATAAAACCTTTTTTAACTCTTTTGGCTCGTTTTGGTAAATAATTTGGCGAGAAAATAGATATAGCTACAAACACACACATTTACAGCTCTAACACAACGACCTTAGGATATCCAACCAGCTTATAAATTATTTTAAAAAACATTTTGCCCATTTGGCGAGTTTTAATAAATAATTTGGCGAGATTGGCAACATATTTGGCGAAACAATAAAGACATGATACCCTTATATGCTGCTCTAGTGCGATGGCTTTATTAACCATCATAGTTCAGTAATAGCTTAACAAACATTTTGCTCATTTAGCGAGTTTTAATCAATGAATTGGCGAGATTGGCACTGTATTTGGCGAAAAAGTAAAGACATAAAACCCTAATATGCAGCTCGTGCGATGACCTTTATTAACCATCATTGTTCAGTAATAGCTTAACAAACCATTTGCCCATTTGGCGAGTTTTTATTATAATTTGGCAGGATTGGCAACGTATTTGGCGAGAAAATAAAGACCTAACGGCAGCTCTAGAACTTATAGGTAAACTACACATTTATTGTTTGAACATGCATATTTGTAATCAACAGAACCATCATTGACGAAATCATCAACTAAACCCATAAGAAATCCAGGAATCAAGACTTGTTGGAAATACGTCACTTGAAACATATAAATTATTTTCAAATAAATGAATTTAGTTTCTTCGGATTTCAGCCAAAGTGGTGTAGTTTTCCCGGAAAATTCGAATTTTCTCTAAAATTAGAACACTTTGAGCTCTGAAAGTTCTTATTCTGTAACTCAAGTATGAACTTCGTATTTGTAGGGGTGCCTACAGGGGGGGGTCAACGACGCAGACTGCGTCATTGAAATTTTAGGGGGGGGGGGTCGAAAAAAATTAGAAAATTTCCAGTGTAAATGGTTTATTTTTTTTCTAAGTTACAAATACTAGTTCTTTCTACCCCCCCCCCTTAGACACCAAGGGGAGGGGGCATTAACCTGCCCCCCCCCCTCCAACCTTCAAGAACCAAAAATGGTAACCAAAATCCACAAGAACATCCACGGAAAGAAGATCATAGATAATCGGCCTAACGAATCTTTCTGGCATTTATTACCCATAAACAACTCATCATTTCTTTAAACAAAACACTTGCAGCTGCCATTATGTCTGTATAACATATACAATTCGATTAAATGATGACTACCGAATATTTCTTTTCACCAATGACACTCGTGCAATTTTCCCGCTCGCTTTGAAGTGTTGTTAGAAGGGTTTTTGTAGATGTAGATTGTTTATTTTTAAACGGAGGAGGGAGCATCAAAGATATATCTTTATTAAATGCACCTATTTGATATATTTTAAACTACATGAAGTTAAAATGCACTGCACTATAAATACCCAAAGAGCTTATTTTGAAGTGTTATGACAGTGATTCCGGTAAGATTTTCGTCGTAATTATATATTTTGAATATATTAATCGAGTTAACCCTCTGAAAAAGCAAATTGGCTGAAATGTAAACTTGTTTTCACTGCTTGAGATTTAAAATTTTAACTGAAAATTTAATTTCTCAATTAAAAAATTATTTTTCTGTAGTAGGTGGTTATAAATGACTCCCACATGCTTTAAATTTTGGAATTTAATAAAATTATTAAATTGATAAAACTTTAAAATTATGTGCGTTGCTGGAAAATCAGTCATTTGACGGGTTTATACGTCTGTATCCTTCAGAAGGTTAGGCAAATAAATAAAGGATACTAAAGAATTTTAAACCATACAAATACTGAGAAGTTAATTATATTTGATATTACTACAATAATTTTAGTTTCAGATTTTACACTCAAACATTTATGGGCACCAAAAATATTGATCAATTATTATAATGAAAACATTGTTTTCTTATTTTTTTTAAATACACCTGAATCTTAACGTGGCTTTTTTTTAATAAAGTCGACTAAAGACATGAAATTACATAAAATATTTTAGAGTGGCGGGATTTTTTTAAACAGTTTTACCTCTAAATCTGCAAGAACTAGATGACAGCTTTCAAGAAATTAGATTTTAAAAATGTTAACCCCCTTCCCTTCATTAAGCCCTAGAGATATTAATAATTTTTATTATCAATTTCTAGATATTTATTTGGAGAATACTATAAAATTACTTGTTGAGGTTCAAGCTGTCTTATAAGAAGGAGCCACTTAAACCGCAAGGAACGAACGGGGCCTTCTCCTAATTAGTGATCCCATATTGTTGATTTTATTAGAAAATTTTTGCAATGATAACAGAATTGCACTTCTTAATAATTAAACTCACATTATAAGTTATTTAATTGAATAAAACCCTTAATTTCATACATTACGCACTTAATGCTCTAACTACATTAATCGCAACTAAAATCTTTAACAATATGTCCCGGCGTCGAAGAAAGCCATGTGCTGGCAATTATTCCACATAAACATTTCTTAATCATTGTTATAGCATTTGAGGCAGGCATTATAAATATTCAGAATTTTGTATAACATTTCTTTGAATGAATGAGCTTCGGATAATATTTCTGGCTTAGCATACATGCTGTGAGTGATTGAATTTAGTTAAGTAGTTCAGTTCCGAGTTTTACGGTAAGAATTTTGACTGTTTAATATTTCATTTTAATTGTAGTAATTTAATAATTAGTAACTTATTTGTAACTAAATCTGTAAACTATATCTGTAAACATTATAAAATAATTTTGATTTGTTTAATGATATCGATTGTGTTGCATTGCATCTATAATAATAAAAGAAAGAGTCTGTGTGTATGTCTGTGGATGGCAAAAGACCTACTTAGACTGCTGTAAAATATCCGAAAGTTTTAATATAGATAACTTTTAATACCTACGTGTGCACCTGAGGCGTAGTTTTTTCATATTTGATTGTGATTTTTAATTAATATGATTAGTTTAAAAAAAGGTCATCCATGTGGGAGTGCGGGACCATAACAGGGCTTGAAAATACATGAACCGGGCCGAAATGGGTGCTTGAGGCCATTCGCATTAGATATTGAGTGTATTTTCACAAGTAAGCAAAGCATGCCTCTAAAAGGAAGCAGTGCGAAGTTAACGGGTTACCTGTAAGGCGGGACCATACTGCTAGTTAGATAAAAAGCGAAGACAGCATTTTTATGCATTAAGAATTGAGAGAAGGAATTGGAAACTGTTTTTGATTGGATCACGTGTCCGGCTATTTTTATGGATTAAAAATAATATAATTACATAAATTAAATTTTGAGTGGAATTTGTACCAATTATTTAGATTCCCGCTAGCTTTTACTGTAAAGAAAATCTATTTAAAGGAAAATTAAAAATAAGTTGTAATTCCGTATTGTAAAAGCAAATAAAAAATGTGCTTCCCTTTTTTTTGGGGGGGGAGGGATTTAAAAAATTATAGGGGGGTGCGTCGTTGGCTTTGGGGGGGGGATCGGCACCTCTGGTATTTGTACCAAGTTACGAGTCAAACAAATGTCTAGTTTGTGAGTTTCAGAGAGACATACATACATACACCATAGACATAATAATAAAGTAGACGGCGCATCCAATACTTTCGCCCTACTCGGGAATGATTCGTTTTTCTGCACCTGGCATCAGCCATTAGTTGGGCAAAAAAGAGTAAACAAACGTGTTCTTGTTGTGATTTTTCAGAAATGTGTAGTTCGTAGTTATATTTTTTGTACGTTTTTTTTAAGTTTTACTTACTTTTTCAAAGAAATCATGCCAAACACCTGTGTGACTTTTAATTGCCATGTGCGATATAAAAAAGAAGTTTGAATGCTAGTTGCAGTTTGAATGCTAATATATTTGACAGCTTATTACCTCATGTCCTTGACTGTTGTATGTTTCCTGACAACCATATTTCCTCATTAATTAAAGAAATTTGTAATGTGTATCTGAACATTAGGCTGCATCATTTATCGAAATCAAAGAACATACAATTACAAAATCGAAGTGTGCGGCAAAAACTTACAAAACTTATATTGTTTAAAAGTCAGTAAATGCAATATCTAGGGTCATATGGGGGAATTATGGGTCAAAATGCAACAACATCCTTTTTTTTTCTGAAGTATGAAAGATAAAAAGTTTTAATTTGGTATGGAGTAGGCTAAAATAATTAATAGATATTTATGCAACTAGTGCGAAAAGTAATGCTTTTTAAAACAAGTGGATTTTATTTCACGAGCGAGTGAAATATAGACACGTGTTTTAAAAAGTTTACTTTTCGCACGTGTTTCATACACTATTTTTTATAATTGCGTGAAAAAAATCAAATCTCATTGGTTCAAAAATAATTCACGTGCTAATTAGACTAAAATAGACTAAGAGATGTCAAGGAAAACAACCAATGATCTCGCAGTTCGGAGCGCGTGACGCTATAAAAAACCAATAAGCGTGTTTCAACATTTTGTCAAAGAAAGCAACCAATGAACTCGCAGTTCGAAGGGCGTGACTTAAGAAATATTCCCATCGCGAGAAAAAAAATTCATTGATTCAAAAATAATTCACGCGCATAATATTTTTAAATACAGCAGATCGATAAATCTTTGGATTTTATGAGTATTATCAAATCGAAATTTTACTTGAAATGTTGGCATCTTATAAAAAGAGTGCGACAAAGTCTTTTTCACTGTTTTGGGTGAAAAAAAGTACTTTTTTTCACTGTTTCAAAAAGTCTAGCTTTGTGCACGCGTCTGATATTGAAATTATAATGTAAAAGTCGGCTTTTTTTCACGCAATTATAAAATATTTTTTTGAAATAATAACTTTACTTAAAATTTCATTATTATTAATTTTATTTTAATTATTGAGTGACCTGTATTTGGGCAATTATAGGTCACCCTCTCTTTTAAAGTAATACATGTCAAAAGTAAATTAATTTTTGGTTGCTGTTAAAATATAATTTAAAGCAAACTTTTAAACGCCTAAATTAACTTTTTATTAATCTTCTTTCTCAGAAAACTATTCGACTTTATCGTTTGCTAAATTTGTTTTAAGCTCGAAGAATAATGATGTAATCTTTTTTAATAAATAATGCCACAATTTCCCATTTGCATTATTTCGAAAATTCGGTTATTTATCGTTTGTTAAATTAATTTACAGTTCGAAGTATCTCGTAAGCTTAGCGAAATGAAAACAGTCAAAATATTGAATAAAATGGAATTTGCATGTTATTTCAATGTAGATTAAATTTTAAATACTTTTAATTCGAATTTTTTAATGAAATTTGGAATGCAGCCTAATCTGATTTTTTGCTTCAAAATGACGTATACCACTTAGCTAAAGACACATGAAAAATTAAAAAATATCACTGACCCAGAATTACCCCAGTGACCAAGAGTTACCCCAGTAAACTGGGGTATAAATCACTACCTTTAAAATTATTTAAAAAAAATAATAATGAAAAAATTTATATAAGAATGAAAAGCTTAGACCGTTTCCTATTGAAAAATATCACCAACAAAATAGTTAGTTCAAATATGTTTCTCCAGAATGGATCTTTAAAAAAAATCATATTTTTCAAAGACCATCTTTTTTGAAGATACTTTTATAGTAGTGTAAAAAAAAGTTTTTTTTTCTATTATTTGCTGCAGAGTTACATTGTTTTTGAACTTGATATAAGAAAATATAATGTATGTGACCCTAGTTCATGTATAGTTTGTTTTGTGATACCTTTTAACATACAAATGATTTTAAAAGCTTTGAATGGAAACTTTGTTGAAAAATAAAATTGTTAATATCATTATAAATTTATTTTGTTTCATTTATACGCAACAAAAAATACTGTTTTAATTAATTGTAGTAATTTTTTCATCAATTACAGTCTTAATTTTTTTATTAAAAGTTTCAACATAAAGTTAAAGTAAAAACATCCAGTTATATAAACTGAAGAAGCAAAAACATTGCTCTGCATTTTTCTTTAACATAATTTGCTTTTAACTGGATAGATATGAATTTAATAAGCTAGTTGTAAAAAACAAAATCCTAACTTTTATGTAAAATGCCCTGAGAAAAAAATGTAGATATAAACTCCTCCACAAAGTCCCAACTGTGCAATACAATCCAATACGATCCTCCTCTTTTCTCTTCCCAACTGCCCAACTAATGGTCGCGCCGCCAGAGAGACGGGAGAATCACGCTTCTTCGGACGGTGCTGTATCTTCTCTATTACTATATCTATGACATACACACACAAAACTTAATTTTTATTATTATAGATTAGTTTTTTTTAAAAAAAAACGTCATCACGTGGGATTGCGGGACCATAACAGGGCTTGAAAGTACATGAACCGGACCGAAACGGGGGCTTGACGCCATCCTCTATAACTTTGATTGATTGAGTTTGGTTGAGATATGCGCTCGCCCTAAGGCTGCTTCATCCTCTATTAGTGTTTGCTTTTTTAAGTATGGATGCGCCAACACGTTAGGTTTGGTTTGAATTATCGTCGCACTAGAGCTACACGAGGGCTATTGGCGACGGGCGTCGTATTTTAGAACCACAGTCAGGTGACGAGCCAACACCTGAATAGGCCCCCAACGCAACCGTTAAGGGCGACATCGTACGCTGCGCCAACACAAATTTAATTTTCTTTTGACTTTGAGTGTATTTTCACAAGTAAGCATGCCTCTAAAAGGAAGCAATGCAAAGTTAACGGGTTCCCAGTAAGGCAGGACCATACTGCTAGTAATAATAAAAGAGTCTGTGTGTATGTCTGTGGATCGCAAAAGACCTACTTAGACTGCTCTAAAAACTTCGAAATTTTTAATATAGATTCCTTTTAATACCTACGTGCTCATCTGAGGCTTAGTTTTTTCATAGTTGATTGTGATTTTTAATTAATATAATTAGTTTCAAAAAACGTCATCCACGTGGGAGTGCGGGCCCATAACAGGGCTTGAAAATACATGGACCGGGCCGAAACGGGGGCTTGACGCCATCCTCTATTAGTGTTTAAGTGCGCATGCACCAGGGCTAGAAAAATCTCAAAATTTTTACATGCCCTGTCGGGCATGTTAGTCTTAGAAATACATGCCCGAATCAAACTTCTACATGCCCAAGCTCAGGCCGAGTGAAAGGGGGAGGAGGTTAAAGAAAGCTGTACCCAGGCACGAGTTTGGCAAAAATAACAAAAGCTGAAACTAAAATGTGTGATTGGAGGCGTAAATTTTTTTTAAGCAGTTACATTGTAAAGTAACTAATTTCGATTTAAGATTAAAATTATCAATTTTCAAGAAGCAACAAATGGATATGTTGGGGATTTATTAAAGCGCAAAATGTTTTTTTAAATTAATTTATGGAAAGGTATTTTTGATGAAATTCTTACTTGCCCGGTCGGGCATGTGAGGAGAAAAAATACATGCCCAATTGGAATTTTTACATGCCCCGGGCATGTCGGGCAATATAATTTTCGAGCCCTGGCATGCACCAACACGAATTTAATTTTGTTTTGATTTTGAGTGTAGTTTAATAAGTAGGTAGACCGTAACAGGGGCTTCAAAACACAACGACCGGGCCATACCAGGGGCTTGACGCCATTCTCTGTTAGAATTTGCTTTTTTCTTGCGCATGCGCCAACACGAATTGAATTTAGTTTAGATATTGAGTGTATGGGGAACATTAATGTGATGTCACGCGGTTGAATCTCAGGTGGATATGGCCGTGAATGTCCCCCATTTTCGCAAGTAAGTATATGCCTCTAAAAGGAAGCAATGCGAAGCTAACGGGTTCCCAGTAAGGCGGAACCATACTGCTAGTTTAAAGTAGATACAAAATGTACTTAATGTCAACAAGCAGTACAGAACGAGCAGTAAAATGAAACAGTAAATTTTTTTTTTAATGTATGGACATTCGTCAAATATAGTTTTTATTTTATATATCATGTTTACTTAAACACGTGGATTGTCCTCTAAAAAAGTTAGTATTTATAAAACAATTGAAAGTGTCCATATTTAAAATAAATTTTTTTAGTTAAGAAATTATTTAATTTATTTTATTTAGTATACCTACAAAAATAAGTGAAATCCAAACAAAAACCTCTCGGTAAAAGAAGGCCAAGTTCTTAAAAAAAAAATATGGCCTGGCCTTAAAAAGAAGTGAAATCCTGAAAAAGGTACCAAGTTCATTAAAAGTTACTGATGTGGTATTGACCATCAAAACATTTTAGTCTTTGATCATTCTTATGTTTACCACATTCAAGCAAACTCGCACTTGTGTTTGTGTAACTTGGCCATTACGCATTTTTGAATAAAATAAACAAGCCCTTAAAGGTATTATGATACATGATTATTCATTACTGTACAACTCGATTCCAACGGTCCCACGATATTGCGACCGCCACTAAAAGTAGTAACTATTTTATCACAAGTTCAATGTAATGGTAGTTTAGAAATTCGTTTACGACATTTATATATATAAAAAAAAAACGTATAAAATACTGATACTGAAAAGAAGTTATATCAATGTTCAAATATTCATTGACAATTTTTTCGAAGAAAAAAAAGAGAAGGCCAATATTACTCTGTTTGACCACTAGGCAGAAAACAAAGCTTATAAAAACAAAAACAAAAATTCTGTTGGGCCTCTTTTTTGTGTGGCTTGAAACACTTAAAACACTTTACCTACAGGAATACTTTCATCTCAATGTTCAATAATTTATTGGTTACACCCATCCCTAGTGCAAAAGGTTCAACATCCCATAGTGCAAAAGGTTCAACAAAATTTTCACAATGCGTAATGGCCAAGTTACACAAACACAAGTGCGAGTTTGCTTGAATGTGGTAAACATAAGAATGATCAAAGACTAAAATGTTTTGGTGGTCAATACCACATCAGTAACTTTTAATGAACTTGGTACCTTTTTCAGGATTTCACTTCTTTTTAAGGCCAGGCCATATTTTTTTTTTAAGAACTTGGCCTTCTTTTACCGAGAGGTTTTTGTTTGGTTTCTATTTACCCAACTTAGGTTGGCAATGAGTGTAGTTCGGCCATAGATATAGGAAGAGTAGCAGATATGCCGCTAGGGGAAAAGGTGAAGCCACTTTTCCACCAGTGTCCCATAAGGCAGTTCGCAAGCCAAAACATCCCGCTCGCCATATGCCACCAGATGGCACCTTGAGATAAGGGAAGCATTTTAAAAATGCAATATTTATTGCATGCAACTCTTCGACAAAAGTAATTTTTTGACAACCATTATCCCGTGATGTATTGCGAAAACACACATCACTGGATTTGTCATTACACAATCGCTGGATTTCTATTGCATTGTACCGGGATTGCGCAATCGATGGGCCTGTCTGCTACTCTTCGTATATCTATGAGTTCGGCAATGAAACCATTCTATCAGCTAAACAGAAGAAAACAGACCCTTGCCTTCATTGTTTTCTAAGAATTACCACCAAAGATTCAACGTCCTTAAGAACACTCTATAAAAATTTCCTAAGAAAAAAAGAACTTCGATACAATTTAATGGCACATAACACAGCCGGACCTTTCCTCGTACTTTTCTCACAGCCCAATAAAAGGCGAAGAAAAACTCCGTTCCCTTGAAAACTCATTTGAAGCAAATGAAGGTAATAAAGCGGAATTTCTGTTGAAACAATTCGCCAGTGTCATGTGCTGCAGAAAAACGTCCCATTCCCCGTTTGCTGTTATTATAGCGTGTTATTTCTTTCTTCGTATTTACGGCCATTAACGAGTTTACTTTCTTTTCACTTTAATTTGTCCATTATTTTTGGATTTGTTAAGCCAAAAAGAAATAGGCTTACTTTTTTTGGTGGGTATTTGTTTCGATTTATAATAATGTCCAATTTTTTTTATGATAAATATTTACCAGGGCCCGAAAAACCGCCCGTCCTCCTGTCCTCGGCGGTCAAAAATTCTCCGAGGACAACGAACTTCTCGAATCTGACGTCCTCGTGGACGGCCATTTCCTTGTTAATGTCCGTGATACATTTTAAATTATTTCTTAAGGGGGTCTGGCACCCCGAAATCATTGAAAAAAATTAAAAAAAAAATTAGTGGCTTAAAATACTATATCAACCTTTATTAATAATGTCACAAAGTTTTAAGACGATTGGAAAAATATTTTTGACATTAAAGGCAATTTTATTTTACCCTTTCTTTAGTGAAACGGCCCAGAACGGCCGAACGACTAAGGATTCGATAATGTTATTCCAATCAAATATTACGAGGAAGCAAAAATCCTTCGTAAGGAAATGAGTTAACAATAAAAACTTTAAATTGGTTTTTCTCGGTTTTACAATTTTCGAATCATGTGAATGTTTGGGGGCACATAACTAAAAATGTTATTCATTTAAATACTTGAATTTTTTTATGTGTAATTCACAAGTATATTTAAACATTTTAACGCAGGGAATAGTCTGTAAAGTTTTTACTTTTTTTAAAAAAAATATTTTAGGTTAAAAATATTGACATTCTTCAACGATATTTAAAACAAATTCATATTTAATCTAGTTTTTAGTTTTTCAAAATAATCTTGTGTTAAAATACTTGAAAATGTCTAAAGATGAAACTGTGAAAATTTGAAATGGATATATTAATTAGTTAATTCTTGAGATGCCCCCAAAGTTGAACAATTTAACATGGGCTTCTATGGAGGTGCCAGACCCCCTTAAAAGAAATACTAGGCTACTATTACTGCCGTGGGCAGGTAAACTGAAACTGCAGTAATGAGTTGCACCACTTTTGATCTAAAATAATAAAAAAAAATCCATCATGTTTTCTTAATTGTTATAGTAATTGAGTGGTTGCAACAATGGTCTAAGTCGTTATGGAAGTTACTGCAGTTTACCTGCCCACTGCAGATTAGTAACCTAGTATTTCTTTTATTACTGTATAATGTAATCCTAGAAACTACTAATTCATTTTACAATTTATATAAATTTGTAGAATAAAAAAGAGAAAATGATATTTTTATTAATTTTTAGATTTTTTTAAAATATAATTATAGTTTGACGAGTCAGTTTCAACGTAGGACGGGTACATTGTTGGGCAAGCCGTCCTCTAGAACGGGTAAAATTTCTGAGTTTTTTCGAGCCAACGAAGATTTATGAGCAACGAGTGCGTTGTCTGAAATTTTTCTAAACCAATTTATTTCAAGGGCGAAGTCGCAAAACTCGTAAGCCAACAAGTATAACCAAGTATGCAAAAATGTCTTGTTTCTTTATTAGCAACTTTTGATGAACTCTTATTGAATTGGACAAACTCCAATGAACGTCTCGGGCCCTATATATTAGTTATACTTCTGTGAATGTGAGTTTTTTTAACTACACTTTTCGCCTATGTATGCCTTATATGTATTCAACATTTAGTAGTTAAAAGTTGCCTAAACTAAAAACATCGATACAAGTAACGATTTTCACAACATCGCATTTTTGTATGTTTCCCTCTACTCTGTCTTAAAAACATTTAGATTTATTTTTTAAATAAATCAAATTTCAACAACTGCAGCTACAAATTAAGATGCCCGCCGCCAATAGCAATCGTGTATCTTTGTCAATCCACCAGACCTAAACTAATTTTAATATAAAATTCTTAAAAGTATTTTGGCTCTGCAAAGCCTCATTTACATTTCTAATTAAATTTTAATCTCATCGAAGAAACTTTTTAAACTCATCGGATAATTCCATCCAATCATAAATATCATCTATTTAAACTTACTTTGAAATATTAATATTCTGAATTTTAATTATTAAAACCGTAGATTTTCATATAAATACTGAGCTTAAATATTTAAATAGTTTAGTTAATGATCCGTTCCACAAACTTCTAGATTGTACTTTTAAGTGCTTAACCTTCTGATGGATGCAAACGTATAAGCTCATAACCTGACGAGCAAGTTTTTAATATTACTAAAGTTTGAAGTATAGAGAAATCATCTTTAATCGTATGCTGTTAAAATGTAATTTTTTAAAAAAAATCTAAACAATTTATTAAAACTTTGAATTTTAAATATAATGCAGTGAAAACAAGTTAGCACTTCAGCCTATTTGCATATCCCTTAACTAACTAAACGGTCAGTCTCTTCTTACATTACTTCATCTATTAAGCCATTTAACTTTTCATAAACACCCACTATTACATTTATTGGCATCTTAAAACAACCATAATATTCTTCATCCCATTACCAACTGCAAATAAACCGAAACAGTGTACCAAATGACATCCCCATCCCCCATAACCAAGATCCAATTAACACGCCACGTACCAACCCACAAACCCCGAAATTAATTCCACCCCTCTCTGTGTCCAGTTTCGGCCTATCCGGTACCGTCCGGAATCCGGCCAACCAGTCCGGAAGAGAGACGCCTGGTCAATATGCCGGATATTATCCGGATATTTGCCGCCGTTACATCGTTAGTGTGGTAAATGGCAGAAGATATTTTTCGTGATGGGTCCTGTATCTTGTTTCTGTTGCATTGCTGATGTGTTGTGTAAGGAAGATGATGTATAGGGGAATTCGTTGACTAACTCGTAATGGAATTATTCCATGGTGTAGCGAAACGATGGAAGATATTTATTGTTAATGGGTCCTGTATCTTGTTTCCTGATGTTAACAATAAGTGTAACGTAGAGTTGCTTGATGTTAACAATTAGTAAAATTACTCCATAGCTTAAGTAAGGCCGAAGATATTTTTCGTGTTGGGTCCTGTATCTTGTTTCTGTTGCATTGCTGATGTGTTGTGTAAGGAAGATGATGTATGGGGGAATTCGTTGACTAGCGTAACTTGATGTTAACTCTTAATGGAATTATTCCATGGAAACGATGGAAGATATTTATTGTTAATGTGTCCTGTATCTTATTCCCTGATGTTAACTATAAGTGTAACACAGAGTTGCTTGATGTTAACAATTAGTAAAATTACTCCATAGCTTGAGCAAATGGCTAAAGATATTTTTCGTGATGGGTCCTGTATCTTGTTTCTGTTGCATTGCAGATGTGTTTTGTAGGGAAGATGCTGTATAGGTGAATTCGTTGACTAGCGTTACTTGATGTTTCGTGATGATCTCTTTGTAACGCCTGTATCTCTTTGTAAAATTATCTCGCAGCTGGTAAATGGTAGAAGTTATTTTTCGTGATGGGGGTCCTGGTATCTTGTTTCTGTTGCATTGCAAATGTGTTTTAGTAGGGAAGATAATGTATAGGGGAATTCGTTGACTGTACAAAAACGGACCTTAAGTTTGCAGCAGAGAAATGTACTACGCGGAGAAAATTGCGTAAACAACGCTGCTGGCGTAGAAATTTCGCATGCTCTGATTGGTTGCTCCTTTGACCCTGATATTCGTGCGTCCTGTTACGTCAAAATCGAAGGAAAAATTATTAAAATTACACTCTAACTGAAGCTAAACTAATAAAAAAATAAATTTATGTCTTGAAATAACAAATGAAATTCTTTATTGAATGTGAAACACCTTTTTTTATTCGATTCTCGCACTCGAAAATGAGAACTATTTATTTACCCTTTTTCTCGTAGACCATTTGTATACTGCAAACTTAATGTCGGTTTTATTGTAGTGTTGCTCGATGTTTACTTGTTTGTAGAATTTTTCCATAGCTTATATTGTTTCGGTCACATTGCTGATGTGTTGTGTATGGGAGATGATGTATTATAGGAGAGTTCATTCATTAGCGTTATTTTATGTTAACCCTTTGTAAAATATTGTTTCTATATTACTTAGGAAAATGGTGTAAGATACTTTTCGTAAAGGGTCATGTATCTTGATTCTGTTGCATTGCTGATGTGTTGTGTAAGGAAGATGATGTATAGGAAATTCATCTCTGTTTGGTATTAAATCGTTCGTTAAATCTTGGATAAATAAGTAGCGATAGATTATTTTTCTTGATTTGATAAGTCCTGTATCTTGATTTACCTTGATGTGTTGAGTAAGGAAGGCATTTAAAAACAATAATTTAGATCAAAATTTCCCTTATTTTTTATAAAAAAAATATTCGACTTATAGTGTACCTTCTCACTGATTTCAATTGCGTAATATGTTACAGTTAATGTCAGCATTCTGCAGCAATGGTATAAAGAAATGATCTACGTCACGTGAAACAAGTCAATTGACCACATAAACCCTAGCATACTTTGCGGTTCGCCCCCAAAGCTAAGCTATGTTCCGAAGATTATCATTTTTTCTTCCGGAGTTCATGCATAAAAAATAATCCACATCTTTTCGCAACGCCTTCACCTTCGCCAATTCACCGAAATACACTATAAAGCACTTGTTGGGACCACCGTATTTCCCTTTGGGGGTTCAATGTATATATAAGGGTTTTACCATCTATAAACTGCAGTCTAGCGTGGTATATGGTGGTAAAATTGCTTTTCGTGTGTTTGTGGCCTGGTTTTAGCACCGAGAGGAATTCGCAGGCTATTGTTCGCGCGATTTTTCGGAAGGCTATTTTTGCTTCCTTTTTTTAACGATTTCAGATAGGTAAACATTCTATAAAAAATATGCTATAATGGCGTTCAAACATGTTAAAACTAAATGGGCAGTTTGTATGCATTTTTTTACCGTATTCGATTGAAATTTAGGTAATAATTTCCATTTTCTTGTGCAATTGGTTTGGTTTAAAATTTAACCACTGCCTATTTCTAGCGTCCGTGAAAATCTTTAAACGAAACTCCTCGGCGCAACAGCCGGTTAGAGGGTCAAGGCCTGCCGTGCCGTGCCCCATTCCAGCTTACCCAGGGGCTCTGGATAGTGCTAGACATATTGTCCCGGTGAAGTGGTTAACCCTCCTCGGAACCCCCAGCTTAGTTCCCAATCGTGTTTGGTACTCATTTTACTCGACCCACTTAAGAGATGAAAGGTTGAGTCAATCTCTCCCAATCCGGGACTCGATCCCCGGACCTACACTCTTAAAACAAAAGAGTGAAAACCACTCCAGTTGGAGAAGTGCATTTTCGACACCCTAAAGGCATGCATATTTACTCAGACTGAGTTAAAATCACTCGTTTGGAGTGATCCTGTCGGAGGTTTAACACACAAAGGATCCACTCCAAAAGGAGAAGTGCATTTTCCAGTCTGGAGGAGTGAAATCCACTCAGACTGAGTTAAATTGGGAGTGTTTGTTTTAAGAGTGTACGGCGTGGCTAACACAACTAAGAACACAACGTAATTTAGAACCGTGTTCTGGTGAACTAGCACCTAATGAAAGTAAGATGACATCGCACGCTAACTCATCGGGACTTGGGATTCCACAGATTTAACGTGCACGTCTCTCCCATGAATCCTCCGCGATTTTTTAGTGATTTATTTATTAGTACAAATACGTTTATACTTTGACTGTACTTGTATCCTATTACTATTTAGAACCTAGAGTATTCTAGATGAGATTCCGGGTACAACCAACTCGGCCACAAGGGCCCCACAATCATTTTAAATATCGTACAATGTCAAATTACTTCTTTAAAGCGGCATAATAATACTGTATGCTATGCTTTCAAACTATGATATTGTCGCGTTGAAATTGTAATAATCACAAGATACAGAGTAGGCTATAGCTTGAACTTTAATGAACCAGGAATATTAGTTTACATGGTTTATATACAAGTGTGACATTCTTCTGGAATGTTCTAGAAACAATAGATAAATTACCATAATGATAAGAAACGTAACAACTGAAAAATCGGGAACTTTCGAGATTAAATGAAATAATAATAAAGTCCTACACCTTGGCTGGGCCCGAACCCACGACCCCAAGATTAAGAGTCTCGTGCTCTACCGACTGAGCTATCGACGGCTGCACTTGGCTTGTGGCAATATTTTCATAAAATACATATAACTTACTTCATAGCAGAGATACAAATATTATCAACTTTGCTCTCGATATATTTTTAAATTTTATATTAGCTTATTTTCAATAGTTAGATTTTTTTTTTTAAAAAATGCTTACTCTGTTTCAACTTTCTTTTCGAACTCCAGATCCTTATCCATTGTTCACAAATAATTTACAAAACTTCCTTAAAGCAGCTTCGACAGCTGACATCTCTCATTCTCTTTTCTCTTACGAAAAAGGAAAAAAACATTTACGTTACCTATTTTTCTACGTTAAACACGCTTAGCACACATAGAAGAAGATACTGTACAGTTTCTGACTACTAATTTCTACTTAGTCGATGAATGTGTATCTTATGGTTTAGGCATTCACAAAGTAAACAAGAAGTACTTTGTGTAATTAAATATTTTTTTAGGAAGAACATTTGCGTGGTAGTTCATTTAATCCTGGTTAATAGAGTAAAGCTTTTTTTTTACTTTTCAATTTGTTAATAAAGCGATTTTTCACTCAGGGTCGAGTATACTTTGATGCAATGAAAAAGTATTCTATATTATATTGACTTAATACTTTGGAATTGCAATCATCAATATTAAAATTTAAACTGATGAGGTTTTTTGTTATATACGCATTTTTAAATTTTTTTTATGCCCTGTAAAGCTTACATATATATTTTTTCAAGTATTTCCATACCAATATAAAAAAAAACGTGTTTTTGTTTAATGAAGGCTATCTGCCAATAAGTGAAGTAGAACCTCGGTGTCAGTTTCGGTTACTACACTCTTAAAACAAAAGAGTGAAATCCACTCCTGTGGGAGAAGTGCATTTTCGACTCTGGAAAGGAGTGAATATTAACTCAGACCGAGTTTAAATAACTCGTTGGAGTGATCCTGTCGCAGGTTTAATATACAAAGGATCCACTCCTATAGGGTAAGTGAAAATTAACCCAAACTGAGTTGAATTCGTTCGTTTGTTTTAAGAGTGTATGTTATGCGCAGTAGCTCAAAAAACCGCTAGAGCGGTGCATTTTAGGATATCTCGGTGTCAGTATGTTATGCGCAGTAGCTCTAAAAAGCTGACTGCCCTGCTTCAAACCATTTAATCTCATAGACCCCTCTACCTCCTCCTTCCTAACTCTATACTAGAGACATGTTGGAAAACTATAAATTATGCGACGAACTACAAATTGCTAAACTCCTGCGATCAAATACTTAAGAATTCAAGTAGCCATAACATTCGGAAAATCCGATATTCCTGTGTTAAATCCGTAGAGTTTGGCGGGTCTGCTCTAGTACAACATTTCTTACGACCTCAACAACCCTAAATGTTATCTTCCTCGTCTTGCTAATCTCCCTACCGGAATCTTTTAACGCAGAGAAAAACACCCATTCCATTGTCCGGGTGCATTGTGAAGCGTTTATACCCATGCATCCTTTTCCTTGACATCTGACGGCCGTTATCTGCTTTGCTTTACGCCAAAAAAAGTTGTGATGTTAAAGAAAGCAGAAGCTTCTCTATTCTCTCTTGTTCTAGTAAATGAATTCTGAATAGAAAAATTCTGTAAGCATTTAAAAATAAAATGAATGCTAGTGTTGTAGGGTTTGTCACATGCTCTTAAATGCAATATACTGATCAGTTTTAGCCTTTATGGCGTGATCTCTCGGAAGCTTCAGGGGTGATATAAAAATGTAAGGAAATATCGCGGGTTTGAGCCCCGGCTGAGTCGTCGGATTTTCTGTCATCAGGGAAAAGAATTGGGTATGCCTGTCATGGTTATGTGGCATGTTAAAGGTCACTGAAAGGCCCGTTTGGCTTCGGATTCTCTTGGTAAAATTAATTCTCGGCATACTTTAACATCCACAAACAGCTCAAATTCATTGTAATCTGGGCGCCAAAATTGGTAGCGAGAGTTGCCTATATGGTGGCGTAAAGAAATGACTCCTAGTTCTTGGGAATATGCCGATTCTGCAAAAGGTTTGACCGACAATATTGCAGCCCCATTCGAGGGGGAAAATATAGGAAAATATACACTTTTCCAATGTTAACCCATTGCAATCGGCTTGTTTCACGTGTCTATAAATCATTCCTTTTTTTTTTCATTGGTGATTTCGGTGCTTTGTTGTATGACACGGTAAGCACCACACACTTCCTAATTTACCTATAGATAACTTAGTTTCATTCATGTATAACTGTAACCACTTAAAGCATGAAACATGCCCTTTGATATTATATAAACTACACTCTTAAAACAAAAGAGCGAAATCCACTCCAGTTGGAGAAGTGCATTTTCGACACCCTAAAGGCATGCATATTTTCTCAGACTGAGTTGAAATCACTCGTTTGGAGTGATCCTGTCGGAGGTTTAACACACAAAGGATGCACTCCAAAAGGAGAAGTGCATTTTCCAGTCTGGAGGAGTGAAATCCACTCAGACTGAGGTAAATTGGGAGTGTTTGTTTTAAGAGTGTATACTTACATTGTGTGTATTTTCTGTATATAATTTCTGTGCTTATCTCGATGATCTATTTGCTTCATTCAATTTTATTTTAATTTATTGGTTACATTTAAAATCCACCTCCATGGACATGTTTCACGTCTTTGGCGTCAACAGTTCCACAGGAATCAAAATAAAGTAATAAGTTTCCGATTGATTAACCCTTTCAGTCCCAGCGATGCCATTTGGCATCATCACTTTCTAATTTTTTTTCCAAATGTTTATGTCCCGTTATGACATCGAAACGCACCTTATTAGATTCTTCACACTTTGTTCTATTAGACAATATTTTACATTAATCTCAATAGAAGTCAGAACTACTATTTTTTTTTAATTTAGAAAATAGCTAACAAGCGTTTTACCTGATTTTTGAAAGGTTCACTTCAGTTCCAAATATTTAAAACACAAAATAAACTATTTCGGTAAAAATAATTATTAATTTTTTTTTAGTAATGTGGTCAGATACCTTAAAATATATAACTCAAGCGTTTTCAGGAAATATATATTTTTTTATTTTGTTGTTTTCCACATTAAATTTTTTTTGGCCATATTTCAAAAACCATATAAAAAATTAAAATGATTTTTTTCTTATGGAACTCTTATTTTTTGACCTAAAATAAGCTTATTTTGTGAATATCAGATGTTTCTGTACTGTAGTGAATTTTTGGGACTGAAAGGGTTAATCAATGGTGTAGGCTGAGTTTACCATGTCATACTACCAATCACCGAAACCATCAATGAAATCAAAAAATGAATTCCGCCACATGAAATTAGCCAATTGTGAACTTTCTGCCGAAAAAGCTCTACCATATATACAGTTTTTCAAAGCTGCTTTTTAAAAGTAGGCCACACAATTGCTACCAGTTTCCATACATACATACATTCTCTGTCTCCCCACACTACGTGCCCAGAACTTGGAAAAGGATTCCAAAAACGGTTCTTCCCGAAGAATAAAGAACGCTTCCCTTCCACGTTGTCGGTTACAAGAAATTTCAATTTAAATGTCCTTGTCTTGCCGCCCGAATATTTTTGCATTGCCCGGGTTTTTTCCGCCCTTTTGAGTCGCTTTGATTGAATTGTTTACATTCGGATCGCGTATGTATTGTGGAAGTTAGAATGGCATGCAGATGGGGCCTGGTTAAAGATGTATGCAAGTACCGGGTTGCCAAGTGAGGCATTGATCGTTTATCATGGTGCGCCCAAGTGGATATTTACCTAGCTATTTGGCGATACGTTGCGTAAAACAAAATTGAATAAACACATATTCAAATATTTTGTTTAATGGGGAAAATTAAAACTTTTTTTTCATTATTCAATCTTCAAAGAAGCATGAACCCTTCTCCTGGCTGTGATGACTTTCCTGCAACACACAGTTCTTCTTAAATTTTATAATTTTACTTAAATTTTAAAATGGTGGTATAAATGAAATTTGTGCTTTTCTACAGGAATATAATTTTTGGAAATTTTGATTTTTCACTTAAAAATTTAGATTTTAATCTCATGCTGTGAAAAAGAAAGAAAATTACAATTACGGCAACACTAACTGTGTTCGGCGACGAAGGTTAGGGACTTTCCAGTCTTATGAAAAAGTACAGAATGGTCACACTATGCCGACTTGTACTAATATGCATAGAAAAAAAATACGACAACCTTGGCGAGCGCTAGTTGACATTTCTCCAATGTTATACCGCTCTATCCCCGTTACTAGAACCAATGTATAGAGAAACATTTCCTGCCAATCATAATGCTGTTTGCTTGCGCGTATCACACCGTTTTGGCGACTTTCGGAGAAGGCTGCACTTCATCTCCCGCCAAAGCATCGCCTTCTTATTCCGACCTCGATGGTATGTATCGGGATGGCGAAAAAGTCAACATCGAAAATAAATTAAATAGATGCGTTTTTGTCTGAACTGCGGTGTCGCGTTGTTGGAAGCATGGAACTAAGAAGCAGATGGAGATGCTTGGCGCGAAATAAAGTGAAGCCTTCAGAAAGTCGCCAAGTAAGCCCAAAGAAAACGTTTATTCAACGTTAGTTCAGTCATCATTTTATTATTTAAAATTGTTAATAAAAGAATAAGAAAATGATGGTTTGCACAGTTGAGCGTAGGCTGTAGCACGAGATCTGAATATACAGAATATGCTACAGTCCTTGCCAACCTAACTTGGGTAAAAACAAAGAGTGAAAAGGGAGAGGGAAAAGCGCGATCGGTCTGTTAGTTGGAAAATCTAATAAGGTAATATTTACATACAAAATGATCTAAATACAATTTAACCAAAATACACTTTTTATTCTGATAAAATTGAAAAATTTTCTCTAATAATATTCAAATCTGTTAGACGTCAAACGAAATGAATTTTTAACATGTTTTCTGGATGGATTCACAGATAATCTATGGAACTCTTTATATCAGCTGAAAGAACTTCTCCATATCATATTTCTATTTACCCAACCTAGCTTGGCAAGGAGTGTAGAAATTCCCTTCACCGGTAAGAAAAATGCATTGTAATTGTAGTTTTTATTAGGGAGTCCGAAGGGGGGGGGGGGGGGCAAGTCGATGTAGTAGGCCTATGTAGAATATGGCCACTGTAGAATAGGGGCTGGGGAGCCCAGTTGGTTTAAACGGTATTAATTCGCTCTGCATTCGAAAAAATGTACGACGAACGTGTTAACTATCCTCCAAATCCCCGACGCTGCGTACGGTGTCGCCCTTAAGAGTTGTGTTGGGTGCCTTCAAGGTATCATCTCATCACTTGACTATGATTCTAAATTATGACGCCTGCCGCTAATAGCCCTCGTGTACCTTTAGTGCGATGATATTTCAAACTAACCCTAACCCAGAGTAGAATGGCGCCAAATACTTCGCCAAGATCGTTTCTTTGGGCGTACTACAAAGCGATTGATGGCTTCAATTGGCGACCGGATTTTGTATTGGTTTTTGACCGGTAACATCTCTACTACTTCTTCTTACCTCTATAGTCCCACGAATCGGGGGCATGCACCTTCTTCCGATCTGAATGGGGTGGTTTTGTATTGGGCATATTTGTTTTTCGGGGTCGGTTTGTTCAAAGGTAAATATTGTAAAAGCGAAAACATTGCTGGCTTCGAAATGAATGCTTGATATTGTGATGCGGTGTTTGCTTTGTGGGGGGATTATATGGCTGAATTAAATGCAAATGGTGTTTGACTGGGTTCCTTAATTGGCTTTTTTTATTTATATATTTTTTCTCTCTTTTTTGTATATTTTTGTTCTCGCACGGAAACGAACTCAAAATGGAATCTTAAATTGTCGTTTTTGGTAAAATATTCTTACATAATATGCGCGCGAAAGTTAATGGCGAAAAATAAGTTTTTGCTAAAAAAAAATAGTAATAATAATTTAACGATATATTACCTTTTATTTTAAACTTGACCCATTTTTTACCCGTTAGGAAATGCCATTAAAACCTTATTCCTTTCCGAATAAAAGAGTTAACTTTATTTTTTTTAATTCATTTTTTATTTGTGGAAGCTTACCTTCTGAGCGCCCTTTAAAGGGGTAAATTTGTATTGTTGTTTTCTCTGTATAAATTTGAAATGTAACTTTTTTTAAAAAGTAACATGTTAGTTTAACCATTCAAAATTTTCCAGCTGTTAAGGATTTTAATTAAGATTTTCAATAAAAACTTATTACCCGAAATTTTAAAATTGATTGTTGTGATTGGAAACCTGTGCGTTATTTTCAATTATGACAACTCTGTTTTGAACTAGGGACTGGTTTGCCCAGTCAGTCATGCGAACGGTCCCAGGTTCGGGTCCGGGTATCACCAAAATAACTGCCGACCTATAAACGGCCCGTGCAGCCAAAAATTTGCGACGAATAATAGCCCGTGTCGAGGGAGTGCACGTAAAATACGCCTCAAAGTACCAACGCTGTGTAAGATGTCGCCCTTAACGGTTGCGTTGGGTGTCTACTCAGGTGTTGGCTCGTCATTTGACTGTAGTTCTAAAATACGACGCCCGTCCCCAATAGCCTTCGTGTAGCTCTAGTGCAACGATAATTCAATCTAAACTAAACTGATTTGTACCATGAATAAAAATATATTCAAGAAGAAAGTCAATACTATGGTTTTATGCTTGGGTCCCAAAGCTACCCAATTTGACGGTACTTTCAATCTCTAAAACAAAGACCAGTCCACTTAAAATCAAAACAAAGCAGGCACCACCACCACCATTAACACCCACTTATTCCTCCCAACCACCGTTTAAAAGCGTCTTGGACGTCTAAATACGTCTTTAGCAGTCTACATCCATCTTAAACGGGGTGCCATTTTCGCATGAAGACAACAAGAAGCCGTAATTGAATTGATATGGCAAGCTGCGCGGAAAAGGGGCGCAACTCTAAGGTTAAATGTTTCGAAGATGGGCCGCTTTCCCACACACTGCGTGATATGTAGGGAGGAGAAACCTTCAGAGGGTGCCGCCCTGTGGCAGGGTCGGATTTCTAAATAGGCTAAGTAGGCTGTAGCCTAGAGCGGCAAATTTTTTGGGGCGGCAAATTTTACGACCAAATGAAGCGACATTCGGCATGAGAAAAACTGTTATAAAGATACTAATATTTTTTAGAAAGAAAACAAATAATTTACATTTATGCGCGTAAATCGTAAACGTACATATATTTAGTATAGTAAACATGGCAGCAGCGAGTGCACCCTCTCCCCCTGATTTGGAAGTTGAAAGACAAATAGAACTATTTAAAAATTCGCCTGTAATTTCGCTGTCAATTAAGAGTGCACAAGGTAAAAATAATGCCAAAAAAAAAAACTATCTGGCGGCAAATCGATCGTAGCCTACAGGCGGCAAATCTTTAAATCCGGCCCTGCCCTGTGGTGTTCCTTATTTTGTATGATGATTGAGACATGTGCCTTAAATGAGAGATATTGAAGGATTGCGTGATACATGTATGGGTAGATGATGAAGATTGTTTGTAATAAAGCCCGGCTATAGAATGCCTGCGATAACTTTCACTGTCATCGGCATATTTAATTTGTTTATGGCGAGTAGCTAAAACATCGGACGCTTGTTTGTTTTTATCTGTTTAACTTTCTTAAAGGTTTTTCCGAAAAAACAAGCACATTTTTACAAAGTGTATTTATTGAGAAGTTATGAGCTTGGAAAAGGTTGGTCCAAAGTTACAGGGCCGTGTGGTGTGTTTTTTACATATGATGCAAATCGTTAAAATGCCGCTCTTGATTTTAAAGTTTCATACTAAATATATTTTAACTAAAAAAAAACTGAAAAATTTTCTATCCATCACCCATATGAAAAAAAACCCGGCTCAGTCTTCGATTAATTGGTATTTGAAAAAATGTGACCCTAGTTACACATCATATCATCCTAATATATATTTCAAAGTCTGCAATTGACAAGGAATACTTTAAATTTTATAAAGGAATAAAATGAAATATTCATATGGTAATAAATTATTTGTGGAATAATATCTTAAATAAAATGATTGCGTTTAATTTTTATAGAATTAAAATATTTCAATGAAATAGGATATTTTAGTGTCGTACGGGAAACACTAAATCAGTATATTAAAGGAACTACACAACAAGGCAATATTTTTATAGGAACTACAATTAACAACTAAAAAATATATATATAATTATATTAATACTTCTTCAAGCTGTATTAATACATCATATTTGTTACTTCAACTTCTTAATATTTCATCAATAATTTGGAGTAAATAAATATTTCACACATCTGCCACTTTTTAATCCTCAAGAGTTAATACTACTTTTAAGCACCAAAATTGGAGATAAATACATTAATAAAACAAATATATAAAAATCATAAAGACGTACCTATACACAGAAATACCCATCATACGATACGACGAAAGGCTAGATTTAAGTGAAAATAAGATTGGAGCAAAATTTTTGGGTGTTTACTTCGAAAGTAAATGTTATACAATGACATATCAATAAAAATCTACTAACCATCTATCCTCAGTTGACCATTTCCATGTTCCCAAGCTTTTCGAGTGACTTTTAACGATGTTTTCCCACAGCGCAAGCTACAGATTGTTGCTGTGACCCCCCTTCCGCATTTCGTAGAAAATCCCATTTGCTTTTGTACTCAGCCAATTAAAAAAGCAAGGCAAGACGGCAATAAAATACGAAGTTTTTTTTTTACTACAATAGGCTCACTTTCCGTTTCTGAAAAAGCATCGTCCCTTTTGTCCCCAGCTTCTTGATCTAAGTTTGGGAGGGCGACTCATGTCTTATCTTTTAAAGCAATAAATTTCCCACTATCAGGACAAATGTCCGAGGCCGGTCACATGAACGAACCCAGACTGAAGGAAAGGGGGGGGGGGGATTGTGGGGGAGCGCACAAGGCAAGGAGGAGAACCCCCGTGGTAACTCGAAACGTTTTAGTTTAAGTCCCACAGGGTTGAAACGATTGCGCGATACTTGTTAAACAACAATTGGCTACAACTTGCCCATTTTTTTTAATTCAAATGTTTTTTTTTTTTGCAATATACAATTTATGATAAATAGGACGAGAGTTTTAAGAAATAACGTACTTCATTAATGTCGCCCAGTGATTTGATTTTCATATTACAAGGCAACATTTTTCTTTCACTGGTCAATGTTACTGGGCACTGTCTGTTTCACTGGCCCAGTCAATGTTAAAAAAAATTCACTGAGATAGCAAAATCTAGTTAAAAGTATCTAATTTTGCAGTGCAGCTCTAGGTTGATATTGCAATACATGGTTTAATTACAAAACTTAGTGGTAAAACTATGACGTTAGGAATAAATCAGTTTTAATTAAAAATTAGATTTTTAAAGTACTTCATTTTCTTATTACACATTACTCATTCGTAAGATGGCTAAATCTTAATTTAAAAATATTCTTTAAGAAAAATACATTCATATATATCTGATACAAAATTACTGAATTTAATTAAATAGAAGTAAAATAATCAAACCCTACTTTTTAAACAGCTGTTATATAAAACATTTAACTGATTGTTTTATATAATATAAATGCTTTAGATCTTTTGCAACTGCTTTAAGAATATATTTGTAACACAAGTCAAATTTGTTGCTTGGGACCAGGTTTAAACTCAATTATTATTTTTTTTTTAAAGTAAAATGTCATAACACTTATTTTTACAGAAGAAATCAAAGTACATATCGAACTCTTGTAAGTTTTGTTATATCTTAATGTACATAAACTCTCCCTATTACCCTTAAAAACCAACTGCTATGTAGTTATCCGAATAGTAAAATAACTGAAAGACTGAAGGTCGAATATAAATGAAAGACAGTAGACCGGAAACACTTCCAATGTTTTGGTGTTGTGTTACAAGTTGTGTACAAGTGCGATGCTATACTTTCATCTTCGGCTATAAATTTCGTCGCCCTTCCACATTCCCAAAAAGGGGATGGGGGGGTCTCCTAGAAGTGCCTTTTTTGTAGACCGCCCTCTCTCTGTTGAAGATAAGAAACCGATAGAAAGAGCGCATGGGGATTAATACCCCAATTGCCGCTCAACCCGGCCTTCCCCCCGGCCCAGATCGGGAATGGCTTAGATCTATTTTCCCTCTCACTATTTCGGATATTCATTAGAATTGCCGCTCTTTTTCTTCCTATATTTGAGGATTTATTTATTTTACACATATTTAGCAAGTACTAAGTAAATTTTTTGAAGAAGTATTTAAAAAAAAATTAAGGTTAGAATCTAGAATTTTGCCGCCCCCTACTAAATTGCCGCCTGATGCGGCCGCCTCTCTGCATCATAGCACCACACGGCCCTGCAAAGTTACCCCATTTGACGGTAGCTAAAAGAAAAAGTTTTATGTAGAAATTTTGAAAAGGTGATAGGATTTAAATTTGGTAAGAGGTTTTTCTAATATGTAATGTGAACTCGAGTAGGTATTTCTACTTTATGTTACTATAAATAATCATTATGGTCTAGTTGCAAAACTCACATTCTCCAAAGTACAACTAAGATATATGGTACAGCTGGGGGAAAAAACGATTCACACCTCGTTTCTCGGCTGCTATTGATCAATTAATTTTGTGTAAGGTGTCAATTTTCAGGAAACGGCGTTAGGAATTTAGAACTGGCAACAAAAATTGTATAAGGGCTCGTCTACATATAAAATGAGTACCAACTTTGAAAATTCCAATGGCAACACCCAATTTTTTTTACATAAAAATGTTCAGCACCTTCAAAATACCCCATGTGTAAAAAATAATTATTTATTTTGCATTATTTGTTGAGATATTAAAGCCTTAATTTTGAACTCGTTTAGGGGCAAATCTCCTAAATGAAAAAAGGTAATATTTTGATTGTGTCTTTTCAAAACGACAAGCTAAAAAAGGGTTAGAATAATCTCGCCAACGGATGCTAGAATTTGACTTCTCTTAATATATTTCAAGAAATATATGCAATTCTTTTCAAAAGCGAAATAAGAAAAAATAAATTTTTTTATTTAGTACATCTTCTACCAAAAAAAAAAGCAACCTAAAAATGCAATTTTGATTCAAACAGCTTCTTATTTTTTAATGGTTAAATTCTTATGTCACATTAATTTTCATTTACGAAAAACTTTTTAACAAACAGAAATTACTTCGCTAATCCAATTACACTTCCTAACTATCCTTAAATCCCATTAAAACTGAACCAAATCCCTTTAAAAAGTCATTACCTACCCATCTCTTTTTGTAAGCGTTGCCCTTAAGCTCAATTAAAAACTAACTCGAGCTGAATGAAATAAACCGCAAATTGGCAATCGGATTTCTATCCTTTTCTCACACCCTAAATTTCTCCTGGGACCGGTGGCATTAGCTGACGAGCTTCTACACAGATGAGCTCGATTAACCGAAGCATCGTATTTACAAGAGTTGCGCCAAAGACTTGATTGGCTGGGTTTTGGCGAGCATGATTGGACAGGTAGATACCCGAGTCACGTGGATTTGGCGAAACGACTTGGCGTGGTTTAGTTTGAATAGTTCTGGTGATATATTATCTAGCTTCCGTGAGCAGATTTAACGCTGCCAAATAGGTCTCGTCATTTAAAACCTTGGCCTAGTTAAGGGATCCACTCTTGAACTGCTACCCAACGGAACTTGAAGGGACGCTTCTGTAGAACATTTTCTATGAGAGGCCGGCGCCCGTCGAACACTGTCAGATGGGCACAAGAAGTATTCTTGTTTTCAAGACGAATACCATTTGATGATTTCAGATGATTGATAGGAGTGTTGTATATCTTCCAAGTCTTCTAGCAGATAAAACCGATTTTGAGGACGAGTTCAAACTAACGATTGTAAAGCTAATTTATGGAGAAAAACAAACACTTGTATTGATATAAAAACTTTTAATTCATGTTATGGATAATGACTTTAAAAAATATAGTATTGATAACTTTAACTACCTTCTTTATTCTTCGTCAAAATCAGCGATAAATCGCCAAATATATATTAAGAATTCTTGCTCTCCCCCCCCCCCCCCCCCCCCCCTGAATCGTCGTTTCATGCTGGACCCCACCCAACCATTCATTTCATCACTAGAAGCTCAATTCGTTTCTTGCAAGTCTTTGATGTTACTGGTCTGGGATGACTTAGCTTTGGTGTTCACGAAGCGATACCTTAGGTCCCCAGTGACCAATACGCGGTAATGACACGAAATTTCATCGGAATCTTCCGTTACTTACTGTCGATTTTTTCCTTCTTTTTTTAAGGGGTCATTCAAAAACTTAAGAAGGTTTAGTTTTATTGCTTTAGTTTGGTTTTGGTTGAATGAATGTCGGATTAGAGCTGCAAGATGGCTATTGATGACAGACAATTCTAGTATTCTTTGGACTTTTTGGCTACAGAGACCGTTTATAGGAAAGGCAGTTATTTTGGCAAACCCCGTTCCCAAACCTAGCAACTTTCACATGCTAGGTGACGCCTTATCGTCTGAGCACCCCGTCTTCAAATAACTCCCAGTTCAGAATTAATACAATGCTTCTCATCCTTTCCTAAACTCGAAGGGGCTGGGGAGCCCAGTCGGTTAAGCACTCGCTTAGCATGCGGAAGGTCCCAGGTTCGGGTCCGGGCATCGCCGAAATGGCTGCCGACCTATAAACGGCCCGTGCAGCCAAAAAATGTCCGACGAATAATACCCCGTGTAAGCGAGTGCACGTTAAATATCCTTCAAAGTCCTAACGCTGCGTACGATGTCACCCTTAACGGTTGCGTTGGGTGCTTACTTTGGTGTCGGCTCGTCACCTGACTGTGGTTCTAAAATACGACGCCCGTCGCCAATAGCCCTCGTGTAGCTCTAGTGCGACGATAATTCAAACCAAACCAAACCTAAACTCGAATTTTGTTAAAAACTACTTTCTTTGTTGTATTTGTAAATTTTTATCAATCTTTTATTTCCTTGTCCAATATTTGGAGCCGTACAGCTATAGGCATGTTTTACGTTCTGAGTGGCAACTGTTTTCATTTTTGGTCCTTCTGAAAATGCGTTTGTTTTGGCATCTTTCTGTTTTACAATAGTTGGGGAAAACACTTTTCTGTTAATAAAATTAAAGCTTTTCTCTGAACGTAAATCACGCTATATGGTTGGTCCTGCAGTTTCGCTTCACTTTTCCACATACCCAGTCGGTTAGGCATTCGCTTAGCATGCGAAAGGTCCCAGGTGCGGGTCCTGGCATCGCCAAAATTACTGCCGACCTTTAAACGGCTCGTGCAGTCAAAAATGTCCGACGAATAATACCCTGTGCTGAGGGATTGCACGTTAAATATCGTAAGTCCCAACTCTGCTTGCGATGTCGCCCTTAACGGTTGCGTTGGGTGCTTACTTAGGTGTCGGCTCGTAACTTGACTGTGGTTCTAAAATGCGACGCCCGTTGCCAATAGGCCCTCGTGTAGCTCTAGTGCGACGATAATTCAAACTAAACTTCTCCACATAAGACAGAATATCACCTAAACCGAAGTTTTCTAACAACATGGACGTTTTGAAAATGCATATTTGAAATTTATTCGAATTAAAACCGATAAAGTTTCATAAATAGCAGGAAAGACATCGCATGCAAAGAACTGTAAAATAGAACACAGCAGACGTAAAAACCGTGCATTTAAAACCGAAATAACCAAAGAAATCGCTGATGTCCAAGAATGAAAACTGAAAAGAGTTACGTCATCCGAAACAAACCAATTTGGAGATGCACCCCTTTCTTCTTCTTACCCATTCAGTTTTTGCTTTCAAATAAGATATCTTTTCTCTCTTCCCCCAACATGTCTCCTATTTCAATTTTTAATGTTCTTTTCTACCTTGTGATGTTTATCAGAAAAAGGGGAGTTCGCCTTCATTTATTTAATGTTCTAAACCCCGGGGAAAATGTTTTTGTATTCAGTGGAGAGGCTTGTTTATAATGTGTGTTTTTGAGGCTACTCTTCGGTTAATGGCATCTTCTTATGTATGTGATTATTGCTGGAAGTTATTGAAATGTGTCTGTAGAATTGTAAGGTAGTGAAATTAGTGTTATCGTATTTTAACTTAGTTTTTTTGCTTTCTGTAAGTAAGTGGAAGGTGCTTATTGATTTTATGTTATCGTATTGTAATAATTTCTTTGATTTATTTTATTTAGAGGGGGATGTTTTTTATATTTGGATATTATACAAAAATTAATAATCACTCTTCTATAACAGATATGTTTAACTTTTAAATATATTATTTATTTTTATTGTTTTTTCGCTGGAGAGAGTGGAAGTACTTTTTTTATTTATTTATTATTTGTTCCGTGCTTAGTGGCTGGGAAAGTTAAACGTGTCCGTCTCGTAAGCCCAAGATCGCGGTTTCGAGCCCTATTGAGTCGTCGCATTTTATTTGGAAAATCTTAGCCATGGGAAAATCTGCATTGAAAAATCTTGGGCACGCATGTCATATGTTTATATGGCAAGTAAAAGATCCATGGAGGGCCCATTTGGCTTGATTTCAGGTCCAAGACTTACAGGTCCCGACAATCTCACTTTTTGAAATTGGTTCAAAATATTTTAATTTTTTATTTAAAAAAATATTTATTATTTAAATAAAAACATTTATTATTTAAAAAAAAATAAACTTTTGTAAAAGCATTCAATACGGCCGGATGTGGCAGATAAAATAGTTTTTTCCCCATTGGATTAACACTTAGGCACTTGAGTTTGGAGACCCCCGATCCAGTGCGCCCATTCCCCCTTTAAAAAAGGACTCGAAGCAAAGGGAAAAAATCTCAAACTTCGACCAAATCCGGAAAGTGTCTCACCTTGTTTTCCTTGTGGTCATCCGTCACTTCGCAAAGTAGATAGCGATGTGAGTTTGCAGGAAACCATTCATCCTGCTGTCAACTGCAGTCCCACATTCGAGAGCCGAGAATCACCCTTTAAAGGGTCAATACTTTCAAGCTAATGGACATTTGTCTTTCGAGCACAAGCATTAAAAAGATTTTTTTTTCTTGTGTCAGTGTATCTTTGGATCTTGAATTTGTAGTCTAGTTGATGAAGAGAGTGTTTTTGTGATTGGCTGCTATGATACTTGATAGAAATTACTAGTGGCCAAGCAATTACGTTGTCATTTGCTTTTGACACTGTCTATTTTTTCCCCTTTCGGCCGTGATCGTGTAGTGTCACATGGCGCTGTAAAGTCAGTCATGATCGAGTAATGTCTGTTTTTGTGGTCGTGTTGCTGTTTTTCGTTTAACTCTTCTAGGTATTTTTAAAACAATACATGTATTTCTTCCATTTTAATAACTCTGAAAATTCAGGTGGTTACATGAATCCCCACCCCCCTATTAAAAAGGAAAAGATCCAAAATAAAGTCCATCGAGTTTTGAAAAAAAGGCCATCCTAATATAGAGCAAAAAAAACTTTAAATAACTTATATTTGCATTTTGTTAGAATTTAACGTGCGATCGTGTCACAAATTACGAATTGGAATGGTATAAAGTTTTTAACTCCTGTTCAAAGCTGCCAAATTATTAAAGGTTGTATTTTCAAAACTTCAGAGTATAAATAAGATATAGGGTCCAATATTCGTTTATTTTGGCTACTTAACATAATCAATTTACTCTAATGGATGTTTTTTCTCTCTCATTTCGATTTCATGATGTTTCACTGTATTCAAAAAGAATTACTATGTATAAACTAAAGCTAATTAAACCGCAATCTTCTCATAGTCGATTATGAACAGTTTAAATAACTTTATTAAAATCGAGATTGTAATCCTTTGGTACCAAAAAACCGGTCCTGCAAAAGAAATAATTTATAATACTACTAACATACAAAATACTGAATAAAAAAATAACCAATTACTAAAAAACTCATTCAAAGCCATCCACAAATCCTTTGAAGAAAAATCTATTATGCTTCCTCACTTAGTTGGACAATGACATTTGATGACACGCGGTTTTTTTTTTTTTTTTCAGTGTTGTCATCCAAATCCTTGTGTTCCCTTGTTGTCAAAGGACCGAGCATTTGTAATGGTCTTCTGACATTCTATGGTGTCGGCGCCTTTGACATAGGGATGGAATTCTGGAAACGTTTAAATCGAAGCACCAGATTATGGATTCGGTTAAACTGTTAAAAATTTTGAACCGGTTTTAATCGAGGATCGGGATCATTTTTTTTTAAAAACACTTTTTGTAAATTTTGTCCTGTTTTTCTCTCAGGTCATGTTTTCCTATTTTAGTAATATGCAACATTATTTGAAGGGCCGGCTTTTGGCTTCGGTTAAACCGTTAAAATATTTTTGTTTGTTGTTGTTATCGTGTGACCAGTGCAAAAATGCCAAATGGAAAAGTAAAAAATTTTAATTAAAGAGAAGTGGGATGGCATAGTTGGATAGTTCCAAAAGCTTGTGGCCACTGCCCAGTCCGACATCCACGGCTTTTGTTTCGCTGAGCTGTTTAATTCTGGAAAACTGCACTCTTAAAACAAAAAGAGTGAAATTCACTTCTATAGGGGAAGGACGTTTTCGACACTGAAAAGGAGTGAAAATTAACTCGGACTGAGTTAAAATATCGCTCGTTTGTTTTTAGAGTGTATGGGAATGTGGTAGAGATCCTGTAGAAGGTTTAACTAAACAAAATAGTGAAATCCACTCCTACGGGGGAAGTGCATTTTCGGCACTGGAAAAAGTGAAAACGAACTCGGACTGAGTTAAAATATCGCTCGTTTGTTTTAAGAGTGTGGTTTTTCAATTAACGGTTTTGAGTAACGGTTTTGTTCAATATATTTTTAAAATTTTGTCCTTTTTTTCCCTTCAGATCAGGTTTTCTTATTCAAGTAATATATACCGATTTTAGAAAAACCGAAATCTTACTGAGTTGCGCTTTCCATGAAGAACATTCTTTAAAAAAATCCAAAAACTGGAACCGATTCTTAAATAACATTTTAACCTGTTGTACTTGGCTAAACTGGAAATAGAATAACCGGTTTTTAATAACAACCGAACATCCCTACTTTAAAGAAGGGTATCCCAGAGAACGAAATGTACGAATCGCGTGAGATGTTCCTCAAAAAAAATGTCGTGCAGGAACGACCGTTCGTGTCGTTCGGTCGATCTTCTGTCGTGATTTACTACTTCTTTTGAAGGGGAGGGTGCTTCGTGTTTGCCGTTGTTGTGTTGAGGGTCTTTATGCGGGTACTTGATCAATGAATAACCACTGCTTACGGTTTTATATTACACAAAAAAGGAGTTGGATAATTTGGTTTGAAGAAATAAAAACCATTTTTAAAAGTATTGGGTTTCGATTCACTTTAAAATGATTATGCAGGAGCACGTTTTGGAAGTATTTTTTTACATGGTTCGCCATTCTGCAAACGATTTTTGTAAGTTTTTTTTTTTCTGATTTCGAATATTGCTTTCATTTCGATGAGTAATGTAATTGCCAGGAATTAGAACATTCAGGATGGATTTTTGGATTCTACTTATTTAAAAGTGTTTTTATCTTATAGAAAATACGAAATAACACAAAAAAAATATCCAAAATATAATCCAACTCTAAAATAACGGTGTCATCATATGTATGAACTTTTATTTTATTATTATTCTAGAGATATATTGACATCAAACTCTTAACCACACACATACGTCGCGTCGTAATCTTTGAAGTTCTATTTAAAAAAAAAAATAGAAGGGACTATTGGGAAAATTCATGACGTTTTATTTAAACCCGATAGCTTTTATCCTTTCAATAACTAACAGTTTTTAATTAATATTGCATTTGATGAAAAGAACACCTGACATAGGATGAGGCTTGCTGCACCGTAATTGCTTATTAATGCCACAAAATGAAACATCTCGCCTGAAATTCCGCCTATTCATTTTCACAAAATTAAATTAAAATCGAATTCGTGATTCCGACAATTATCATCTCATTTATATTCCAAGCCAATCAATTAAACAACCATACTTTTGCATTCGTTCCATTAAATATTTATTTCTGCGTTCTTTCAGACGATAAAAGCGCGGCTTCATTGTACATTCTGCCACGTTCTACGCAGCTACGACTCAATTAAGCCTATATCACATTATCGTCTGCCCGTCATACCCGGTTGCCATTTGTTCGCTCGCAAATTTTCGTTTGTGTTTAATTTTTAAACGAAAAGTATTTTTAAATGTGCGGGAATGGCAACGGACGAGTGCGCTTTCGTAATTATCTCAGAAAAATGGAAGTTCCATTTTATAAATTGCGTTCGTATTCCAGCCGACAATCTTTCATTTGTTTACGTGCTTACTTGACGTAATGAAAACGAGATGTTTTAAAAACGAAGATAAGCTAATAGAATTTTTATTGTCCCATTTTACATTTCTTTTTTTAAAAGGTAGGGTGGCATTATTGTTCCCTGATGCTTTTACAGTTTTATCAGCTCTTGTAATTAACTTTAAAGATAAGCACGTCCAAATGCTTTTGTAGATTTTATTATTTAAAGGAAATAAAATTCTTAGATTACTCGTGTTCTTGTCATTTAATCATGCATGTTAACCACATTTTAAATTGGAACCATTTTCTTTTTATTATATCCCAGACGAAAATAACGGATGTGATATAAATATTACTTTATTTGAAAAAGGGCTGACATAGAATGTTAAAACGTAGATCATATGGACTTTTCTCTATTAAAGTTCAGATAATAAAGGTAGCAACTCTAGACTAGTGCTGTCTTAAGGTTAGTGTAATATATTTTCTACGCATTATATTGAATTAAAATATTTAATTTTGTTTAATTAAATTAAAAACCACGTGTTTGCCTCTAACTGTGTGCAACTGCTAAAATTTTAAATTATTCTAATGTTTATTATGTGATCCTTCAAATAGAGGAATGCTTTTTCACAAAATGAAGGCATTAGAATCAAGAGAGCGCCTGTTCTTAAACTTTACAAGCAGGGTTGTAACTGTCACCTAGAACCACTTCCACTCGCGATATATAAATCTTAGAAACGAATTCGCCAAACACAGCTGGGTTCTAATTTATACTTATCAGTGAATTTTTTAACATAGTGACTGGGCGACACTAATGTCGCCCAGTGAAAGGAAAATGTCGCCTAGTAATACGAAAATCAAAACACTGGGCGACAGTGAAATGACTTTAATTTCCTAAAAATCCCATCCGTGAAACCATTAATAGTATTTTTACGGGGGAAATTTTAAATAAAAAAGGGCAAGTTGTAGCCAATTTGTTGTTTATCAGATATTGTCCATTTATTACAACACTCCCACTTTACGGGGATATTATTCGTTGGACATTTTTGGGGTGCACGGGACGGTTATAGGTCGGAAGTTATTTTGGCGATGCCCGGATCCAAACCTGGGACCTTTCGCATGCAAGGCGTACGCGTAACCGACGGGGCTCCCCTCCTCCTTTTAAGGATTAAGAAAAGGGGAGGTTGATTTAATTTTGAATTTTTTTGCAAATTATTTATAAAATAATCTATTATTGTAGGTAAACACAGATACGATGCATTGATACACACACCACACAGACAGCTTAGAGAAGTATTAATGAGATTGTTAACATTTCAAAAATATTTGTAAAATTGCTATAGACCTGAGTAGTTTTTATTTCTACAAAAATAATATTGATTGGTGTTACACGTACTGTAAGGGCAAATCTTATTTCATTGTAATATTTTTATTTGTAAAAGAAATTGAACCTCAACATTTTATTTAATATATTATTTCACAAATAATTTATTAATTTATTTTTATTCCTTTATAAAATTAAAAATATTCATAATCAATTATAGTCTGTAAAATAAATAAAGGGGAGATTCGTGTACCTAGGGTCCGAAGAATTGTTTCAACAACTCATAAATCTACGACAGAGCTGCTTTAAAGTTTGTAACTTTCAGACAGTTTTCATAAAATCAATTAGTTCCTAGTGGAACTACATTATTTTCTTTAAAAAAAAATATGGGGAAATATAAGACTTAAAAATTAGTACCTTTTTGATGCCATGAGCTTAGAAGCTATGCTTTTAAGTAGAGCTCAATAAAAAAAATTGTAAAGTTAATTTTTAATACTATAGAGGGGATGAACATTTTTTTGCCCACCAAAAACTCTTTTCTTATTTAACTTGCCCCGTGCTTCTTATTCATTACTTAAAACTAGCTTATATAAAGGAAAATGAATTTCGCATTCTTATATATAAGTAATAACGCTTAATGGGCTTCGAACCACGCGAATTTCGCCAACATTTTTATTTTAAAATTTCTGTTCCACAGCTGTGTTTTACCAAATATTGGACACTTTTTTCAAAATTGTAATCAATAAATCTTAAAATAAAGTGTGAAATGGTTTTAATTGATATTATTTGTATGATGATTTGACCAGTAATACCAATGTGACAAAAAAATAACACTTTTGGGATGTCATATGTCAAGGTTTCTGCTATTTGTTGCAATTTATATGTTTTTATATTTTCAGAAATTTAGTTTATTGCTAATTAATAATGATTTCTCCCCAATCCATGAAAACCAAAAGTGTCACCACCGTAGGAAATCACACTGAAATAATCACCCTATTCTTATCACGCAGCCCCCCCCCCCCCCCCCCCCCCATTTTATAAGAAATGTCGCCCAGTGAAAAATTCTTAAAAAATTCACTGATACTTATAATTTCTCAATTATATATTTTCACAAACTTTCTTTGGCAAATTTCAAATGCACATTTTAAAAAATACTAATTTGTCGTGTTTTCCTTTCAGATACATTGTCCAGCACGGAATTTAGATTCTTTGTCATTGACACTTGACTATAAGATCTTCAAAATCGCTCCTTAGTGGTAAGTTATAAAACCTTATTTTCTATTTTGTAAATATATAACTTATTTACTACAAACTAACAGTTTTTTCGAATAATTGACCAGACGGATATTAGTTTCGATATGGATATAAATATAATTTGCGAAAAAAAAATTTAAAAGCCTGTGCTGCATATTGTTTCATTAAATAACCTCTTGCGACCTGTGGCGTCCCCATTTGGGGACATTTTTTAAAACCTTCCCACAATTAACACTTTAATTAGTTTTGAAATCGACCTGATCCTATAGAAGAAGATCCAAATATCAGTTTTCAGAATTTAATTAGTTATCAGTCACTTTTTTTATCAAAAAAAAAAAATTGAACGAGGGTCAATACGCCATTACAGTTCTTAAAAAATTATTTTAAATTGTTTTCTCAAACTTTTCAAAAAGTTCTTTTAGCAGTTAAAAGTGTTAACTACTAATAATTGATAAGGCCTTTTTTTTTACATTTATAGCACACAAAAAAATGTATACTTTTAGAGTTTAAGACGCGTCCCTAAGTAACTATAAACATTTTTTTTTCTTAATTTCTTTGCAAAACATACTTTTTAACATCATATATTTGTATGAAAAGTATGTATATAAAAAGAATATACGTGTAGGATTTTGCTCAACAATATCTTTGTACAAGTTTAAGTTGCATGTATTCGTTGTTAATATCGTTTTTACTCTTTCATGATACGTGAAAAAAGTCTTTCAGTTCCAACTTTAATTGCTATTCCCATAACAATCCTCAGAAGAAGAAGAAATTATTTCCCACACATGATTGCTTCTATAATTAACAATTTAGGCCCAGCCATTCTAGAAGCTTTTCCCCAAGTCCTTTTACCCTTTTCACGTTGCATTGTTTGGCCCATCAAATTCGACGCCGCAGTTAAGACTCTATTTAACAACGGCGCTACGTCTGACTCGCTCATAGAGCTAAGAAGGAAATAGATATGCTTGGCGTGAAATAAAGCGAAGCAGTCAGAAATTCGCCAAGCTACCCTAGTAGATTGGTTGGTAGACATATTTTCAGGCTTGTGTGGTCAGAGACCCGCTTATAAACCTTTGTCAAGTAGGACAGACACAACACACACACAAACGTGACAGATGCTGCCATCTATCGCGTGCCACCTCCACAATTTAAACATGTCCCTGAAGGGGAGGGAATTAGTCTCCAAGGACCTGAACCCGTGGGAAAATGCGCATTAACCACACACAGGACTTTCGGACCCTGCAGATTTAACGGGCACGTACTCCGCAAATACTCGGTGGGTCTTCAGTGGTACCGGGACTCGATCGCGGGACCTTCCGATACCTAGATCAAGGTCCTAACCACAAGGCTCCCCACAGCCCCAAAACCCTAGTAATCCCAAACAAACCGCTCACTCAATGTTAGTTCATGCTCAAACTCATCATTTTATTCTTTTAAAAGCGTTGAATAAGAAACTAAATAAAAAAATGACTGCGCAATTGTAGTATTTCATGTCGCGCGTAATCTGAATTCATACACGGTGGTAGTGTTTCAGATGATGTAAGGTTCTTGTTTTCATTTTTCAAAGTCCTGCAATACCGTTGTTTGTTTAGGTTTCACTCTCAGAATGACCGTGATAAACGAAAAGAAACTTTTCTTTCTATGCAAACTTTCTTTTCATATGATTTGAGCAGCAAAGAACGCAGCAAAAAGTTGGCACTTTGAAAAACTAATAAGTAAAATATTTTTAGAAAACTCAATTTGGAGAACACAGAAACAAAATAAATCCCAGACAATAAATGAAAACAAGACCGTTTGAATTGTTGTCATTCACGACTTGAAACAACCCCATTCCTTTCAAGAAAAATGCGTTGCAATTTGCACAGTCTTTATGCGGTTGTTTCACAGAGGATCTGGCAATAGCTCCCCTGTCTTGTTTTCCTTAATTACTTTTTTTTGTTGGTTAGTTGGGAATAGATAATCAGGTTTGTGTGCTGACCAAGCACACTGACATGAATATAGGTCTACCAAAAAGCCAACTTAACTACACAAAAAAGTAATTCGGGAGAAAGGAAAACAAGGCTGCGGAGCTATTGCCAGATCCTCCGTGAAACAGCCCCATTAGAGAGTCAAAAATCGCCAAATCGATGACCATACAAACAGAAACTCAACTGTAGAATAGCGCCAAGTACATCGCCGAGAACATTTCTTTGGGCTTACTTTTAAAGCGATCTATGCCTTCATTTGGCGACACGATTTTTCCATTAATTTTTGCCCGCCAGCGTCTCCATCTTCTTCCTACCTCCACAGACCCGCTGCACTAATTGATGGAGGTCCGACACTCGCCGCTCGAGAGCGTCGTAAACGTCGTCACACCGGTGCCCGACGCGCCGACCACTTTCGCCACCTTGATTTAGGAGACCACTTGCCCCTTTTTTTACCCCGTAAATGACCCCTTTTCCCCGTATAAATAAAACTGTTTTTTTATTTCTATTGTTTGGGAGGGCTTTATTTCGGTGTTGGTTGTTGTTGAGATCTTGATTGGAAAAAGGTTTCCTTAACGGTTGAAATTTTTTGTTGTTTTTGCTGGTCAACTGGTTTCTCTTCTCTTTGTCAACTGCAGAGGCACAAAGTTTTTCTTTTCATTAATGTTGGGGAAGTAAGAGAGATGGGGAGCTATCTGTCTTTTTGTTTTTAATTCGTTTTCTTTCCCCCCATGTGCTTTTTTCAAGCGAGTGTTGACTTTTATTTTATAGGGTTGACCGTTATTTATCTGGTTTCCCTAGCGCAGGCCGAAACCCTATTTAAGAAGCTGAAGCAAAAAAAAACATTATTGTTAAGAAAATAATTGTTATATAAGGCCCAAATCCCAGATTGGGAGAGGTTGACCCATCCTTTCATCCCTTGAGTGGGTCGATAAAAAGAGTACCAACCGAGCTTGGGTACTAAGCACTTGGGATTCCGCGTGAGGTTGACCACCTTACCGGGACCTATACCTAGCACCCCAGAGGCACTAGGTCATGAAAGCTGAAATGTGAACATCAGACCTTGGCCCAGTAATGGGCTGTTGCGCGGGAGTTTAAAGAAACACGGAGTTGACAGGAGGGTTGAAAAAATAATTGTTATATAAGGCCCAAGTGTCCGAATCCCTTGAAGAAGGCCCTTCTTCGCATCTAAGTCCAAATTCCATTTGGCTTTAGCATACGATATCACTCGATATTCCTTTGGGTGCCAGCTCAAACGACGACCTCGTTAGTTGACTGCTATTCTAAATAACAACTTTTGAAAGGGCATACTATTCAGCATTATTCATCTTTAAGGGACAAAAATAGCGTATCCATTTACACTGAATACTTGTTCACTGGTAAACCCTGGTACACATAAACCCTGTAGGGGCTGGGGATCCCAGTCGGTTAGGCATTCGCCTTGCATGCGGAGGTCCCAAGCTCGGATCCGGGCATCGCCTAAATACTGCCGACCTATAAATGGCCCGTGCAGCCAAAAATGTCCGACGAATAATACCCCGCGTCGGGGAGTGCACTTTAAATATGCTCCAAAGTCCCAACGCTTCGTACGATGTCGCCTTTAACTGTTGCGTTGGGTGCCTACCCAGGTGCCGGCTCATCACTGTGGTTCTAAATTACGACGCCCGTCGCCAATAGCCATCGTGTAAAGTTAAAATACGACGAATAAAACTTTAGATGGGTGAAAATATTATCTTTTTATTTCGTTGTTAAAAAAATTTCCCCAGTAAATTGTAATTTCCTTTCTTTTTATACTTTTTTGGTTATATTATATTGTTCATTCGTAGTCATTTTTATATGTGTATTATATTATTTTGATTACAATAGTATTACGAAAATTGTCCCTTTAGTTCAACATCGCTACAAACTCTAAAAGGAAATTAACTTTCGCAATTCCTTACAACAAAGACTCAGTAAATAAAGATAACTTTAAAGAAAAGCAACTATCAACTTTTAATCAAGAAAAAGTTCATTCGTTTTGAAAAAGAGGAGCTTTTCTAATTTTCAACTAAAAAAGATTTTGTTTTAGTATTTTGGTCATTGTTACCCTAGGGTTCTGTAGCAGAATCTTTTTGAGCTTTCTGCGATTAAACTTGTGTAATCTCCAAATCCTTCTGTAGATTATGCGTGGCTTTAAACCTTTCAGTCCCACTAACAATTTTGCAAGTATCGTTTAAGATTTTTTTTATGGTCGTCTATAGCCCTTTATGATATCAAAAAGCACATCATTCGATTCTTCAAACTTTTTTCGATTAGAAAATATTTTTTGTAATCCCGATAGATGTCAGACCTATTCTTCTTTTTTTTTTTTAATTATGATCAGAAAAATGTCAAATGCCATCACTGGGACTTCATTCATTAATTTCTTAAAATCCTCCTTGTTCCATTACCAAAATATAAAACAATTTTAACTGCAATGAAACTTTTGTTAAACTTCTTCTTGAAACATTAAACAATATACATAATATATCTTTGTCTATCCCACTTTCAAAACACACCACTTCAAATTCCGTATAAAAACAAAATAATCCTTAACCCATACAGAAACAACTCTTACATTAAGTAATCTACAAAAACACCTTCTTAACTATTCTCTCCAGCAAAAGCCATTTGCATATTCCTCCATCTATCTTAACCCCAGACAAAATAAAAGTTTTCTTCTTCGGGTAAAAATCGGGGCAAATCGCGGCTGCAGGGTAAAAAGAGAAATGAGGCGACTTTCCCACTTTACTTTTACCCCATAAAAAATAATAAATCGCCAGATTACCCGACATGCGACTTACGTCTTACTCTTTAATGTCGCTTCATGTTGCCAGGGTTTTTTTTAGTGTATATAGAACGTGATTACCCCGAAAAGATCGATTTGAAAATTTTCCATTTTTTATCATCATCTCTTTCCATTTCTTTTTCGAGTCGGAAGGGGAAGTGAAGTAAGTCTGTAATTGGTGATTCCTGGTTTGATGTGAATTTCAATTGGGTGTTTTATTCCGCAAAAAACTATTAAAAAACCACTTTTTTGTTGTTGAATGATAAATTTAAATGTTAATTCAAGCCTGGGATTTGTATGCATAGGGGAGAGTGTTATACCTTGAGACAATTTTACATTTTAATTTTTTTCTTCAATAATTATAGTCAAAATAAAAATTTAAAAGCGGCATTTCAACACATCAATATATTCCTCTATAATATATATTTTTTAATTCTGGCAGCTTGAAATTAAAAAATTGCCACTCATTTAAAGTAGAGAGGATAAACTAAAACTGTCCCAAGGTACAATATGCTGTTGTACCTTGGGACATACTTTATGTCAGGAAACAAACTTTATCAAGGAAATACACAAATAAAACTTCATAATTCAAGAATAATTTAAATTGTACAGCAAAATTGCAAATCCAAATTATTTAACATTATATGATGATACAATACGCTTTACTGTCCCAAGGTACAATACACTACATGGTTTAAATAAAAGCAAGATTGTGGCCAATCTAAATGCATTATCATTATTTTTTCATAACCAAAATATTTTAAAATCTTCTCTTTTATGAAGAAAATAAAATGCAGTTGACTTTTTGTAAAAATACAAAGGTAAAATTTATATTAGAATGGGGAAAATATTTACTTTGGGGTAATGAAATATTATTTTTTGTCACCAATTCATCAATTCAATGATGCTAGTGTTAAATTTTATTTTGATGATGTCTGTTGGTTAAGGCTACTATTAGAAATAAACAATGTATGGATATTGCCAATAGATTCTTAGAAATTGTCAGTGTCCCAAGGTACAACACTCTCCACTACAGGCTGCCAATGTTCCACAATGACAACTATTCGTAATGGAAATGTAATGCAACAATTTTTTTGTCCAGTAACTTGGATTGTTATTCGTTAGACCAAGATCAAAAACATGTGTGCAAAAAATCAGAACTACCGGATTTCATGCATACTAAAGATGTATAAAGTTACTGAGCTATTTACGCTTTCTCTGATATTGATGCGTTAAGGGGGAACAGGCGCGCTGGAATACGGGTCTCCAAAGCTAAGTACCTCAGTGTTAATCTAATATGGAAAAAATATTTTCTCTGCCAAAATTAACGGCTGTATTGAATATTTTTGCAAACGGTTTTTTTATGTGATAAATGTAGCTGACTTACAGGTCTCTAAAATTCCACTTTTTGAAATTGGTTTGAATATTTTGGTTAATTGTCGATAGGTAATTTATTACAAAATATTTTAACCAATTTCAAAATATGGTATTATAGAGGCCTGAAAATCAGCTACAAGTTTCATAAAAAAAACTGCTTGTAAAAATATTCAATATACAGACGGAGAATGTGGCTTGGTACGACTATTAAGGTAAAACCGTTATTACGATTAAATTACAAAATTTTTCCCGCCTTATGTGCAATCTCTTATTGATTTAACATTGCCGGCGTGCACTCTTAAAACAAACGAACGATTTTAATTCAGTCTGAGTTCATTTTCACTTCTTTAGTGTCGAAAATGCACTTCCCCTACAGGAGTGGATCCTTTGTATGTTAAACGTGCGACAGAATCACTCCAAACGAGTGATTTTAGCTCAGTCTGAGTTAATATTCACTCCTTTCTAGTGTCGAAAATGCACTTCTCCTTCAGGAGTGGATTTCACTATTTTGTTTTACAGTGTGATCATGCGTCATTTTGTGCTGTGCGGTTCAAAAATTACCTGTGTGAATCTATCTTTAATGTTTCACGTATCCCTTTTACGTTTTCATAATTGTGACTTACATCTGTCTGCTTTGAAGGTCCATAACTACTAAACATCAGTTTCTCTTATGTTTTTGCTGGTCTTACTCCTTTGTTAATGGACATTGCTTAGGTTTAAAAAAATAATAATGGTAATGACAAAAAAAAAGAACTAAAAGCAAAAATAAACCCCTAGAAACTTTGTATAAAGTGAGGGTTTCCACTAGATGGCGCTCTTGGAGGATTAAATAAACGTAATTGAGATTTATGAGTGCGATAACTTGGGTGCGATACTTTCTAGTGTCTCCAATTATGTACCTGTCACAAACAATGTTTGTATTTTTTGTCCTCATTTTTTTGGGTCAGAATTCTGTAAATATTTATAAGGAAAACAACTTTTTGAGAAACTGTTGCTCTTTTTAGACATTAGTTTTCTATTTTTATGTTTTTTTTTTGTTTTTTTTTTTTGTAAAAGCTGCTTTTAAATATTTAGTATAAGAAGTAAATGCCAACGCTTTTGCTGAATGCTATTGAATAGTATAAATTATTTAAAAATTACTTTTCTTAAACCATCCTTAAATATTTCGTAGATATTAGATTTAAGGGCATATAGTCTTACATTTTAAACTTTGTCCAATAGTACACTGTTAAAAAGTTTGGTCCAAGTTTGAATCGGAAAGTTTAACTTCCTATCATTTTTGTGGTGCTTCAGCGTTATGGTTTTACATTAAAATTGGTAATCTCACGTAAAAACAATTTTGGCAGCTAAAAAGATTTAAAAGTTCCAGAATTCCGGTGGAATTTTTCACCAAAATTTTTAACAGAGTATGTATTTTAAAAAATATTTTATTTTGGGGAAAAAAACTTGTGTCAGTAAGCATAAATTTTGTTTAAAAAAATTATATATCTCTGATACTTTATTTTGAATGAAAACAGGTATAAATACTGGCATGTTATACCTTTATCATCTATATTATTATTTTTGTTACTGTTTACGATAGTTTTGGGTTTCCGTAGGATTGGTTTCTAATCATGTGAAATAATACCTTAGTCTCCCTAAGAAATAAGATATGTCAGTTGATTTGTCATAACTCAAGGGATTAATTGGGATTTGGCGACAAAAAAAAATTATTATGATTCACTTGCGAAACTTTTAAAAGCGTTGTAGCCTCAATATTTTTGTTTGTTGTGTCCTGGAAATAAATATATAGTGTGTCAAAAGATTAATGAGTTATTAGTTTACGTGCAAATTTATTTTAAATAATAAAAAAAGATTTAAGTTTATGCGGAAAGTAACTTTTTGCTTTTTAATCAGCCAAATTGGCTTCATTGTTTTCTTTTCTCTATTTCATTTATCATTAACAAAATTATTTGAATCAAAGAATGAAAAAAAAACTATAAGAATAAAAAGTTTCGCATACGAAGTGTTAGTTTACGTTATGTCACTAAAACAATAATTTTTCAAATTATAATTTCTAAATTATATAAATCTCGAACTTTAATCTAATACATATATTAGAATAAGAATATCAATTCTTTGCACACGATAACTTGCCACAAGTAGCAACCTTACACGCCATTTAAACTGTTCAAATTGGCTTCCTCACAAACTTTTAACTATTAAAACCGTGTCTACTTCATTGGTATTTTGGATCCATACAGCTCTGTTGGAAACTGAAGCTGATGTTCTGTAAAACCGTTTTCCCTACGCATGTACCCTTGTCGCAGGGAAGCTTGAAATGAGACTTGTCTAGGTTCATGGTTTTGAACTTTTTTTTTTAAGTTCGTTAAGGGTTTTTTCAAGGGAGGCTAATTCCCCATCCAACTAAAGATTTCTGTTGTGTGACAAGTTGAAAAGCTTTTTTAAAAAATCTAATTAAATAAAACAGGTTACATTAGTAAGTTGCAGTAAGTACCGATCAACTATTCCGGCTTGATCGATACTTGACTTACACTACAAAAAGAGTTAATTTGCATGGAATTAAGCAGGATTGAGATAAAAATTTTTAAAATTCTTCAGAATATTCACAAATATATCAATCAAATTGTGATCACAGTGGAATAATAAGTAATAAGTGCATTACAAAATTCAACAGTATTTTTTAATTAAGCACATTCTGGGTCAATTCTAAGATTTTTACCTTTCGATAAGTTCATTATTACACTTAGCTGATTTGTATGTATAAAAAAGCATAGCCTCAATTAAATCCAATATTAATTTTTTTAAATAAAGGACATTTAGTTCTAATTTAAATCAATTAACTTAATTTATTGCGAACACATAATTAAAATATCAAGGTAAAATAAGGTGAATGACGTATAAGATAAGTGATAACAATTTGAACTGTTTGAAAAAAAATGTCACACGCTGACCACAATAATACTTTCAAAAGATAAGACGAAATATATCCTTCTTTTTGCGTGATTGGGCTGTCACCGCAAATTTATAGTTCAAATAAGGCTTAAATTTAAATAATAATATTCAAGTTTATAAATTATTGTCATGAATCATTTTTCTTTACACTAAATATATTTTTAAGACCAATACTATAAATCCATATTCGTTCAAATACATTTTCTTATATTCAAATTTCCTAAAAACCCCAATCTATCCATCGAACATTTTTACTTTTCCCATCGAAAACACAAAGCAAAAAAAAAAAAATGCGCCAATCCCTTTCGCAAATTCATAGCTTTTCAAATAACCTTCGCAAAATTTGCCCTGTAAGCGCGTTTGCCCTCGCCCGAGAAAGAAAAAGTATAAGAAAATATTCTTTTGGGTAGAATCGGGTAGATGCTGGATGAATTTTCGTTAAGTGAAGTTTTCCAGCCCGTTATTGCGGCATTTTTATGGGGGGGGGGGGGGGGGGGGGGAGTATCCTCCGCTCTTTGCACTCCATTTCGGCTTTTATGTTGCGATGGGTTTGTTTTGGCTAGGGATGAAAAATAAATATTGATAAGTTGTTGGTTCACTTGTTTTCTTTTTAATATTTGTATGTCAATGCCTTTGATTTTTTTTTAATATCTTGTATATTAGGTTTGGGTTTGAATTATTGTCGCACTACACTCTTAAAACAAAAGAGTGGAATCCACTCCAGTTGGAGAAGTGCATTTTCGACACCGTAAAGGCATGTATATTTACTCAGACTGAGTTAAAATCACTCGTTTGGAGTGATCCTGACGGAGGTTTAACACACAAAGGATCCACTCCAAAAGGAGAAGTGCATTTTTCAGTCTGGAGGAGTGAAATCCACTCAGACTGAGTTAAATTAGGAGTGTTTGTTTTAAGAGTGTAGAGCTACACGAGGTCTATTGGCTACAGGCGACATATTTCAGAATAACAGTCAAGTAAGGAGCCGACACCTGAATAGGCACCCAACGCAAACGTTCTCGAAGCTGCGACATCGTACGCAGCTTCGAGACTTTGGAGCATATCTAACGTGCACTCCCTCTACTCGGGGTATTATTCTTCGGACATTTTTGGCTGCACGGCCCGTTTATATGTCGGCAGTTGTTTTGGCGATGCCTGGACCCGAACCTGGGACCTGCCGCATGCTAGGCGAATGCCTAACCGACTGGACTCCCCAGCAAACTCAAAAGTAATTATTAAAACCATTTATTAGAACAAAAGATAATATAAGTTTCTGCTTTCTTTTAACAATACAACTTTTTTGGAGTAAAACAAAGCAGATAACGGTCGTCAGATGTCATTATTCTTCGGACATTTTTGGCTGCACGGGCCGTTTATAGGTCAGCAGTTGTTTTGGCGATGCCCGGACCCGAACCTGAGACCCTCCGCGTGCAAGACGAACGGGGGCTCCACAGCCCCTTTTTTATTGTTTTTATATCAACGCCTTTGGCCTAATACAAACTCTCATCATCGCGATCCGAGTGCGACGTTTATTGCAACTGAACAAGCAGATACCCGCTGTCAAAATGTAACGCAAATTCATTTCCCAGTAGTCCCGACCTGCGAATATCCGATATTGTATATTTCGACCGGGATTTCCCCTCTTAAGCAAAAATGCAAATACTTTTTTCTCGAATTTTAAATTCTTTGCGAAGCCTTTTCCCTCCTGTGTAACATGTTATGTGTTACAAGGTGAAACGCGATATGCCTATTGCCCATATAAAAATCCAATATACGTCGGCAAAAAGTGCTTTAGTATAATATCCCTTCTTGGTATACAATTATTTTATTTTAAGAGTTTGGCGTGCCAGGTGTGTATGTATTGAGAGTTTCGATGTTTGTGATGTGTTTGGAAAGTCAATATGGAGTTTCAACTCAATTGGATTTTCTGACTTGTTGATGGTTTTTAATGAGTTAACTAACTTAGGATTTGGCTTATTTTTCATGAATTCATTTCTTTTAATTACCTTGTAATCTGAAATATTAGTTAGTAAAAATATTGTGATGGGGTGGGTAGTGCTGAAAAAAAGTATTTAAAGGGTTTGCTGAAAAATGAAGATGCAGACTTCAAATTTGTTTCACGGATTCAAATGGCCTGTCAGACGTCATAAAAAGATTTTTGATGATTTCCCTTTCGCAAATGATTATTTCTGTCAAAGAACTCTTAAGTTTTTAAAGTTATTGAGGTTAGGTTTGAAATATCGTCGCACTAGAGCTACACGAGGGCTATTGGCGACGGTCGTCGTATTTTAGAACCACAGTCATGTGACGAGCCAACACCTGAATAGACACCCAACGGAACCGTTAACGGCGACATCGTACGCAGTGTTAGGACTTTGAGGGATATTTAACGTGCATTCCCTTACACGTGGTATTATTCGTCAGACATTTTTGGCTGCACGGGCCGTTTATAGGTCGGCAGCTATTTTGGCGATGCCCGGACCCGAACCTGTGACCTTCCGCATGCTAAGCGAGTGCTTAACCGACTGGACTCCCCAGCCCCTGAAGTTATTGAGATTTCCATATACGGTAAACCTCTAAATGTATTGATTTATTCAATGGTAGTTATGTATAGTGTTACTCATCCCTAGTTTTAGTTTGTGTATTGTGTTATTTTTTATCTATTTTTTGCAATTTATAACATTTCATATTGTTTAATAAGTTTTTGAATAAAATGACAAAAAATACAGTAGTTTACGTTTTATATTTTACTATAATTTTTTTATAGATACTAAATTGATTATAACTGTGAATAATAAAATATTCCGGTATGACTTTAAAAATGATAATTATTATTAACTAAAAACGCGTTTATCAAACAAACATTGTTCTGTTAAGGTTTTCAACAGTTACAGGTAATCGGAAAAGTAATAAGATATTTGTCAGATCGTCAATCAAATGCCTATCTTAGCTTCCAACACATTCATTGAAGGAATCCTTCCTCTGCTCTCAACAAATACTTCAACTTTAACTCTGTATTTATGACATCTAACTGTCAATGAAATAATGAAGTATGAATCGAAAAAGATACGGCTGAACCTTAACTCTTAATGGAGGTATAGCCCAGTGGAAGGTAAAATAAGTTGGAGCCTGGTTAGAATACTATGCTATGAAGGGGTGCCAAGGTGAAGCTATGGAAGCTTACTTTTATACGCCCAAATACTTGCTTGGGTAATTATTTAGAGCTACATTCGTTTCAACAGATAAAATAAATAACAGATAACGTAATTCGGTCCTTTTACTTTCAAGTATCTAATATGAAATATATGGTAATATCCGGTATGGTGATTTCGTTCTTCTCTACACGTCTTTTTTTTTCCGAGTGGGGGGGGGGGATGATTCTAAAAAAGAAGTGGTGTTCGAACATTGATCCGTCTGTCTGTCTGTCTGAAATCACTCTACAGCTTGAACTTGAAATAATTTGGTACACGAGTTCCAAAACATGTCGAACGTCATAATAAATTTTTCGAGACAATTGCACAAGCGCAAGGGGTGGGTTTAAAGTCATTGAAACTACCTTATAAGGGTATAAAATTACCTTTAACAATTTTAGTCCCAGTGATGCCATTTGGCATCATCATGTCTCTAATCATAATCATCTGATCGTAATCTTTAAAAAAGTAATAGAGCTGATATATATTGGGATAATTAAAAAATATTTTCTAAAAGAAAAAAGTATGAAGAATCGAATGATGTGCTTTTTGATATCATAAATGGCTATAGACGACCAGGAAAAAAAATTCTTAAATGATGATGGCAAATTGTAATTGGGACTGAAAGGGTTAAATGTGTGTATTAATTTATTAGGCGGTAATTTTAAGTCATGTAGCTGTACACACTCCTAGTTTTATTTTAACTGATGGTTCTTTGAGGACCAAAAGACGGTTCGAATTGAATGAAACTCACATGACCGAATATATTATGAAAAAAACTGCTCGGAAACCGGAAAGTATTGTAGAAAACGAGCGGGAACAGGTTTCTTCATCTCTTTCGGAACAGCCGAACCCTGAACAGAACTGATTGCTTGCCATCATGGAGATTTTCTTTGGCGTTATAAGTTGACTTGGCTATGGCGGACTTTGGTTTTATTCGGGCTTATGTCATCTATTTGGCGACTTCAGTTTTCCGCTCGCCAAGCATCAACATATATAATTTCAACCTCCAGGCCTCAGGAAGCGAATATTTCGAACTGAGATAATAAACCACCCACCGGAAAAACTCCCACACAAAACTTTTCCCAACACATTCCAGGAAAATCCCGGAAATAAAAGATCATCACCGAAATCCGATCCCGAAAATTTCGCATTCACAACCAGAATTCAGGAAATGGAAGGCTATGTGTTGCCCGCAAACTTCTCGTCTCTCCGTTATTATTCCTGTTTTTATTTTTACGTTCTATCTCTTTCGGAACTGCCGCGATCGCAAAGTTCCAATATTTGGACGGACTTGCAATTAACGCCCTTTTATCTGCCGTTGCGGTTATCTCCTTCCTCCGGAACGAAAAGTTTGGGAGGATGTTTCGCTGAGGGACCGTGTACTAAAACTGATTTGGGAGTTGGTATAGAGCTGTTTCAACCACGTGACTTGACCAGCTGTTACCATAGCAACTCTTAGCACCCATAACTTTTTAACCCTTTCAGTCCCATTGACAGAGGCCCACACTCTTAGAAATAACACTTTCATTTTTGATGATTCATGAATCCTCAAGCCTCATTTCGTTAATTTTGAGGATTGTTTCGTTAAACTATCACTTGACTTTTGAGTAAACGCGAATCCTCACTTTTACGATCGTGATTTGACGATTCTGTATCTTGATTTTGAGGAAACTGAATCTCATTGTTGTACTCACATGCTCAAAAATGACGAAATATTTCTTTAGATTAGACGTCATACAAATCCTCATAAAAATGACGATTCAAATTTCCTCACTTTGAGGAAACGAAAACTCGGAGCATTTGCCAGTAACGGAATCGTCAAAATTAAGGAAAATTTCGTCGTTTTTGAGCATTCATTTTTTAGAGTGCAGTGGCTTAGTAGTACACCCTTAAAACAAAAGAGTGAAACCCACTCCAGTTGGAGAAGTGCATTTTCGATACTGGAAAGGAATGAATATTAACTCAGACTGAGTTGAAATCACTCGTTTGGAGTGATCCTGTCGGAGGTTTAACACACAAAGGATCCACTCCAAAAGGAGAAGTGCATTTTCCAGACTAGAGGAGTGAAAATTAATCAGACTGAGTTAAAATCGCTCGTTCGTTTTAAGAGTGTACACTCTTAAAACGAACGAGTGAATTTAACTCACTCTGAGTTATTTTTCACTCTTTTCAGTGTCGAAAATGCACTTATCCTGTTGGAGTGGATATCACTCCTTTGTTTAGTTAAAACTCCGACCGGATCACTCCAAACGAGCGATTTTAACTCAGTCTGACTTAATTATCACTCCTTTCCAGTGTCGAAAATGAACTTCTCCTTCATGTGTAGATTTCACTTATTTGTTTTAAGAGTGTATAAGGCTGTTTCAACTACGCTCCTTGCCAGCCTAAGATGCGTAAATAGGTTGGGTTAGGTTTAAATTATCGTCGCACTAGAGCTACACGTGGGCTTTAGCGACGGGCGTCGTATTTTAGAACCACAGTCAGGTGACGAGCCGACACCTGAATAGGCACCCAACGCAACCAGACGCATTTGAGAGTTGGTTATAGAGCTGTTTCAACTATATTGCCTTGACCAGCTGTTACCACAGCAACTCTTAGCACCCATAACTTTTTTTTTTTAACCCTTTCAGTCCCAATGACAGAGGCCCAGTGGTAGTACTTCGCATTGCCACGCCACAGATCCAGGGATTCGAGGTTGACCCATTCTTTCATCCCTTGAGTGGGTCGATAAAATGTGTACAAGCATGCTTGGGAACTAAACACTTGGAGTTCCGCGTGAGGCTGACCATTTTACCGGGACATATGCCTAGCACCCCAGAGCCCTAAGTTATGAAAGCTGAAATGGACACGGCATGCCTTGGCCCACTAATGGGCTGTTGCGCGAGGGAGTTTAGTTTTAGTCCCAATGACAATTTGGCATCATCATTTCAGAAAAATGTCTGGTCGTCTGTAGCCATTTATAATATCAAGAAGCACGTCAGTCAATTTTCTTCAAGCTTTTTTTTTTATTAGAAAATATTTGTTATTAATCCAATAGATGTCAGCTCTATTGTTATTATTTTTTAATTATGATCAGAAAAAACATGATAATGTCAAATGGCATCACTGTGACTGAAAAAGGATGAAAAGTTGAGTCAACATCGACCAATTCGAAATTCGATCCACGGACCTGTGGCATGACAATGCGAAGCACTACCACTATGTCACTGCATGAGTGTCTGCCCAAGGTCTCTACCCATCTGGAATACCTGGAAAAGTCAGGGAAATTTTCATTTTGGGTGAAAAGCAGAGAAAAATTTAGTTTCAAAATATCCATCGGTTCTTTTTGTTATATGGGTTTTTATGGGTTATTATTAAACTTGCTCTCACTGTTTAAAATTATGTCACCCGTTAATAGCCCTCGTGTGTATCTACACTCTCAGAAATAACACTTTCATTTGTGACGATTCATGTATCCTCAAGCCTCATTTCGTTAATTTTGAGGATTGTTTCGTCAAACTATCATGTGACTTTTGAGCAAACGCGAATCCTCACTTTTACTATCGTGATTTGACGATTCTGTATCTTGATTTTGAGGAACCTGGATCTCATTGTTGTACTCACATGCTCAAAAATGACGAGATATTTCTTTAGATTAGACGACATTCAAATCCTCATAAAAATGACGATTCAAATTTCCTCACTTTGAGGAAACGAAAACTCGGAGCATTTGCCAGTAACGGAATCGTCAAAATTAAGGAAATTTTCGTCGTTTTTGAGCATTCATTTTTTAGAGTGCAAAGCGACGATATTTTAGCCTAACCTATACCTTCTGCAATGTGCATACAAGCCCTTCATTTCGTCTTTGGAAAGGACTGCGAAAGAAAGTGGAAGGGCATTTGTTTGTAATACTCTGTGTACATTTCCCTGGTAAATATCAAAACGTTACGTAGAAAAGTGATGCGCTTCTCCATCGTAGGTTTGGTCTAAACAGACAATACACTCAGAAAAACAAAACTTGCGTTCAAACAGCACAAGTGGAACAAGTATTGTGTACAAATGACAACATTACAATATTGTGTTGTTTCAATAGTACAATATTGTGTTGGTGACATGCGACCACAACTGAAGAGCTTAGTGGAAGAACGTGCTAAGTAACATTTTTGAAAGAATTTTAATTTTTGTGCCAATGAACATATTACTAACTTCTATAATTATAAAAAGTTCCACCTTTTTCATAAACTTTAAGTTTAGTATATTTTTTACGTTTTACAAGTTCCGATTTCAACAGATCTGAGTGCAGACTAAAAACTTTAAAGCTCATTTTCTCGTTTTCACCTTTTTGTCACTTAGCACTTTCTTCCACTAAGCTCTTCAGTTGATAATGGCGAGAAGAGACTATTTTTTACACCCATGCAATATTGACAAACGAGGTTGTATTGTTTTGTAAAACATCATATTGGCAGCATTATAACATTCAAAGTACCTTTATATTTGTATTTTAAGCTTTAGTGCAGCTATTTATCCAAACCTTAAATATCATATGCTTATCTATATTATGGAAGAATACGGGCGAGTTGATCCTTTAACATTATTTTTATGCAACTATGCATTATTATTTGGTCGCAACGCAATTTTTATATCGTTTCAACACAACTTGTAATATGAGTAGAAATCAGACTTTCAACGCTCATGGGAACTCAAAGCTTTGTGCCAATGGAAGCTACTACACCTCTTCTGCCTTCCAGGCTATACCCTGGACACACACGTCAACAACAACAAACATGTAATAACTCGCAAAAACATTTCAGCGGAGAGCTGTAAAACTAGACAGCTGTGATTGACTCAGAGTGTGAAAGAAATGGTTTACGACATCGCAAATCGTCACTCAAGTTCCCACATGTGCTATCTCACTTTGCACAACGGATCAGATTTACGATAACCCTTAGCGAACTTTCCAAAAGTCCGTATTCTGGCGACTTTTGACGTCATGCTCTCTAAATTGCGCTAATAAATAATCGGTCGAAGTCAGACAGGTTGCCTGAAAAAATTATTTATCGTCAAATCCAAAAAAATCGCGCCAAGAATTACCGTACAGTAAATCTAACCCGTTGTGCAAAGTGAGATAGCACATGTGGGAAATTAACTCTAAGGGACGAAATACTTCGAAATGCTATTGTGATCGATAAGATCATGATAAACCTCTTCTTTATACATATTTCTATCGAGTTGTCACTACTCTGCCTACTAACTACAGCCAACATCCGGCCTCTAATTCAATGTGACGTGCACCACTTACCCGCAGTATGACGGAGCCTGTTTATTTAGCGAGGAATAAAAGAGAGACTATCTAAATGCGGTGGGGAATTTCGTGATGGCTCAGATAAGGGGAAATTAGTTAGTAAAAAATTACATAATGGGAGATAGTTAGGAAATTAATGTTAACACTTCTTATCAGCTTTCTGGAGGAAGAAGCCTGTGTATCATGTTTATAGTTGGGCGGTGTTGATTTAAATATACGTTTTTATACTTTAATTCGATTTTTAATACGCTGTTTGGAGATTGTAGCGTAATTGTTATCTGTATTCATTCTTATCTAAGCAAGCAACTAATTTTAACTGTTCTAAACTCAGGAGTCAGTTTCGGGTAAATTGTGTTAATTTAATAAATGAAATAAACAAAGCACATGAATTAACTTAATAACTATATTTTCATGTTTTAAACAAAAAAATAATTTAACTGAAAAAAAAATGTTTAAAGCTTGTACTACATCTCTGCTTTCAACCCCCTTTCTTTTTCGTGTTATGGTTTAAAATATTTAAAGATTCCAATTATGCTTCTTAAAATAACTTATATTTTATTCAGTACTTACATATTCTAATTGAGGGAGTGATTGAACATAAGGCGAGCTTTCCATATTTAAATTATTCAACTGTTGTAACTCTGAATAACTTCAAGTTTTTCCCTGATTTATTTTATTTTGTTGAATAATTAAATATGCTTATCAGATCATTGTATTTTTGATTTCATCGTATCGTTACTGACTGCATTGATATTACACACTAATACTGAGAATTTTAAAAGCACTTAATTTATATTCTACATAAATAATGTATTTTCTCATGAAAGTTGTAGATGTGATTTTTTTTAAGCAATGAATTCCACACACATAATTTTGCTGTCAAATTGCCTTTAAAAATGATAAATATGTATTTTCGCGTGTGGGTGATTTCTTTTAACTAGTATAATTAACTAACCTTACCTAAAACTGTATTTAAATTACAAATAAGAATTCAAGAGTTGTTGACTTTTTAACTATTTGCAATTCCTTTGCTTCATTTCCAGTCCAGAAGCGGTTATTATTTTTTTTATAGTATAGGGGAGAGTGGGGCTAATGGGACAAGTGGCCAAAGGCAGGAAAAAATATACTTTTTTACAAATATTTCTGCGCTGCAACATAGTGACAGTTAGACTTCACCTTTTAACAACCAAAGATCTTCCATTGTAAGCAATTGTTGAAGTGGAGAGGAGAATTTTTGTTTTGGAGCATCCAAAGTAAGTTAAAAGTGTATCTTTTTGTTACACTTTTAAAGAATTAAATAAAAAACTTTTCACGAATATAGTTTTAGGTAGAAAACATATTATAGATTAAGATATCCGTCAATACTGTGCAGAAATACACGTGGTTTTATGTTGGATCATTTATAAATAATAATACTGTGTGCTCTGATAGTACAGAGACTATAGGGTCAAATGGGACAAGATAAAACCTAGCTTTGTTGACTGTGGTTCTGAATTACGACGCCCATTGCCAATAGCTCTCGTGCGACGATAATTCAGCCTAACTATTAGTAAACATATGCTATAAATCACAAACGAGGTTCTAATGTCCTGATAGGGTGCTAACCAGTGGAAAGGGGATCAATTGGCATATAACAGAAGTTTTCATGGAAAACCAATCAACGCTATCAAGGGTACACCCGTTGAACGCCGGATTTATAAAGCAAGTACACTCTTAAAACGAACGAGCGATTTTAACTCAGTCTGATTAATTTTCACTCCTCCAGTCTGGAAAATGCACTTCTCCTTTTGGAGTGGATCCTTTGTGTGTTAAACCTCCGACAGGATCACTCCAAACGAGTGATTTTAACTCAGTCTGAGTTAATATCCATTCCTTTCCAGTGTCGAAAATGCACTTCTCCAACTGGAGTGGATTTCACTCTTTTGTTTTAAGAGTGTAGTTTATAAAACTACAACTTTATAAAATTATTCATTATATACTGTACTTTACACCCGGTCCCTCTCCAAAATAATCCCGGCCCATGCGTAATCGGGCATGCTTTATCGAAGGCGGCGATCGCGCTCTATTGCTCCACAGATGAGTCGAGAAAACTCATTAAAAATACCGACCCCCCTCTTACCCCCTTTCACTTCCGTTCCTACACGTTTTTAATTGCCAGCTCCCTAATTAATGGGCAATTTGTATTTTTAGATAGGGAACAAAAAACCCACACAGTTTTTCCTCAGAGAGAATTTTTTTTTAAATCCGGTTATCCAATCTGATGGGGCAGATTCAAATGAGCAAATTCTGACCGCTGTGCTTTTGTTTTTCTTTGGAATTTGTGGGGAAGAGGAGTAGGGGGTCGCTTGCTTTAGTTTTTTTTTTTTTTACTTTTATTTTTGTTCTTTTTAAACGGGTACTATTCCATGATTTTTTTTCCTAGCTCAGAAAGAAGAAAGATAAAATTAGTTGGGATATTTAAAAACAAAAGCTTAAAATCACGGAGTTTTTTGTAGATTACGCATAGTAGCTATCGCATTCCCTATTATTTTGTTTCTTAATTTCATTTTACCTAATAAAAAAATTGTAAAACTTACTACTATTCATTTCTGCAAAATATTCTATGAGTTAACATTTTTTTAAAGAAATTGTGTAGATATTTCTACTTTTAGTTAAAACTGAACTTTAATATTTGTAGAGTATAATCAAACTGTCTTCAATCTCTGTAAAACTACATTTAAGCTTAGTAACAATCCACAATCATACACTTCTTAATCATAGCCTTATCAACTTTAAGGCCGCAGAAGCTCTTCGTGATCCTTCTGATTCGGATTGTTGGCTTTTCCGAAGGAAAACTACGAAACCTATTTGCGTTTGGCCGGCTAACATTTTAAGTTTTGATAGGTTTCGTTGCTCTCTTTCGGAACAACCAGCAACCCGAACCGGACGGATAGTGTGGAATCACAGTGAGCTTGTGTGGCCTTATTAGTTGAGCCGTGTCTTCATGCTACAGCTCGTTTCACGCGCAACGATTCTGGTAATGTTACTGCACCGCGTGTTTGTTAAATCTGTGGAGTCCAAAGTCCCGACGGCGTCAGCGTACGATGTCGCTCGAAGTTCCGTCGGGGGCCCGCTCAGGTGTCGACCTCGTCACTTGACCAGGGTTCTAAATTACGAGGCGTTATTGGCTGTGTTAAAGCTCCTAAAGGAGGCTATAGGCAGCCGGAATCGATTACATTACCGTTACATTACATTACCTGTACCGGATGATCGCTGTGCCAATATTACGTCAATAAGATTGTTTACATGCGAAAGAAGCGAAAACCGTTCTTACGGTTTTTCCTGCTCTTGTGTCTTGCTTCAGCATGCGGAAAATTTGCTGTCGTACATTGCCACTTCAGTACCATTTGACCATAGAGATCTTAATTAAATTATTAGAGTGGGGGCTCACGTGACCTCCAATGCTAACGGCTTGACGAGCATGGAGGCCGCCATTTTGTCGAATTGTGGAGAAATTGGGCCAGTGTTGCCAGTACTTTAAGTGGAAAAAATGTTGAGAAAAAATAAATTTAATTCTAAAAATATCAAAAAATATCATAAAAATAATAGCTGCATTTTGGAATATTTTTATTGGCTTTTAAAAAACTTGAAACGCTTTTCTAGTATTTTTATTATATTTATTTTGTAATTTTAGAATTATATTTTATTTTTCCGAGTATTTTTCTTAATGTGGCGGCGGTGGCGACAAGTTACCAGTGTTGCCATCACATAAAGAATGCTACGAAAAAATAAAATTTAATTCTAAAATTATAAAATAAATATTATAAAAATACTAGAAAAGCGTTTCAAGTTTTTTAAAAGCCAATAAAAATATTCCAAAATGCAGCTATTATTTTTATGATATTTTTTGATATTTTTAGAATTAAATTTATTTTTTCTCAACATTTTTTCCACTTAAAGTACTGGCAACACTGGCCCAATTTCTCCACAATTCGACAAAATGGCGGCCTCCATGCTCGTCAAGCCGTTAGCATTGGAGGTCACGTGATCCCCCACTCTAAAACTTTAATTAAGATCTCTATGCATTTGACACACTGCCACTATTTGATGGACAATGTCAACGCAACTAAAACTGTAAATACGGTTTTCGTTTCGTTCACATGTGAAGGATCCAATTGACTTAAACATTGTCAGTGCTATCATCCGGTAAGTAAAACATGGCATACAACTTAATCACTAGTCTTCCACAACTTGAGCAACCTCATCGCACGCTTAAAATCCTAATGGAACCCCATCTTTAAAACAAGCTACAATCATCTTTCTTAAAGCGGAATGCAGCTGCATTCCGCTGACTAAGTGTCCACTTAATTGTGTTAAGCATTTAGGGGCTTATTAGCTTCCTTGTAGGACTGTTTAATTTGTAAGGGAAGCTTTCAATTTGCGTGCAATTAGGTTGGGGAATGCTTGGCGTCTATTAGCTTGGGTTGTTTGAGCTGCTTTTAATTGAGAGGGCTTGGATTTAGGATTTAGATTGATTGTTTTTTCTTACATTGGTTTTGAAAAGCAGTTTTTTTTTGTGTGTGTATAAAGGGGGAATGGGCTCGCTGGATTGCGGGTCTCCAAAGCAAGGTGCATCACTCTTTATCCAATGGTGAAAAAAATATTTTCTCTGACACATTTCTCCGGCTGTATTGAATATTTTTACAAATGGATTTTTTATGTGATATATGTAGCTGACTTACAGGTCCCGACAATCCCACTTTTTGAAATTAGTTTGAATTTTTTTTTTAATTTTGAATAAAAAATTTTACAAAAAGTATTCGAAGCAATTTTAAAAAAAAGGTTGGATTATAGAGACCTGTAAGTTATCTACATTAATTATTTAAAATAAAACAGCTTGCAAAAATATTCAATACCGATCAATGTGGCAGAGAAAAATGTTGTTTTCCGATTGGATTAACATTGAGGGATTTGAGTTTGGAGACCCCCGGTTCAGCGCCCCCATTCCCCCTTAAGAGGGATGGTTAGAGTCCCTTAGAGATAATGCATTAGTTTTCAAAAATGGCAACTTTTGCGAAAATATTGGTTTGTCATGTAATATTTTTTAATTCGCTTGTTTCCGGTGACGTAGTACCTTCAGCCTTCGTTCCTGTCCTTTTTAATCGGTGCTACAAATCGTGATCTGTGCCACATGACATTGATTCACTATTTAAGGCTAGAATTTATTTTCTTTCTGCATTTCTGTCGCCTAATAGCATTGCGCTGTATGTTTGTAGTATACCTCTAGATGTTAATAATTATACCATTTATTGTTGTAGCAAAATCAGTCCTCACTATATCCTCCTTGTTTGCTTTTAATTTCGCTTCAAATAATGTGGAATTATACTTTTTACAAGGTATAGTCAGTTTAAAGAAAACGTGCATCAATAAAATCAAGTTTAAAGTGACAAAATTAGAAAAACCTACATTAAATCGGATCCAAAAAAAAACTAAGATTTTAAAATATTCAGATTTTCTTGGTAATTTTATTCCTTCCTATTCTCTTCCTTGCGTATTTTATTCACGTAGAACATTTTTATCAAAAATTCTATTCACGTGCGATAAAAACTTTAAAACGCCATAACCTCTTACGTCACTTACTCTTATTTTATCAAAGTTAATGAAATTCAACATCATCAAACTCTTAATTAACCGTCAAGTCAACCTCAGTCACTTTTCATTAGTATGCAATAAAACAATGACTGAAAATCGTTAAATATTTTTTATCAATTTACGGCTCTTGGGTTTATTCTTCGCTAAAAACCGCGCGTTTGATCATTAAAAATCAATTTCAAGATGGGTTGCTTAATGTATGCATCTCAATCAAGAACTTCAGATAAGAATAGACGTACCTAAGTCACGTGTGCGTTTGGCGCCACCAATTGGCGTATATTCCAAACCAGTAACTGAAAATAATGTAAAACTTTTATAATTTGTTATTATATATTATTACATTATTATTCATTTAGTATTGATATGTATTTCATGTGGTTATATCGATATTTGATATTAGTTTTTGTGCACTTTAAATATTGCTACGAAACAGCACAAGTGAAACACAAATATTGTGTAAAAAATAGCAACATTACATCATTGAGTTGATGATATCAAAGATTTCATTTGGTGAGATTTTAGCCAACCCAACGGAAAATTCTAAAAACAGCAATACATCGCCAAAAATTAACTCCCTTTGATTCCTTGCCTTACCCAATCGGACGTTTAAGGGTCAATCTACTTCATTCTCACATCGTTGATCTAAATAATAAAACAATTTTTGAAAAAAAAATAGAACAAAACGGCTTCTGATGAATCTTAAAAACCTCATCACTGCATTATCTTTTTAAACCTTTTTATTTTTCTAAACCTTTAAAAAAAAAAGTCATAACTTCCTTGGCCCCAATTCATTTATATCACCTTAGAATATTTTCTTCGGCCTGAACCTTATAAATAATCATTTTCTTTTGCCCGAGTTCTTTTTGTGTAGCCATTCCTCGTTTATCATGGGAGACGCCCGTGCCACTTTGTCGTGGCTCCGAGGCCATTACCGTGAATGGGACCAGTGCATTTTCAAAGGATATTTCTTGGTCGACCGGCTTGGTTAAATAAGGGACTCTTTTTTTCTTCTAAGGCAAGCTTTTAGTATTGGGGACTTTTTTATGAATAGGATCCGCTGGAATAGATTCTTTGGATATAGACGGTTAGGGAATTGACAGGGTTAGTTTAACAAAGATTCAAATCTGAAGAGTATACGCGGGAAGAACAACTTGATTTTTTAGGAGTCTTACCTTATGTGTCTGCTTGGCGGACATTGGCGACAGAAAAATGGTTTTCTTTCGGTTCTTCATTCGTGGTAAAAACGTGTGACTCGGGTCCACTGATCTCTAGCGTGATTCAGGGTTGCCGCGAAAGAAAAACAAAGCGAGTAGCCGGTTTCTTTATACCAGTTTAGGCGATTTCTCGCTATCGTTTCCAAAGAGGTCTATTATGGAAAGCCTTCTACGAATCTAGTGGTTTTTCCCTTGTACTCTTCATCTGGGTATGTATGTGGATGCACTGATGTAGTTTGTCCGTCTGCAATGTATGTAATGTCTTGACATAAACCTGGTCTAAATAAGCACGATGCTTCTGTTACGTTCTAGTTTTCGTTTTTCTGCATACTGCTATTTCATTGGTTGCTTCGTTTTCACTCTCAAAATGACCGACAACAGAACAGCAAAAAGTTGGCATTTGAAAAATTTAATAAGTAAAATACTTTTATGACTTTCTTGGTGGGGGGGGGGGGGGGCAAGATCGCCAAGCACTGCGACTTTATGTCTATTGTACTAAGCCCCAGAAATGACAAAATACTTTTAGAAAACTCAATTTCGAATACTGAAACAAAAGTAAACAAATGAAAATAAACAGTTGGAGCTTTGCCATCCACGACGTCGACTTAAAACAACCCCACTGTAAAAATAATATTAAATTAATATTATTGTTAAGCAATGCCTTCAATCTTGTGATGTGATTTCAAATGTGGTTCCAATTTTTTATGTCTTTAAAGATTCTTAAAAAATGACTTATTTTATCAATTTTAAAAGTCATACAAATCCTTTAGAGATTTTAGACGTAAGCAGTGTTTTAGGTCCTTTTTGGAACTCACGTAAAAATTTATTCTCGGTCAATGTATTTAGAAGGATTCTAACAATGACTTTACAAATATGAAAGTTATTTTATCCACGACATATTTGCTTAAAATGTTAGTTACGACTCTGTCAAACGAAACGCGAAAATTGGTATTAAGATTTTCTCTCTTAAGAGGGATTTGAAGAGGATGGATAAGGGTCTATATGGTACTTAAAAATGTCTTATTTTAAAAAATTGAAATGGATTTTAGGAATCTCGAAACAGCTTATTACTTTCTAGGGCTGGAAAGCCTTGTCGGTAGTTGGTTAGGCATTCGCCTAAATTGCGAAAGGTCCCAGGTTCGGATCGGGACATCCGCCAAAATAACTGCCGACCTATAAACGGACAGTGCGGCCAAAAATGTCCGACGAATAATACCCCATGTAGAGGGAGTGCACATTAAATATGCTCCAAATTCCTAACGCTGAGGTACGATGTCGCCCTTAACGGTTGCGTTGGTTTCTACTGAAGTGTCGGCTCGTCACTTGACTGTGGTTCTAAAACACGACGCCTGTCGCCAAAGCCCTCGTGTAGCTTTAGTGCGACGATATTCAAACTAAACTAAACCTTCATCATATTTTTTTTGCTTACGTTCATCTATCAAGACCTATTGCGCACATCCATTGTCAATGAAAATAATATTAAGTCGTGATATTTAATGAAATTTTCCTTCTCCTTAAAACTCTTTAAAATATTTATTCTCATTTTTTATGTAGTTAATTCGATTTTGAACTTATAAATCTTTGAGTAATATCGTTTCCGTGTAGTTTTAATAATAATAATAATAACTTTGTTGATATCAACCAAGAAAATATATGAATAAATACAAAACATCATATTAGCAGCTTAGGGGAACATTTCACATTGTATCAGTCATTTAATTTTCAATTTGAAGACATATTTAAGCTTATACGCTAGCACTCATAATTATCAACAATAAAATAGCTGAAAATTTGATTAATAAATATTATTATTAATTTAAATTATCTGTTTTTTAACTTAAAATCGGCCGACAATAAGAGTTTTCGCAAAAATGTATATTATATTACGCTATTTACAGAAACACGACTGCGATGAAACGCCATGTAATAGTGCATTATTTTTTATTTTAATATTTCAGTAAATCATGTAACTGTATTTGTGTCTTTAAACATAATATATATTTTGAATTATTTAAATCAGTATTCCCTACATATATCCCCATCAAAATTAACTACGATTTGAAAAACCGAAACGTATATTTTACTTTTATTCAAAACTCTATGCATTATTCCCTTTCCGGCATTATGATCGACCGCTATAAATACCATTAACTGAACGCCAATTCAATTTTCCCTCAGAGCTGTTTAATTAAATATCTACTCTATGCCAATTTCTTAAATGAATTTTTATGCGGTAATATCTCTTTTGAATGCGGTGCCCCAAATCGAAATAATTCCCTCAAAAGTATTTCTAGTTGCGGAATGGCAACGACGAATGCTGCTGACTTTCCGAAGAGGGTTAGAGTCATGGAGGGGAGAATAAGGTGAAGATGTTGTCATTTCGAAACTGAAACAGAAACTAGGTTGCCAAGTGACGCCATTATCGCTACCAAGATACACCCAAATGTAAAATTGGCTGGGTACTTCGTAGCGGAGTCGTCAGAAAGTCTAACTTTCTTTAAGAAGTTACCTGGTTCTAAGCCATCAGAAGGCTGGGGTGCACGGTTGTTAATGGGCTTGCCTCCATGCCAGATGTCCCAGGTTGGGGCCCGAGCATTGACACAATAAATGGCAACCTATAAAACGGTCTATTTAGCCAAAAAATACTGACGAATAGTATCTCGTTTAATGAGAGTATATGCCCCAAAAGTCCTGGCGCTACGTACGATGTGGCTCCTAAATAAAAGTGCATTAGATGCCTAATTAGGTGTCATTTGACTATGGTTCTAAATTATGATATCCTTTGCCAATTGCTCATGTGTAGCTCTAAAGCGACGATAGATTTATCTCAACTCTATGCCATCCATCTTTTAGACAAACTTTATCGCTACGAAATCATTAGAAGGCGCGTTTACATGAGCCATCGAATCCATGGAATGCCAAAATCCCCATTGCGGGAAAAAGAAGTCGAGCAGCATTTCTAACCCAAATGATAGTATGTGGCCGAATGCATGGTATGAAACATCAAACCCTTCTTCATTGGAGGGTTTGCGAAACACCCCCAATAAACAATGCAATTCCGGTTCTGTCTGGGAGAAAATCCCCAAAAGGGAAAATTTGCTGATTTTGCTCTTCAATCCGTGGATTCGATGTCTCATGTAAACGCGCCTTGAGAGTGCTTATGAGGTCGTACAACATCGATTTGGCGACTTTCCAAAACAGCCTTCACTTTTTTTTTCTCGCCAAGCATCGCCATTTCATTCCGACCTCCCTTACTTTAAGTATTTTAAATTTCCAGCAGTAAGAAAAATGGCGGTTTTTCTACTCCCTTTGATTCCTTTTAATGAAAAGGATTGCTTTTAAATAGAAAATGATGATTCGGCATCATCTGGATCGAGTCTCCTCCTTTATTGCCTAATGGCATTTGATTGGGGAAGGGGTTCTATTTTGAATAGGTTTTTAAATATCCTTTTAATTTTTTTTATAAATGTTAATGGGACTTTGAGTGGAAGAATTGAATGCGTTTCTTATTTGCGTCTTATAATTCCACAAAGAACCACTATTTATTTTACTTTCGATAAGTGTTATGTTTATATAATACTTATATGTTTAAAAATAATATTTTCTAATACGGTTTAAATATAATGGTTGATGCCGTTCAACTGCTATCTGAGACCAATGCAATTCAATAAGCAATGTAATTATTCATCGTGTAAGTAAATTAGCTTTCTGTGCTTAAATTCGTAAAGCTTTTGAAGTTAAAACCGTCTGCATTCTTGAAATATCCGTGAATATTCTAAAAAAAAAAACTATAATTGAGTACCGAGGATCCTAATTAAAAGACTATTTGAATTAACTGCAATATACAGTGAAATAAGTATCTGAAACATGCGTTTTAAACCTCCGCAGCAATATTTTTTCTTGGGGCAGTCCACGCTAATTCGAAATCTTAGTAGAAAAACTTCGTATTATCAAAGGAAGGCTGATTGGTTGTAGGTACAGCAGCCATGGTAGTAATTCTGCGTCTTCTATAAGAGGATATAATCAAAGAAATTAATAGTGAATTTTTGTTCCTCACTTTTGCCAAAACTTACGACCATCTCCTCTTAGTTAAACTCTTAATACCCGAGCGACATCCTACACGTATATTCTTATATAATCTAATCATACTTTTCATACAAATATTTGCTAAAAAGTATGTTTTGCAAAGTAATTTTTAAAAATATTATGTTTAATAGTTATGAAATGAATAGTTATGAAAAATTATGTTTGATAGTTACTGAGAGACACGTCTTAAGCGCTAAAAATACACATATTTGTGCTATAAATGCAAAACAAAAGGCCGTATCACTTATTTGTGGTTTATATTTCATGTTAGCATTGTTTTTAATGCAAGATTACTAAAACAACTTTATAAAAAGTTTGGAAAAAGAATTTTAAATATTTTTTTACGAACTCTAATATCGTATTGACCCTGGTTAAACTTAATTTTTTATCGAAATAAATTTATGATACCTGTAATCAAAGGCTGAAAACTAATATTTGGATCTTCTATCGGACCACATCAATTTCGGAATTAATTAACTTGTTAATTTTTTGTGGGAAGGTTTTAAAAAATGTCCCCAACTTGGGACGTCAGGCTGCAAGAGGTTAGGCTTTATCTTACCAAGTGTATATTTCTATTCTATCTTATATCTAATTCTAGTGCGTGTTAAACTGACATTAAACTTTCTTTTCAGAAAAGTTCAGCGGAATAACTTAACTCTCTCCAGCGTTTCCCCCCCAAGGAAAAACAAAGATTGGCGGAACAACCCTCCCTTGAACGGTGAGTGTCATTTTTCGACGTCTTTCAAATCGATAATTTAAATTCGTGAAATCGGATTATGCTGCACAAGCAGCGAAAGTGTCTGGATGTCACGTTTTGGAGCGAGGGAGCGAAACAACAAATACTTAATCAAAAGAAATAATAAGTGAAGCCTTCGGAATACAAGTGAAGCAAGTTTTGAAATTAACAGAGTGGCCCGGATGCCGAGTGGTTTGGACCTACGCTAGCAGTCTCCGCGCTGTAACGGGGGGGGGGGGGGGGGGTTCGATTTTCGACTTCGCCCTGGGTATACTTTCCTTTCTCTGTGACAGTAAAAATTCTTTCTGTGTCTGTCTTACTTGACGGAGGCTTATTTAAGCGGGTCTCAGATCAGGCACACAAGCCGGAATATATATGTATCTACACTAATTGACGGACCTTTTTCGCAAAATTCGACTAAATCCTAGGACTTTGCTACTTCAAAATTAATTTAAACGCAATTATCACGACAATTTTTTTAAAACTCACTTTTATATTGCTTTTAAGGTGGTATCCAAAGATCTTACCAAAAATAATAATTTTAAAATCGCAAAATGTCAACGATCTTGAATCTGCCAAATTTCTAAATGTAATGCTAAAAACGCACATTTCTAGTGCTACATTAATTACGGTACTCTGGCAATCGTAGATTACCAAAATAAGTTTTGGCTGGGGATCCCAGTCGGTTAAGCACTCGCTTCGCATGCGGAAGGTCCCAGGTTCGGGTCCGGGCATCGCCAAAATAGCTGCCGACCTATAAACGGCCCGTGCAGCCAGAAATGTCCGACGAATAATACCCCGTGTAAGGGAGTGCACGTTAAATATCCTTCAAAGTCCTAACGCTGCGTACGATGTCGCCCTTAACGGTTGCGTTGGGTGCCTATTCAGGTGTTGGCTCGTCCCCTGACTGTGGTTCTAAAATACGACGCCCGTCGCCAATAGAACTCGTGTAGCTCTAGTGCGACGATAATTCAAAACCAAACCTAACCAAAATAAGTTAGTAGCGTAAATTGCTCCTAAATTTTTCCATCCAATTTCTAACAATGAAGTGAAAGTCTACTTTTTGTCATTTTCGAATTATTGCATGCACTAACTATGTAGAAATAACGCACTAACGAAATAGAGTGCTCGTTTAGATAATATCCGCTAGGCAGCAAAAATTTTTTTAATGTTTTATGTTAATTTTGTGTTAATTTTGTTATAAAGCTTTTAACTTAAAACCGGGGCCGGGATAGCCTGGTCGGTAAGGTCTTGGACTGGCATCCCTAAGGTTGCGAGTTAGAGCCCCGCTGCCTTCCGAAGACCCCCGTGTACGCCAATGGTACACGTTAAATACGATAACAAAGTCATCCAAGTTCCCGTACCAAATCAATACCTCTAGCTGGGGGTGACAAGTAAATTCTGAGGATCCTCTAGTTGGCCTCTTTCTCTAAAAATTAGATAAACCTCTGTAGCATCAAGTAACTTTTATTGACTTGGTTCACTTTGGGGGGGGGGGGTGTACTCTGAACCCTAAGTATGCGTTACATTTCAGAGCGAAAACAAGTTTAAAGGTTTGTTAATTTTTTATTTAGTTTTCTAGCTAGAAGAGCTTATGAAAAAGGTACAATCAAAATTCTTTAAATGGAAAAAAAATACTTGTTTAGGCCTGTGTTTATTTTATAATTTTTTTTTCATCTGCTGAAATATATTTTTTGACTTTGAATAAACTACATCATTGAATTTCTATCGGTTCAGTGTTCATATAACTCTGTATAAAAGTAAAGTTTTTATTACAATATTTTCATATTACTGGTACGAGAATAAGGTCATAATCTTTAGTGAAATTAGATAACGTTCCAAAATTAAAACCCTATTTACCGGACTATTCAGGGATTAGGATTTTGGATTTGCTCAATTGGGATTTTCTCCTATAGTTGGACACAATAAAATAAATATTTAATGCATATTTACTAAAAAAAATATAAAATATTCTTATTAATAGAATCTGATCGTTTCTTTATTTCAACTTTCAGTTGGTTGGTAGACATATATTTTTTGCTTGTGTGCTTGGTCAGAGACTCGCTTATAAACCTCTGTCAAGTATGACAGACACAACACACTTGATAGATGCTACCATATATCGAAACCTCCGAAATTTAGAGATGTCCCTGAAAGAGAGGGAAATAGTTTCCAGGGCCCACAGGAATTTCAGACCCACAGATTTAACGAGCACGTACTCCGCACAAACTCGGTCGGTGGGTCTTCAGTGGTATCGGGACTTCATCGCGTGACCTTACGATTCCGAGAACGAGCCCTTAACCACTAGGCTATCCACGGCCTCAACTTTCAGTTTCGTTTAAGATATGTTACTCTTCTGGGTTCCTATTTCTAGAAAATTTAAGGTCTTTATACAGCCACGTACTTCATTTCGAATCAACCGACAACGTAACTTCATAATTGGCTAAATTATTATTCCTTGATGTTCTAACTCCAACACATTTCTTACTTCTTTGCCTCCTGAAAAAAAAAACTGATCAAACCCAATTACTCACACCCTTGCCCGTCGTCATTTTTTTACCTCCATTAAGCCCCGTTTCCATTTCATAATTTGGAAGTTTTCGCCCCTCCGAAAATTCCCTTAAATGTGGTGAAAAATCGCTTTGACGCCGTAAAACAGATTTCACCACCACTGCCTTGCTAACGGCCCCATTTCGGAAGTGCCGACAGTTTCGTTATTTTTAAAAAAGTGTTGCTGCCTTATTTAGCTCGGTAATTATTAGCTTCCACGCTACGTTTATAGCGTAAAAAGTGGAAGGTATTATAATCGTTCAGCCCATCTGTCTGTCCGTCCGTCACCCACTTTCATAGGCCAAACTACAAGTGTGATAGGTCAAGAAATTCAGCGCATCGAAATTAAAATGCATTGAAAATTTCAGAAAAGAATTCGAATTCGAAGTACTTCAATTATTTAAAAAAAAAACTGCAAAATTTAATGCTCATTTAAAAAGCCTAGGAAGCTAATTTTATTTAAATCACCATTGTCATCGTAACAATCGCTTGCGAAACTTTAATTCTTTTAGACAATAAATTAAAATAAATTTATTTTTGCGACATCGATCAGTTTGAAATGACGTCAAATACATTTCACTACGAGATTTTTTGTACTTTAATATGAAATGTTTTAATTCTTTTTGAAAGCGAGGAATATTACATATTTATTCTTAAAAATATAAATTAATTTTTGCAAACTATGAGTAATGATTAATTTTCGAAATAAAATAAATTAAACTAGCCAAATTTAGCATGTAAATGTTTAATATAGGGCTTTGCTTGTCGCCTTTTTACTTGTTAAAACACAACTGTTGTGTGAAAGCTGGCTAGTGACAGATTCTGTTACAAACATATTTGTTTCTTTGTGTTGTTCATGCTCATTCCCATATTAACAGTTGCCATTAGTCTATGGCCATGCCAATCGAAAGGATCAATTTGTACGTATCCCAAACAGGTTTGTTTCAAAGATTAATCTTTTAAACTAGGAAATCGTCATTATATTTTCGTAAAGGATATGTTATTGACATTATTTTTGTGTGGCTACATAGTTGAATAACAAACTACAGCAAAATGCAGTACGTCTAGTATAGTATGTGACTTCTATAGTGTGTCTATTTACTATGCGAGCCTCGAAAAGACTTTCTTCCCTCATCTCTTCGCTTGGTTTTCTAGGAATTCGGAAACGGAGGAAGCGTCGCTTTTCTAAACCTAACGCGGTTGAGGTTCTGTTGTGAGGTTATCAATCCGAACAGTTCAAACTCAAGTAGGGTGGGGAAAAACACGCTATCGTCGTTTCGATGAAAACCACACGCGTGGATTGGGCGGGGGATGCTTTCGAGGCTCGCATTCTAGATAAACAAGGTATAAGCTAATGAAACCCGTCTTTCCCAAATGTACGCATCGTGACTCCACAGATTCAACGAACACGTATGTTCTCGTACTCGAACCCCTTCATTAATTAATATCTATTTTTATAACCATCACAAATTTGGGTATGTTTTTCCATATCACGGGGGCGAATCTCGCCAAATAAAATCTTAAGCGACATTTTTGGCATTTCATTGCTCGTGAACTTCCCTACTCGAAATCCCCGATATTTCAGAAAAGCATTTAATCTTTAAATATTGTTTATTATTATCGGAGTTTTAAAAGCTCAGAAATAATACTGAACTAGTTAAAAATTCATATAACTTCTATAATAAACCTTTTTAAAGTTGGCCTCTAAAATAGGAAGCGCGATATATTGTTAATCCAAGGAAGAACTTTTAAATTCAAGAATACACCACATCTGCTCATTAAAAAAACAGGTTACAAAGGAACAGCTACTTACTTCACAACGTCTTTATCCCATTTATGGTCCCCTCTCGCCAAATGGTGAGAAATCTCGTTTCCTGGTAACGATTCAGGTTTCGCCAGCGAGTCGTAAGTCACCTAAACGGCCATTTTGTTTTCTAAACGAGGTGTGATGAGGCCCTGGTACAATATCCAGCGACGCACTACTTTCTTCCGCGACAGTCGAGTTTTGATAATGCGAGATGGAGTCGTTCGCTTTATTGCGGAAATAAAAACCCTTTCCATAAATGTTATTGTTGTGAAATAAAACTCCAATTCGTCTAAGTGAAATAGCCGAAGTATAATTAAATTTGGGGTCGCAGTGAAATGGATATAGTAATTTTTTGTTTCTTAAAAAACAATAATCTGAACAGTGAATTAAACAATAAACAATGAAATTTTAATATTCTTTTAAACAGGTTAGTTTGAGTCATGTTCAGAAGATAGTTTCACAATGTAGTTAATTTTAATATTGGAACTTACGGAATCGTAAAAATTCATCGCACCGTACGCCGAAAAGTAACCTAATGAAAAAAGGCTAGTTTTTCGAAAAAAATTATTTTTTGATTATATTTTTTTTAAAAATAAGTATAAGCTAACTATCCCAACTATTCTACCAATCCATTTAATATTTGCTATAATCTCGTGATATTTAATTTTTGAATATTTTTACATAAACTCGAAAAGTCATATTTGCCCTGATGGGTCACTTCCGAACACGGTGCAATATATCCAGTGAGATAAAATTAGTTTAACATTTTCCAGTGAGTCAAAATTATTTAAGTATTAGCTGTTTTTAGATTATGTATTACTTTTGTAATACCTTAACAAATATTTAACTCATTCTTGAATCATTTTCGTCTTTTTTGAGAACTGACAACAAAAACCTTCAATAACCTTTTATATATTGGCTAAATCAAGTAAACAAAATTTGGAAATGGAAAAAAAAAATCTTTTATATGTATATGACTATTCAGTTCCTTCCATAATAAAGTTCAATGCGCATTCCATTCTTTGAATTTCAATTGATTCCGGATTCTTTTCCAGTCGCCATTACAATAAAATCGCAAATGCGCAGCCCATGAAAGAATAATTCGAATTTTAAAACGGCTTTCTTCTCAGAGGAAATTCTTCCCAACAAGCCTCTTCGAAGGGAAAAAAAAGGAGAACTTCTTTCGCCAATTCGAATAACAACTCTAGCTTTTTATGCCCAGCTACAAAGCGCTTTTTAACTCTGATTTATAGTCAAATAAAAAACGCGCCCGGCCATTCGAACTGCATTTCTTTAAGCAATGTGCAGGAGAACTCGCGTGAGCGCACTAACTTTTTAGTTGCAAGGATTACTGCGCCTTTTATTTTTCAACTCTGTTTTTGACACTAGGTGTTTCTTTTCACGTTGCGTTCGGTGTAATCGAGTAGTGCGGAGTTTTCGAATATAAGGTCACAAAAACGCAGTATAAAGTTCGTATCATGATTGCACTGCCATATATTAAGTACCACGGAGTTCTGAAGATGTAGATCAGTGGTTCCCAACCTTTTCTCTAACATCGCCCCCTTCTTTAAGTTGACAAACGCATATCGCCCCCTTTTAATTTTTATAATTTGTTCAATTATAATTTGAGTTAAAATGTAACTAATAAAGCAATTTTATAATTTCAAACACTTGCTACTATATATAAAAACAACCAAAGCAGCTTTATCCGGTTACTCTTAAATAAAATCGAAAAAAATATAATGCTAATTTTTTTCTATTTTTATTTAGATTTTTTCAAGGAATGAAAGTGTGAAATAATTAACTAAAATCTTTAAACTCAATTCTGGAAAATTTAAGAGAGTTGACAATAAACATTAAAGAAAAAAATTAAATGTTGAAATCTTTTTTCAAGTTCATGCGCAAGTCTTTGAGGCAAATGTCCAATTGATTTCTTTGTTTAGTGAGGAGCTGGATAACAGAACCAACCCTTTTTTAACTAAATATATTGACGGAACAAGATTATCGGTAGTTCAGATTTTTACTACAGTTTATAATCAGTGTAAATAAGTTTCACGTAGACTAACTGATAACCTCTCTACTTGAAATGAGTTTCACCTCACAGTCATACTCCAAATCTGCAAACTCCGTGTACAAAGAGTTATCAAGGTTATCCACAACCCACAGATTCAAAAGGGAATGGATCAACAATAGAATCAGGAATTTTTAACTTGGTCAAATCCTCAAATCGTGTAAGAATGTCAGTTTGAAATTGTCATGGTGATAAAAAAAAATTGGACTGGTATTACTGTACTATAGTACAGTATAGAGTTGTTGCAAACACGTGACCTATTCTTAACTGGATCCCAGTTATTGCATCTGGCAACCCAGGGCCGTGTGGTATGTTTTTTTCATATGATGCAAATCATTAAAATGCCGCCTTTGATTTTTTTTCTAAACTCTTTTAAGTATAAAAAAAGTCAATTTTTTTCCAAACGGAATCTTTTTTTCCCTTTTCTAGAATATTAAATTATAAAATGATGTGATAGTAAAGATCAATCAAGTATGTATAGACAATTTCTTAAGAATAAAAGTAAATTACAAAGCAATCAAAAGCAAAAGAGACCGAATTTTTAAATTATGTAACAGTTATTTGTTTTAAACAAACTTAATTTGTTTAAAACAACTATACAGAAAAAAATTTGTCAAAACAATAAAATAGAGTTAATTTATCATACTCAAAGATCTAAAATTCTAAGAGAAAAAAAAACGATTCGTGATTGATTGATTACAAAAATAAAACAACTACTCTCTGAACATCTGCTTTAAATAAAATATTTATAAAAATAGCACATTAAAAAGAAATTTATATTTTTAGGAAAATACAACTAAATTAAGAATTGACATTGATTGAGAATGAATTTTTGTTAATTTCTTACCTATAAACGGGAATTCACGAATCACATAAAACGCGTCAAAATCCACTAAGAGAGAGCGGTAAAAAAAAATCAACATTCAACACAGAATGAAATACTATACTGCCAAAAAACCAGAGTCTAAGACGGCCCTGTCTAAGTGACGTAGCAGCAATAAATTTAGTGTCTTATCTGCTTTTTGCCCCAATGGCCAGTCCAAGAAATTCCTCAAACATCTGGCAAATACTCAGTACTGAGAAAACGTACTACCACTTCTCGGAAAATGTTTCGAATGCAAAGTGTAGGAGGTCCTGAAAATAATTGTCTCGAGTTTCAAACAAGGACCCTCTACTGCTGCTCCGATCGTCCACCCTGCCTTTCTTCTTCGGTCATAAAACCTAAAAGGTCCTATCTCCTTCTTTGATAAAAATCACAGATAAGTTTTGCAGAAGCTGGACAATAGTGATTCGGATTTTGTTCTTGGAGTGGAGGCTACGAGAAAAAAAAACACAAACCATCCTTTCCCACAGAAAGTAGGAGGGGGGCCCTGGGGGAGTAAAAATACCCCCTTGCAACGCAACGTCTTTCTTGGAAAACGGGGGTAATTTTATTACCCCCGTTAGCAGATAGCGAAAACTTTAAACCATTATCGTGTGTTGTGAGCACGTAGCGAGTATGAGGAACAGGGATCTTTCCATTTATCCCCTTTTTTCAACTTGTTTGTGTTGACTTGCTTGTTTTGAGTTGTGTTTATTTTATCAACTGGAGCGATGAATATTCAGAAAATATCTTCAACTTTACAATGATAATTGAGAAGATTCACAAAGGAAATAATGTTGATTATTGAAGCAAATTGTTTATTCATAGGGAAAAAAATACTGGATAAATTATTTGTCACAATAATCTACATTGTTTTCTTCAAGAATCTTATGGCGAACGATTAAATTCTCAACTTTTTTTTAAAAAAAATTAAAATGCAATTAAACAATTCTGGCTTAGTCGCCTTTGTAACGGGACCCAGGATCTGCCAAAAATAAAACCTTTCATTTTTTTTTTTCATCAGCCAAATTGACGCCTTTTGAATTTTCGCCTTGCATGACCTGGAACTGATAAGGGCCCATTTTTGTGAAATTTGTTTGTGAAGAAAAGCAATTTTTCAGTTTTCAAAAAAGGATTAAATTATAACATTTTTGACAGAAAAAAAAAACAGTGAAGAGACAGGGAACATTACAGTATTAATTGCGAATTTGAAGAAACCAACATATCTTATTTCTACATTTTTTTAAAATAAAAAATATTTAAGGCTTAAATTACTGGTAAATCTGACTAAAAACTAATATTCCATATGGGTCTCCTAGGGACGCCGCTACTTACATAATAAATTAATGAATACGGAAAAATATCGCAAATTAAGTATTTTGTAACGAAGGAATTGGAACATTAAAAAAAAAAATGCTGATAAATTCAATAAAAACTCATATCCCCTATGGGTCTTCTAGGGGCCCCGCTAGTTCCTAAATACATTAATGAATACGGAAAAATTTCACAAGTTAAGTATTTTTTTAAAAGAATATATAAAAAAATTGCTGAGAAATCCAATAAAAATCCAATAATAATAGTGAATCTTACCAAACTAGCTTTTATCCTGGAGTAAAGTTTTAGGCTCCAATTATTGATTTTTTTTTGCAATTAATTTTTTGATGAAATTAAAAAAAAAATGGCTCGCCGGCGCGGGCCCTTTAACTTCTTACGGACCCCTATGCAATGCATAGGTATGTACCCCCCCCCCCCCCCCTGTCGGTGGCCCTGAACCCAGTCCCTCTTCCTACTACCCAAATAAAAGAAACATGCAGTGTTTTTTTTTTTTGTAGACCGCTCTCTCTTCCCCTGGCCAGCTCGGGCCTGTATAGAATCTATTTTCATTCTCACTATTTCGGATACTCATTAGAATTGCCGCTCTTTTTCTTTTTATATTTGAAGATTTAGAAGTATTCATTTTACACAGATTTCGTTGTTACTAATTTTTTTTTTGAAACATTATTTTTAAAAAATGGAGGTTAGAATCTCGAATTTTGCCGCCCCTACTCAATTGCCGCCTGATGCGGCCGCCTCTCTGCATCATAGCACCACACGGCCCTGTGGCAACCCCTGCAACCGGATCGTTAGGGCATACAAATCCGTTCTTCTATTGTGTTTATACTGGATCTTTCTTTAGTTACTCTAACTAATCTTTGGAATAACATTCAGTCATTAGAAAGACATTTTCGATCTCCTATATTTCTAGTAGAATTTATAATGCAGAAAAACGATGGCATTTTTAATATTAAAAAGAGAAAACTAGCAACCTATGTACACTTTCTCACAGTATTTTGCCGAAGCACGTGCGTTTGTATGTTCCAAGAAAAATTGGCCACACCCGTGCAACCGATTTCATCCAATCAGCGATCGCCAGGAGTGCAGAGGAAAAGAGGTGAGGAAGAGGGGTGCAACAGCTCTATATTTTAATTTCCCCACTTTGAATACTCATCGCCCCCCTATCGCCCCCAAACTATTTATTGCCCCCTTGATAACACAAATCGCCCACTTGGGGGCGATCGCCCCCAGGTTGGGAACCACTGATGTAGATGCTGCCGAAACAAAAACTGGTTTTCCAAGTGAGGCAATCGATTGCCTTGTAGTAAGCCCATGCAAACGCTTTTGGTGAAGTATTTGGCACAATTTTGTTTCAGTGGAGTTTGAATAGTCTTACTATATGACTTGGCTACTTTCGGACTCTCCAATAAAAACTATAATTACAACGAGTCTTTTAAAGCAATACATATAGTACTAAGCAATATTCAGCTTTACAGTACTATATGTAGCAATACATATAGTACTTAACTTTCCTATGAAAGGAATTAGTGCAATCTTTGTATAAATTAAGACTTCTTGCTCAGTCTACAACTGCGCAAACAGTTATTTTTTGAATTTTAATTAGCTCTTTTTTTGCATAAAATAGGGCGTTGGGGAGCCTAGTCTGTTATGGCGTTCGCCTTAAATGCGGAAGGTTCCAGGTTCTGGTCTGGGCATTGCCAAAATAACTGCCGACCTATAAACGGCCCTTTCAGCCCAAAAATGTCCGGCAAATAATACCCCATGTAGAATAAGTTGTCCACGTTAAATATGGTCCTGGTCCATAGTCCCAACGCTGCGTACGATGTCACCTTTAAGGCTGCTCATCACCCCCATACCCCGTCCGTCCTCCTTCGGGCTTGCTAATGGTAAGTCTATGGGGGGGGAAAAGGTTTTTGTTCCAAAAAATGTCAAGAAATTATAGGAATATTTTGATGCGTTTTTTTTTTTTAATTCATAAAACTCCAATAAAGTAGTGCTTTTAGAAGTTATTTTTTTAAAAACGTTACTTGCCGTTTTTTAATAGAAAAAATTTAGATTAAAAAAAAGTAAATAACGTTTTTAAAAAAATAACCTCTTAAAGCACTACTTTATTGGATTTTTATGAATTTAAAAAAAAACGCATCAAAATATTCCTATAATTTCTTGACTTTTTAGCCCTCGTGTAGCTATATGCGATGATAATTCAAACTCAACAGAATGAAATGGTGCGTTTCACAATAACCTAACGTTAAGTGAGTTTTGGTTGGTAGATATATATATGAAGGTTTGTGTGCTTGGTCACACCCCGTTTATAAACCTTCGTCAAGTAAGACAACACGCTCACACATAAGTGACAGATGCTGCCATCTATCGCCACCTCCACAATTTAGATATATCCCTGAAGGGGAGTGAAATAGTCTCTAGGGACCTGTACCAATACCACCTAGATTAGAAGGCCGAAGAACTAAGCAACACAAAGTCACACTAGTAGACCAATTCCGATTTGTTGACCAATAACGACGTATCTTAAGATGACGTCGCATCCTGATTCATCTTATCTTAAAAATTTATTCAAATACAAGATCTAGTCGCGAAAGATCATTGGTCAAAACCACAGAATTGGTCCACTAATATGACGTCAAGCATTTAGTTCGCCGGCCTTTTAATCTAGGTGGTATTGCCTGTACTCATGAGAAACTGCGCCATGACCGCGCACAGGACTTTCGTACCCACAGATATAACGAGTACGTACTCCGCATGGTGACTTCGGGACTCGATCGCCGGACCTTTAGATTCCCAAAACGTGACCTTAACCACTAGGCTACCCACGGCCCCGTTGTGCGAGTTGTATGCACTCTAAAAAATGAATGCTCAAAAACGACGAAATTTTACTTAATTTTGACGATTCGTTTACTGGCAAATGATCCGAGTTTTCGTTTCCTCCAAGTGAGGAAATTTGAATCGTCATTTTTATGAAGATTTGAATGTCGTCTAATCTAAAGAAAAATTTCGTCATTTTTGAGCATGTGAGTACAACAATGAGATTCAGTTTCCTCAAAATCAAGATACAGAATCGTCCAATCACGATCGTAAAAGTGAGGATTTGCGTTTACTCAAAAGTCACGTGATAGTTTGACGAAACAATCCTCAAAATTAACGAAATGACGCTTGAGGATTCACGAATCGTCAAAAATGAAAGTTTTATTTCTGAGAGTGTGTTAACACTTAGTTCGGTTGCTTGGCGACTTTCTGACGGCGTCGCTTTTTTTCGCGCCAAGCATCTCCATTTTATGCTTTACTCTATGTTAAGTAGTGACTTGAATGCCTTGGAGCAAACATTGTCCTTCTGTATAATTGGAACATAAAATATTAGCTGTTCTCTTCCCGTGGACTTACATATCCAGAAAAATGTAAAAGATTTTGTTTTTCGTTATTTAAGTTTTCAATGCGATTTTTATTTTGCTACTTAAAATAGCTGAAATACACTATAAACCTTTCTACTATTTGGATGTTTTTATTTACTTGTTTTTCCTAAGCTTTATCTTACAACCTTTGCGTTGTTTGTCAGTGTATTGTTGAGGCTCATCGAAAAATACTAATAAATAATTTTGTACAGATATTGCTTTGTTTGTAATTTAGAGGAAATTAACACTACAAAGCACTTTTCTGTAGCCCTGACATTCTCGTTAATATACAAATTCTATTGTTTTGATTTATGAGATTAAACGTTGCTGCAGTGCAATAACCTCTCAGCTCCAAAAGTAAGCATACTTGGACCTTTGTAGTATGTATTACCTACACTCTTAAAACGGACGAGCGATTTTAACTCAGTCTGATTGATTTTCACTCCTCCAGTCTGGAAAATGCACTTCTCCTTTTGGAGTGGATAGTTTGTGTGTTAAACCTCCGACAGGATCACTCCAAACGAGTGATTTTAACTCAGTCTGAGTTAATATTCACTCCTTTCCAGTGTCGAAAATGCACTTCTCCAACTGGAGTGGATTTCACTCTTTTGTTTTACTAGTGTACAAAATTACTTGCAAAATGTGCTTCTCCAACTTCATTTACAATTTTTCTCAATACTAACTAACGACCTTGTTTTTTTATTCATATCAATGATTTAAAAAAATGAATGTTTTAAGCGCTCAAAACTTTAAATTTCACTCAATTGACGTGCTTGTGAGCAAATGTAAAACGTTGATTTTTTTCAAAATTTACTGGTAAAACATAGGGGAGACCGGGGTTGGTTTTCCACTGGCTTTATATAGGAAATGAGCCGTTGGGGGGGGGGGGGGGGGGCAACTGTTTGCTTGGTTTCTGAAGCAACATGGCCCATACCACTCACAAGAACCTTTGTTCAATTGGTGTAGTACTATTTTCGTTTGGGCTGATTTTATGATTTTTTCAACGATGAGTGAATTTTATGCTTACATTCAAACCTAAATTAAATGTACTTTCATTTAACTTATAGTTTTTTGATTGCGTATAATAAAATGGTGGTTTTCTATTTCTACTTAATATATCTTTTCAAAATATGGCGACGGTACAGGTTTTAATTATTTCACGGTACTGTTTGTTTATAGCACATAAAATAATGTGTATTTTTACCTATCAAAACCTCCGATTCCACTAAATTGACGTGCCCATGAACAAATATTAAACATCACGGTTTTTTTAATTCCTCTCAAAACATGCTTTTAAACATATAATTGTTTTGAAAACATGTTCATATTAAGAATATAGGCGTCGAAGTTTTTTCTTGGGTGAAAAGGTTAAAATACAAAACTGCCCCTGTGATTTGCTTCTCTGTACATAAACTACTATCGTCGAAAAACCAGATGTACAGATTTTCGGAAAAGGTAATTTTGGTTGTTTTATCTGTGCCTTGACTATTATCAATGGAAACTTGTTTTACAGTTTGAAGTGGAAGACTAGAAAAAATGACAAATAATGGGGATTTTGAGTTTAATTTGCTTTTAGACGCCTATACTAGTCCATCTTAAAATAAAAAGAAACTCAGAGAACATTTCTGCTATCAAAAATCCCTATTGTTTCTAACAAGTACTTTAGCATTTTAAGTAAGGTTTGGACTAGTAAGATTAACTACTAGTATTTTACTAGTAAGATTTGGAACTTAAGATTCAAAATAGCTTCGCTTTAAGCTAACAAATTAACAAATGCTCAATTTTTAATACAAATGTCCTGTCTGCCTTTGGAATACCGTCACCAAAATAAGTGGGGGGTTTTAAAATTATCCAAAAATTAATAAACTAATTTCTCTACATCTGCACACATTCCAAATGCTTATAAATTAAAGTCTTTTGCCATATCCTTGTCACGCTAAAATTAAGCTTTTGAATGAATAGTAAAGAAAAGCAATTAAATTCATTGGGATTTTTTTTAACTAATTGAGTGTCATTTCTAAACTTTTAAAATTTCCAAAATTAAAGAGATACGAAAATTTCCTAATGCATTTTTTGAAGAGTTCTTCGCTACGACGTAGTTTAAATATAAATAAATCATTTGTTATCTATTTAAAATTAAAACCATTATTTCCTAAAACTCAAAGTAACTAACTAAAACAACAAAACTTTTACATCAATCTTCCCCTTAAACTAATCCAACCCAACACTAAACAAATCCAATTAAAACAACATAAACCATTCTCTCTGACACCGAAAAAATCTCGCCAACACATTGAAATTCGTTTTTATAAACACATCAATCGTCCTACCCTTGGCGCGTGTCCTATCTCTAAAATTGGCGCGCATATTTCAGCCCCTCGTTAGGGCTATTTACCTCGTGACACTAATAATCTCGCGACGCTTTGAATTTCGTCTTATGATTAATGACGTCGAGAGGATCGATGTGTGCCACACACCACCTGCCTTCGTTTCTTTTCAGATAACAAACTTTTAAAACGTGGGTCCCCCTGAAGGCCCATGCTAGGAGATGATGGTTGGAAAGTAGGGGTTTGGTGTTCGTTACTTGTTCGTAGGGAGAGAAATCTGTGTAGATTCTGGTTGAATTTCCGTCGCATTAGAGATACATCTTCAGTTAAACTAAAGAACCGTGGCCGGATATTTTATGCCAAATCTGGAAACCCCGATTTATTGGTATTATAGCAACCTTTGGCGAAATTAGCAATGGGAAAGTTTCTTATCATAACACGTTCGCCATACTGTGGTCATTCATAGGTTGTCTTGGCACGAGCCGGGGTTAGTTGTCATTCGACCTGGCGATATTTTTGAAAAGACGCCAATTCCGGCCACGAATTTTTAGTTTAAACACATCTCCTTCAGAGAAGGCTTTTGCACTCAAATAATGACGTGGTGAAGTAGTACGATTTAACCAATCACAAAAACAATGAATAAAAGCAAGCATGATTCGCAACTTTTTTTTTCCAGGTAAGTAATTGGTCAGAGTGTTGAGTACATACGACACTCTAAATTGTACCCGTGCAGAGGCCTTGACTTCAAGACCCGTGGATTAGAAATACACGTAGATTATATTTGAGAGGGAACTATTAATTTTTAACTGGGAACATTCAAATCGATGTTTTGGTTTGAATGTTTCCGACTGTTGTAGCCTCCTGTAAGGAGCTTAGTCGACACCTTAGCTATGCGGTATTCCTGTTAAAACTTGTATTTTGCCAGCCATTGTAAATGGGCCGATAAACCACAATTATTATGTTATTATGTATCTGACTACCGTAAGTTCAATGCGAAAGAATGGACAGCTAGAGAGACCACTCCTAGTTTTATGTAAGCTGTCTTAACCGCTCCCCCCTCCCCCCCCCCCCAAAAAAAAAAATCGACAGCAAATTCGTCTAAACTGGAACTGTCACACCAACAGTGACGGCACAATTACGTCAAGCATTGTCTTCTTTCAAGCACAAAAAAGCAAATTCTGCTCTATTCGAATTGTTCTTTACTTTGGAATATACTTGGTCAAAGATCTTTGTATGAATTAAACATATAGTTAGGAAGGACGGATAGAGGGGTCTTTGAGTTCAGGAGATTTTAAGCAGTACTGATAGATATTTCGAGGTACTGCGCATAACATACTGACACCGAGGTATCCCAAGATGCACCGCTCTATCCTGCTTCATTTGTGCGCTACTGTGCATATACAAGAAGGACCTCTCTATTCTCTTTCCTACCTCTATGGAATTGAATAGGAGGATTTTTTGACTCGATAATGTGCAAAGTTTTGCTAACTTTATCTAAAATATATGTTAAAAAAAACTAACAACTATCCACGAATAACCCAAACCCAACACGCCACAAAATCCCCAGGAGAACCATTGCAATTTGTTCGCACCTTGGGGCTTTTTCCTGGGACCCGATAACGTGATAACTTTTCAAAAATTAAGCGGCTGCAGAATGGCAACTATTTGATTTATGGAAGAGACGTCAGGCGACAGAAATATTTGGCGCGGTTTTTTTTTTTCGCGGGTCTTTTGATGATCCTGGTGAAATATGGGGCTCCTGTGGGCTGGTGGATAGGGGATGTTAATTCATCGGGTTTTCTCTGTGGGGTTTTGTATTGGATCGAACCCCACTGGGGGGACTGGATAAAATAAGAAAGAGGCATCCATCATACGGTTAAAATGTATGCATTTTGTTAAGGTTTTGTGTATCTTTTTCTTTGGTATTTAGGCAAAGTTTGCTGGCGAAACTTTTAATTTTATTTTCCAATCGTAATAGTTTTGGAATTTCTGGGAAAAGTCATTTTTCTTAATGACCAGTTATCTTTTAAAACTCGGTGGGAAAAGCATTTTTATACGTAATTAAACATTTACATCATATTTTTGTTCAATTAAAACTTTAAATATATTTAAAGCTCAAAGTTAGGAACTATTTTAAATATCCTGGGAAAAAGTCGTGTATTGCTGAAAATATTTCAACACTCCATAAATCAAACGTATCTCAAAGTAAAAATTTTTAGGCGCCCATAACTTTTTTTGGAAAAAAAGTTTAATTTATGACTTATAAGTATATTTTGATAAGCGAAAAATTATATTTGTAAGAACAATTATTTCAAATCGTAATGGTGAAATACGAGGATCCCTGTGGGCTGGTGGATGTTAATTCATTGGTGGGGTTTTGTACTGGATCAAAACCCCACTGGGTGGGATGGGATAGATGGAATAAGAAAGCGACACCATCATACGGTTAAAATGCATGCATTTTGCTAAGCTTTTGTAAATTTTTCTTCGATATTTTTGAACAAACCTTACTGGCGAAACTTTTAGTTTTGTTTTCTAATTGGTAAAAGGTGTGAAATTTGTTGAATTTACTGGAAACGTAATTTTTCTTAATGACCAGATATCTTTAAAAGCCTGGAGGGGAAATAATTTTTATTAGTTATTAAATTTTTAAAAGATAATTTTGTTTAATTAAGCCTTGAAATAGATTTAAAACTCAACAGTTTGGGAAGTTTTAAAAATGTCCTGGAAAAAGTCGTGAATTGGGTTGTTTCCGATGACAACATTCCTTCCTGATTACATGTTTGTCTTTCTTGCGATCTGTGCTCCGATTGGTTCTCTGTTCCCACGTGACATGGATTTACCAATAATAACTTAATAATTTATTTTCATATTATTTCTGTTGCCACTCGAGACCTGTAACATACCCATTTCTGAAAATTCTTTAACATTCCGAAAATCGAAGATATCTTAAAATAAAAAATCTTTTAGGCACCCATTAATTTGAAAAGCAAAAGATTATTTAACATATGATTTTTTAGTTAATTTTGTTAAGATTAATTTTGTTTCGGCTCATTAGCTGCAGAATTGGCAAATCGACCATTTTTTGTGACAACATCTAGACAGCCCTCGCTAAAATTTTGACCCTCAGAAGTACAATGAGTCTGTGCTATCAATATTGCTTAAAATATGCTGCTTCCTTTTTTTCTTTGAAATAGGTAATCCAATGGATACTCAATGGATCTTCTACGTATACAACCTAACCTCGTATGACACGAGGCTTACGAATTTTCCATTTATTATTTCATTTTATTCAACTAACAAAAGATTTTTTTTATTTTAAAATTTTTCAAAAATATTTTCCTTACGATAGGTCTAAAATTTATTACATAAACTTAATAATATATCTGGTATATTTTTTAATATGCTTTATTAGTTTCTAAACTTTTCCAATTTCCTTCTACTGTTCTTAAAAACTTTTCATCAAATTTAAATCACCTTGAGCACTAATATTTGCCGAATAAGTTTGAGATAAAATTAAAAACATTCTAATTTACGACATTACTTTAACCCTTCATTATTTGCACTTTCATTGACAAAACTTCTCTCCTAAAGTTTGTTCTTTTTGTTATTTCACCAAGCATTCTTCATTAGTAGACTTTTCTGTGTAGTTCATAATCGAGCTTAAACAAGAAAGAATCTAATTCCGAGCTAGTAGTTCGCCAAAAAAAAAATTCACAAGTTAAAAACAGGCGTTAACTCCCCTTAATCCTCCTCAAGCGCGTTAAGTACGCGTTAAAGCGTAATGAAAACTGTGACGCAATCGAGAAAGCGTCGAACAAAGTTACAGTGAAGAATAAGTTTTTCCTTAATTTTCTTTTCGTTTTTTCCTTCTTTTCCCAGCTGCACCTGTAATTACTTTCCCTTAATCACGTCTCTGTACGACTTCTTAATTAGAGTTTTAAACAAATCTACGGTCTCGTCCAAATTAGAAAACACGAAAACGTCGGAATTGCTGAATCTAATTAGGATCTGGCAACAACAAACTAGCCGCCAAATGCCAGCGACCCGTGTTACAGTTAAAACAAACGACTTTTTTGTGTTCGTTTTCTTTTTTGTTCTTTATACACCAGCTTCTGTTCGCCATTTTTTTATTATTCTTTTAGTTCTTTTTTTTTCTTAAATTAATTCGTATTTCCCCTTTAAAAATAAATTTCGTAATTCCAAAGCGCGCGATACCTGAAAAATTGCCAGTTTCGTTGCGGGAAGAGGTGGGGCGTAAAATATTAAATTGAAAAAAGTGTTTGCTTTTGCACGTAAAAAAAAGAGCGAATTTCATTGAGCGAAAAAGGGCTAACGGAAAATAATCTTCTTCTCTCATGCAAAACAAGGTATTTTTAATTCGTAACTTAATTAACTCAACATGCAAGGGGAAAAGGAACACGGGCAGGTTTTAAATTGCGCTTTGAGGGAAAAAGTGATGTAATTGGGAATGTTTCAGGTGATGTGACGCTTCTTTTTTTTACTGCGATTCCATTGGTTGCTTCGGTTTATGACGATATAGATGAAAAGAAACTTTTATTTCTATGCAAGCTTTCTTTAAAAAAAAATTTTGAACAACCAACAGCGCATCAAGAAATGGAATTTAAAATAATTAATTAGAAAATATTCTTAGAAAACTCATTTTCGATTACCAAAACAAAACTAATTCCAGACAACAAATGAAAGCAAACAGTTTCTAACTGTTGTCATCCACTACGTGAAAGAACTCATATGTATTTCTTGAGTTGAAAACACTTAAATGTTGTTTTAAGATTTGTATATGATGCAATTCTGAAATAGAGTGGTATAATAGTTCGGCACAAATCAACAAAAAATCAGTATTGGTTCGACGCAATTGATGCACAAAACTTCAGCGGGTATGTTTCATGTTTCTACAGTGTCAATAGTTCCAGCGGGTATTGTTTAAGTTTCAACTCATGGTTCATATTTTCGAATGTTGTTCACTTTTCTTTCAGTAGATTTGAAGCTTTTCTCTGTTAGTGAATCACGTGTTAAATTGCTTTCCCAAAATTCAATGTTGACGTTTTTTTTAATGCTCTGTATAGATAACACTTAATTGAATTAAAACAGATGTAGTTTTATGAATAACAAGAATAAAAGTAGTTGCAAGTAAACAATTTTGAAAATAGAACACACTTACCAAAATATCGCGCATTGAGAGAGAGACCAACCAATAAAATCGTGGAAGCAAAGAATGAAAACAGGTAGAAATACGTCATCTGAATTACGTCACTTATTCACACACCTAAATAAATACGTTTCAAGCTTTACAAGCAGATTTTTAAATCAATAGAATAACAGTATTCCTTTTTGAGTTCGTTGCTCGTTTGAATTTTTAAATATATGAGAATAGTAGTTTTCGTTTTTTAGATTCTTCTTGCGTATATTCTAAATTCATTTAAAATTAACTCGTTAAAATCGAGAACTATTTTTTTCCGTGAGAGTAAAAAAGAGATTAATCAGACACACCTGGCCCTGACTTGAAACGCAAAAAGATTCAATAATTTAATCATGTTTTAAATATTAACGATTTAGTTTTTTTTCCTTAATACGTAATCCATTATTTTTTCATTCAAAAAAAGTCTGTTATTTGATGCATTGGCTTAGTGGATTATCAAAACGGTAATTTAATTAAAATTAACATACATTTTCGACTAGGATATGATAACTGTGTTTAAAATTAAATATTTCACCCTGAAAACTGCTGGATTTTAGTGAGTATTAAATGAGCAGGAAAGCCGGGTATTTTATTTTTTTATGACTTCTTATTTTACAGTTTGGTTATTAGCTGGTAAGAAAAATCAAACTTCAATTGCCAAGTTCTTAATAAGGATATCTTTTAATATTTTCGCTCCAAGTGTGGCAATTAATAATTTTCAAAGATAATTTTCACTCAATTATAAACTTTGCTAAGGTACAAAGAAATTATTTTTTTACTACTAATAAATATCGAATTCCTGTTCCTGAATATACGTTATTGACACTTTAATTGTAGATTACCTTATCAACACATTTATTTACTACTTGTTTAATAAACCCGGCGTTGCACGGGTATGCGTTTAATAAGGGTCGTATTTGTTATGGAAACTTTTACTTTAATTAAACTTTTTTTTATGTTTGACTGAACCATGGACCTTTTTTATGAAGTACGAACTCCACATTTGTACATAAATATTCCTCAATGTTTCCATTCCCAAACAGCAAAATCAGTAAGTCGGTCAGTCAGAACTTCTAAAAAGGACATAATAAAAAAAACAGTATTTCTCTCAGTCCCTTTCGTCACCTATAAAAAAATATATTAAGCAATTATCAATGATAACACCCAACATAAACTTTCTTATTACCCCCCGAGACCGTATTCCCAAACGCCATTAATAATGCTCAAACGGTTACCGCTAAGTGTTTATCATTGACGTCACGTTTACGAAAGTTTCCGCTGCTGGATTCTTGCTGCTTCGTCTCTATTAATTCCGTCCGTAAGAACGTGCCCGAAAGCAAGAACTGTAAAACGGTAATTGTTCTTCGGGCTCTTTAATTAGCACTTCACTTGTTTGACAGAAGGGGGAGCCCTCGCAGGTTCTGTTTTTGATCGATGGTTCGCACGCGCCTTTTTACTCAAACAGTTTCGGGATTATTTTTAATGGCGGATGTTGAGGAAGTGAGGTCTGTTATCCTTGGTCAAAAAAAAGGGGGATGTTCTTTTTAAAAGAAGCTTTTTCGATGACTTCTTCATTTTTATCGATTTCTAATAAAAGGTATCGATTGGTGTTACAGATGATGGTCTTGTTTAATTTGACGGATGTGTTCTATTTCGATTTGAAATACCAGTTAAGCAAATCGATTTCGGTTTTAGCAGTCTTTTCCACCTCACGCTTAGCAATTATTTTATCACAGCACTTAGGCGAAGAAAAGACAATTTCTGCGAGCTATGTTGTACAGTTTTGCTTCTTAATTATTTTAGCTCAGTTTTTATCTTATAACAATACAATCCAAATGAGTAGCACTGAATTTATAATTCCATTAAGAGATTATGAAACTGAATGATAGTTTCGGTACTTTTCCAATTCGCAAGCGATAAAGTTGCCAAAAGTATACAATCGCTGCCAAATGGAACTATTTCTATGGCAACCTTTAACTTTAGTTGGTTGGTTGACATTTATATTCAGGTTTGTGTGCTTGATCAGAGACCAGCTTATAAACCTTTGTCAAGTAAAGGCCTTATCACACGAGAGCTCGCTCGTTCGGCGACGTCCCTACTCCGTTTCAAAAACAGGTTTTTCGAGCAGCTTGTGCTGACTGAGTTTTTTCGAGTCGACGTGAAAAAATCCGCTACTTTCTGCTGATCGAACGGCTGCTCCAATCAAAGACGAAGTTCAGTTGTGACGTCATGGCCGAGCCTCCTCCTTGTGCCTCCTCCTCCAATACCGCGATAATACTACTTTTAAGTTTGTGATGTCACGCATGACGTAGCCTTTCTCTGGATGAGGTGTTTGCTGTCCCAAAAGTTGTTGGATGAGCGACGTTCCTACCGTCTGATAAGGGCTTAAGAAGACACAACACACCTATAATGGATCCATCTAATTTTTAGAGAAAGAGGCCAACTAGAGAATCCCTAGAATTGACTTGTCACCCCCAGAGGTATTGGTTTGGTAGGGGAACTTGGTGGACTTTGTACATTGTGGTGTGCTTTGTACATCTTAACTGCGCATACTGTGGTCCTTTAACTGTGTTTTGTTGCCTGGAAATTCCATTTGTCGACAAGAATTCTACTTGGCGAGATTCTCGGAATGAGAAGTATAAATTGCGAGATTCGAGACCTGGAAAAGTGTACCCAATAGTCTGCGGAGTATAAAGAGGTGGTTGACTTGTTATCAGAGGAAAAACGTTCTTTTTTAATTACTTATTAAACTCAGATCCTCCACCAAATACCAACTGTACTCTGCAAAAGAACGCAAATATCGAATTTATACTCTATTTTTTTGTTCTAAAGGTTGGCAACGCTATCGTTTTCCCGCGTAATGGCGCGGCAGTAATTCGGACTGCGATGTGTTACTTAGAATTGACTGCTTTTTAAAAGAGAAGCCTCTGCGAAATACTAGGATACGGACTTCAATTTTATGGGTCTAATAAGATGGATGACTTTGTAAATATCCGTTGTGATGCATGTTTTTGAATCGCTTACGTTTGAAGGAACTAGTAATTATGTAGTTAAAAATATATTAGCTGAATTCATAACGTGCGTTAAATTCGCACTTCATTTGTAGTTTAAATCTGTATAGTTTTGACTGTACCGGGGTGTACAATATGTGTTTAATGTTTCATTTGCAACTAAGTAATTATCTTTGTTTTGTCTCAAAACTATTTTCCACCTTTATATAACAGTTGCTATGTTTATTTTCGATCTTAACTTATGTACAATGCTATTTCAATTAATGTAAAAATATTGTCATAAAGTTCTTTTCGAAAATTCTGATTGTGCAGTTTTATAAATTAAGTTTCGATTTCTCAGCTTCTATGTTTATTTTAACACTTAATTTATGTGCAATTCAAAATTCAAGTAGTGAAAAAAAAAGATTATCAGAAATTTTTATTCGAATGATTTCGAAAATTTTAAATTAAACATTTTAAAACTTCATTTAATTATTTATAAGTTTGTATTTGACACATAGCATTAGTAACTCATTTTCAATGTAACATTTCATAAAATACTGCGCAATATTAAGACCTAATACATAATTACAATTTTCCAGAATTTTTACAATCCGCTGTATCATCAATCTATATATTCTTTCCCCAAATCCATTTGTTTCATGCATATTTAAAACACTTTAAAAACGCAAAACAAGCTGTATCATTTTAAAACAAACTGTAACTCTTAGTGAACAAAATAGCAACTACTTAATTGCGGCAGTGCCGCGCTTTGTCCAAATTAGAACAAAGTACTTAGTTCATAATTATCCGTTTCCCCTTTATTTTTAAAGATGCAATTTATTATTCTACCCGATGCCATTAAGAGAACAAGAAAAAAAGTTTTTTTAAGTACTGTGATTATAAATAAAATCTAGCAGACGATTTTAAGAGCGAGATTAGTATACTTTGTTCTAATCCTTTGGTTTGTAATTTTCTACCTTTCACTTTCAGCGGCGGAGTAAATGTTGAAGGAACATTTTCTTCTGTCGCTTTCTCGTTCTCGTATAATCCTTTTCTCCATCATGTGAAGGGTTGCAACTTTTGGTAGTCGTTCGCTAATTTTGTGATTAATGCTGCTTGGTGACTGTTTTTTTTTTTACTATGTTAAAAATTTGGCTCTTGGTTTCGCGCTAAAAATATGTTTCACCATATTTTCGGTCGTCAGTTGAACCATTTCTTAATGGCTGAAGCTTCGGATTTTCTGGATGGGAAAATTTTAAGCACGCATGTCATATGATTATGTGGCATGTAAAATATTCCTGAAGGGCCCATTTGGCTTGGGTTCTCTCGGCAAAATTAAATCTAGGCCACAGAGAGCTCGGATTTTCATATCTGCGTCAAAATTGGTTGCGAGAGTAGCCTAGATGGTGCCACAAAAAATGGCTCTCAGTTCGGGGGAATATGCCGAATCTGCAAGTGCTTGATCGCCAATGTTGCAGCCCCATTAGAAAAAATATTGTGTTAGAAACCTGAAAAAGCTAGCTCTTTGATATATTACATGATTTTTTTTAATATAAAAGCGGTAATGTGGCTAAGGAGAAAGCTTTCTTAAATTCAATAATGATGTTTTAGGAACAATGAAAGAAAACTGCAATATATCCTGATCGGCTTCGACGCTTGACCATGGCTCAAAATTATGTGGCAAACCCCTACAAACATGTGAGTTGGGTAGCCCAGTCGTTAAGGAGCTTGCCTTGCATGCGAAATGTCCTAAGTTCAAGCCCGGGCATTGCCAAAATACTTACAGACCTACCTATAAACGGTTTGTGTTACAAAGAGTCCAATGAGTTATACCCGGTGCTGAGGGAATGCAAGTTAAATATGCTCCAAAGTCCTAAGGCCGCTACGATTTTTCCTAAGTTGCATTGGGTGCTTACTCAGGTGTCGACTCGTCACTTAACTAACGACGCCCGAGGCCAATAACCCTCTTGTAGCTCTAGCACTACGTAATTCACCTAACAATAACTTTCTTATTACCCCCTGAGACCATACTAGTATTTGTCTAACTAAAAAAAAGAAACGAAACTGTGCTATAATTTGCCTTACTAAATGTTTGTGTGGCTACTATTTCCTTTCGTTTGGCGACTTGGCGCTTAAAAAATTGGCAACCCTACAGGAGAACGAATAATCACCGTCTGAGCTTCAAATTCCCGCTCTCATTTACCTAATTGGAAGCTAATTACTCAATTTATCTCCATTGACTCCGCAGCGGGAATTTACTCGAACAAGGTGAACCGTTGAGGAGATTTAATTGAGTAAAAAACCCAAGTTGCACACGGTTATCTTGCGATCACCCCTAGATATCGACATGATACCGGAAATCGTCGAAATGATATCGGAAATCTGTTGAAATTATATCGCACATATGTCAAAAGTATAATGAAGAAATGTCAAATGATATTGGAATGATGCCTAAATGATACCAGAAATATGTCGGAATGATATCGTAAAGCTGACGAAATGATATTGTTGATTTTTCGGGAAGACACGACTCTCATTTTCCACTCAATAATAGATATCTAATACTCTAGAATTCGGTTAAAGATTTATACAAGAAGCACTTCGTTTTTAAGCAATACCTTTAAAGCTCAAAAAGTTATCTGGCGGGTATCCTTTGCGCATACGCGATTTCCTCGAAAACCTTATCATGCAAAAACTTCCCACTTTTACTTTTTGCTTCAAAGACTTTAGAGCAATTTTAGTTTATTATAAAAATTGCTTTTTATTCCTAACAAAAAGTTAAAAATTCTTCGAAGTTTTTTGTGGAATTGCTTTTGTAAACTGGTGTCTGAAATTAAAGTATGAAGGGAAAATTGGCGAGACTTTAGCTCAATGTTTTGGAAAACATTATCTTAAATCAAGTGAACAATAACAGATTAACTTTAACAAATGTTAAAAAAAGTTTTAAAAAATACAAAAAAATTTTTAATAATATTCTCCAAACTTCCATGCATTCTTGGATGTTCTAAATAGGTTAATATTAAAAAGAATTTATAATTAAGTTAGTTAAATTAAGTTTTTATTCGATTTAAGAGCGAGGAATATTAAATGCTTATTCTTCGGAATATAAATAAAATTTGCAAGCAATAAGCAATCATTATTGACTTTTTGATGGAAAATAATGAAACTAGCCAAATTTAGCTTGTAAATATTTAATATGCGATTAAATGCTGTGTTTGGCGAGGGTTTTTTTCATGTTGAGCATTAATATTTTGTGTAAGCGGTCTAAGCTACTGATACTGTTGCAAGCCCACTTGTTTATAAATTATTTATTTGATCAACAAATATTTTATACTTTTTATGCAAATACCTTGTATATAAACAAAATAAATACTTTGTACTTTTAAATACCCCTTCCTGAACTTTGTTTTAGTCTCAAAAAGATTTTCTCTTAAGAACAAACACTGCAAAATTTCATCTTCTTCGAACTTCGTTCGTCGAATATCTTAAAATAATTACTGCTTCACTGCGTTTTAATACCCGTACTTTTTGCGTTTAAAGGGGGTTATCATAAAGTCATCCAGATTCACCTTTTTAAGCATATCGGACTATTGGCGAAATAGTGACGTATCGACAAAAAAGATTTTTCAGAAGAATCGTCTTAACCCATGGCCTACTCAACTACTAAGGCCAAAGAAGCTCTCCCAAACACGCTCGGGGACGGAAATGTTGACGTCTTATTTCCGATTGACGTTGTTCCGAAGATGAAGGTAACCTGTCTCGAAACCTATTCGGAATTACTCGTTTACGGCTGACAGCATTTTTAGGGTGCCGAATGAGTCCGAACTAGTTTCTCGATCATCGGCACTCGGAACAGTGACGTCAAATATTCCATTTACTCTCATGTTTGGGAAAGCTTCTCTGGCCTTGGTATTGAAGTTGGCCGTGCTTAACCCGGGTAGAACACTAATATGGGATCCGTAAGGGCTCATTTGAGTGAAGTTGGTTCATTTGTCTATAATGCGCCCGGAAAGAAACGACACCCTTTATTTTCGGTTAAAACACATTGGCCCACCTGGCCTGCCCTATATTGGTACGTTTACAAGTGTGTCCCACTTACAGTTATCTCTTAAAAAACTATTCAAAAGGAAACAGTTAATAAAAACAATCAAATATAATTGAAGATTTGTATTATCTGTCCCAATAACAATTAGCATTGAACGTATCCGCCTAGTAAGCCCAAGATTGCGGGTTCGGGCCCCGGCTGAGTCGTCGGATTTTCTGGATGATAAAATCTTGGGCGCTCATGTCATCTGATTATGTGGAGTGAAAAAGGTCCCTGGAGGGCCTATTTGGCTTTGGTTATCTCGGCATACCTTAACACCCACAGAGAGCTAAGATTCAATTATAATCTGTGCGTCAAAATTGGTAAAGAGAGCTGCAAAGATGGTGCCACCAAAAAATTGCTCTCAGTTCTGGGGAATATGCGGAGTTTCCAAAGGCTTGCTCCTTTTGATAACACTGACCTCATGGGTGGCCTATAATAATCTTTATAGTTTGCCCATCACTAACCTATGTGAATACTATTTACAGTTTTTATCAAACAAATAAAATCCTGTAGGTAAACATGGGACTGTGTGGGAAAACCATAAAGATTATTATGAGCTGCCCATATAAAGCTCCACGTTATCGAAAAAAGTAATCTAGGACAAAAAGTTAAACATTTTCCTTATTTTGAATAATTTCTTAGTTCCTAGCTATACTACAAGGAATAAATATATTATTAAACAACCTTTTCTTTTTTTCTCCAAAAACTATCTTAAAAATCAGCCATATATACAATTCATTAAACTGGTTAACAAACTTCCTATAAACAGATTTTTTTGACAAACTTACGAAATTAAAAAGAGATATTTTATCAGTGACCTTATAAGTCAGTATAAAATCATAGTTTGTGAGTGTTTTATTCAATTTTAATGCTTTTGTTTTAATCAATCTTAATGCGTGTATTTTGATCATTAAATCCTTGTATTTTATTCAAATTTTTAATGTTTGTATTTTATTCAAATCTATTGTTTGTTGTCTGTATTTTATACGATATTAGTGTCTTACCTCTGCTATGTAATTGAAAATTTTCTTTTCTGTGTATCATTCAAATAAATAAATAAGACATTTCTTTCTGGGCGTTCTAACTGTATTCGAACTGATATAGCGATCTCATCTTTATTTTCTTCTCGTGTCATTTTCTCCTCAACTTTCGAATAATTTTGTATTTTTCAACTCGAAAAGTGATGTATGATAGGCCACTTTTCCTCGAGCGGTACGATATGGTTGTTGGGAAACTTCTAGTAAAAGTAGGAAGCCCTTATCAAATTAATGTTCCAGAACATTTTGTAAAAGTTCCTAAGGGAACTTGGGTGTGTTTTTCAAAATATTATAAGTGTTTTTATTAAAATTTGTTTTTTACAGTAGACCGAATTTTAATTTTGACAAAACTAACTTATGTTTAAATCACCTCATGCAGAAGTAACCTTATAAAAATAATATAGGGATTAATTTAAGAAAACAATGGACACTTCAAAACTATTTTTTTTTTTTCAAAACAGTTTTAACTAGTTTTTTATGCAGACCATAATTTATTTTTTAACAAAATTTGTTTCATATACCTAGAGGTCAGGGTGGCCAGGTGGTTTAGATCGCAGACCCTAACACTAGCAGTCCCCGCGCTGTAACGGGTGCGGGTTCGATTCCCGCCTTCGCCCTGGTTAAACTTCCTTTCTCTCTGACAGTACAAATTCTTTCTGTGTCTCTCTTACTTGACGAAGGCTTATAAAGCGGGTCTCTGACCAAGTACACAAGCTGGAATATATACTCCAATTATCCTAAGTAATTGGAGTTCTGGAGTGGTCCCACAATCGGATAATTGGAAGAAAAGGCATAATCAATCCATTATCTTGTTATAACAGACAAGTACCTAGCATAAAAACAAGTACAGTTAGTATAAAAGTTTATGTGCTACACATAAACTTTAATACCGGTCCTCTGTTGCTGTCCGTTTTTGTTGGGTGTCACACCAAATATACTACGATGCATGACAGATATAGGGGTTGGGGGTAGGTACAAATATAATTCCAGAAATTTGTGCTTGATCAGAGACCCGCTTTATAAGTCTTCCGTCAAGTAAGACAGACACAGAAAGATTTTTTACTGTCAGGAGAGAAATGAAAGTACACCAAGGGCCAAGGCGAGAATCGAGTCCGCACCCGTTACAGCCCGCAGACTACTAGCGTAATTATCCAAACTACTCGGACAGATGGTAAAGTATGGTATATATAATATTCCAGCTTGTGTGCTTGTTCAGAGAACTGCTTATAAGCTTTCGTCCAGTGGGACAAAAACAGAAAGAATTTTTATAGTCACAAAGAAAGGAATAACACATAGACAAATAAGAACATTTATTGACGGTTACAAACATCCATGCCTGACCGGGATTCAAACCTGACCCCAGCAGCTCCAAAGACCAGCATCCTAACGATTGAGTCACTGGGGCGGCCACTGACAGATATAAGCATATTGCAGAATTTGTCCTGAAATTCGGATTGTCAGCAACGCTTCGTATAATAAGAGTTCTACTGTAATTCCTATTTCTGTATCTCTAATAATGTGTTTATTTTCTCCTCTTATAGGGTTGCGCGATGGTGCTGCCGCGTGGCGGGTAGTGGGTGCGTGCAGGATGCGCAGGCGCAGGGTGGTCGTCTTCTCGGTCGCTTGCTGCCTCCCCGCCCTCTTCCTGCTCTACCTCGCAGCCACGGACCAAGGTACACTGGATTGCAATTTTTACACTCTTAAAACGAACGAGCGATTTTAACTCAGTCTGAGTTCATTTTCACACCTCCAGTCTGGAAAATGCACTTCTCCTAGTGGATCCTTTGTATGTTGAATATGCCACAAGATCACTCCAAACGAGTGATTTTAACTCAGTCTGAGTTAATATTCACTCCTTTCCAGTCTAGAAAATGCACTTCTCCCAGAGGAGTGGATCCTTTGTGTGTTAAACCTCCGAAAGGATCACATCCAAACGAGTGATTTCAACTCAGTCTGAGTTAATATTCACTTCCTTTCCAGTGTCGAAAATGCACTTCTCCTACTGGAGTGGATTTCACTCTTTTGTTTTAAGAGTGTAGAGTTCATTATGACCAGGGGTCGTAGTTGTCCTGAAATTCCTGACATTTTTTAAAAGTACAGGGTTGCCACTGGCGACTAAAAAGCAACTAAAAGCGACTATTTTCAAGGGGTAGGCTACTATGGCAACTATTTTAGTAAAAAAGTGACCAAAAACTACTATTTTAAGCATTTTGGCGACTATTCAGCAACTATTTTCAATTTCTGCGATATATTTTGGCTTGTTTTCCGCGATATGTTTAAGTTTAGTAGAACTAATAATGTACGCAAAAAATTGTTCTTTGTTGACAGTGATGTCGTATGTGGTCACATGACCATTCACCTATGGTCTGACAAACTTTCAGGGGGGAAAGTTGCTTTAATTGTTCTTTTCCTCTTGTGTTTTTTGAAAATATTAGTGTATGGGCAGTTCTACCATAATTTTTAATTTCAGGTATTAAAAACTTGTAAAATTTATTTTTTCAAAATCACTTTAAATGTTTATCAAAAGGTTTATAAGGGTTATAGAATTACGAAAAAAAGTTTAGCAAAGCTCATTTGTAAAAAACAAAAAATTATAATAAGGGACGGCAGTTTTTTAAAAACACCGATTCTAAAGAAACCGGTCTAAACCGGCCTAACGAAACCGACTGTTTTTCAAAGAAACCGAAATTGCAAAAAACCGGTTAGTCTTAAAACTGGTTTCGGTATTCCATCCCTAAATCATTACGACGGTAAGGATCGGAAGGTCAGGAATGGAAGGAAAGGACATTCACGCTGTTTTCCGGTCTTTTTTGTGTTGAAACTAACTCCAGTTTAATAAAAATGGATTTTTTTACTTCTTGTACTCCACTTAAGCATATTTATAGAAAAAAATTTCAATTATCAAGCAAAAATTAACCTTAAACCGGGGAGACTGTAAGGAAAGCAATAAAGCCTCGCAGCCAATTTCACTGAGTTTTTTAAAATTTTGGGCTTATTGGTGAATTTTTGCAAAAATATGTGGCTACTAACTGAAATATCAGTTTTCTGCAATACAGTTTGCATGTTTGAAGAATCACTGTAGCTCAATCCAGTGCTTCTCTTCACCACTTTTGGAATGAGGTCGGTGAATGTACTAAAACCCAGGGACAAAGTTAGGAGACGAGAAAAACGCATTATAAATGTTAAAAGCCGAAATTCAATGGAAGGAAATCGTTAAGCCACAGTATTAGTTCAATTTAAAATCCAAATTAATGTAATTTTCTGCTCAAAAAAGTATTAGATTGAGCCCTGAACTAAAAATTTGACATTCGGGACACACGATGGTAAGGACTTTTCTGCATTGTTTTGTGTTCTAAAATTTGTTTGGAGTTTCTTTGCTTTAAAATTACGTTTTGCAATTATAAAAGGACCAGTCTTTTAGCATAATAAGAAAAAATTGTAAAGAAATATTAATTTTTTTAAAAGTTATGCCCAAGGGACATGAAATTAAAAATTATGGTAGAATTGCCCTTATATATTTTGATTTTGAAACTTGTTTGGACTCTTTCTAAAACGGAACTTTAAACGTATTTTGAAGAACTCGGAACTTTAAACGTGTTTTGAAGAAAAGTTGCTGTAAAAAAGGCAAGATTCATTTTATTTATACTTTTAGCAATTTCTGAAGTTCGTACCTCTATTGAAATTAAAGAGAACCAAGTGTCTACTTTTTTTTAATAAACAACTTTTTATATTGATTCGGCAATTTTAAAATATTCAGGATATGTTTTGTCCCGATCCCCGGAATTTCGCGATTTTCGGTTCCTCGGTTTCCGCGACTTCCGGATCCCCGGAGTTTTGAGACTTTCGGATCCCCGATTTCCGCGACTTTCGGATCCCCGATTTCCGCTACTTTCGGATCCCCGTAGTTTCAAGACTTTCGGATCTCCGGAGTTTCGCGATTTTCGGATCCCCGTAGTTTCTCGATTTTCGGATCCCCGGAGTACCGCGACTTTCGGATCCCCGATTTCCGCTACTTTCAGATCCTAGTACTTTCGAGATTTTCTGCCTCCCGGAGTTTCGCGACTTTCGGATCCCTGTAGTTTCCGACTTTGGGAACCCCAGACATACAGTTTTTAAAAAATATGGAAATCGGAGGGATATTTCTTATTTTTTTATGGATTACATATGGATTTGCCGAATTTTGTATTTTGGTTTGAAGGCAAGAAACATCGGCCGATGTAACTTTTGAACAATCGGCATCGGCCCATCAGCTGTAATTTGCCATCGCTCGATCCCTAATTGTTTTACTTTCTTGGCGACTATTTTAGCAACTATTTTGAGTATTTTAGGCAACTAAAGCAACTATTTTAAAACTAGAAGTCAGTGGCAACCCTGAAAGTACTACCAACATAATTTTTTAACAAAAAAATGGTTTAATACGTTTACAGGGTTGCCGCTGGAGACTATTTAGGTTATAAAATCGACTATTATGAAGGGAAGGCGAATACGGCTACTTTTTTCAACCAACGGCGACTATTTTAGATTTTCTTTTTGCTTTTATTCCCCCTGTGTCAAAAAACAGTAGTGAAACAAAAACATTTCCTCTACGTTGGCATTTTCCGACAATCCTAAAATAGCTGCCGACCTGAGAACGGTCTGCAGCCAAAAAGTCCGACTACTAATACCCCGTACAGAGGGAGTGCATGTTAAAAGTCCGACGCTGTGTGCGATGCGTTTGGGTGAATATTCAGGTGTCGGCTACTTAACTGAAGTTCTAAATTGTAATGCCCGATGCCTATGGACCCCATGTAACTCTAATGCAATGATAATTCAGCCAACCCTAACACTAAGCTGTTATAACGACGTCGTCAGAACAAAAATGATTAGATTATATCGTTACTTAAGTTCTCTCATGTGCTATCTCATTGTTGTGCAGGGATAAGATTTACTAAAGGGTAATTGTCAATAAATAATTTTTTGTGGCAACTGCCTGACTTCGACTGATGATTCTTTGACTTCGCAACGATGACGTTTTCAAGCAAACCTATCTGACCGTTATTTGCTCATTTCGGTTGGGCTTTTGGCCGACTTTTGGCGTGATTTTGGAAAATTCGCCAAGGGTTACCGTTCGGTAAATTTCTACCGTTGTGCAAAGTGAGATAGAACATGTAGAAACTTAAGTGACGATATATTGTTTAGATTTTTTTTTTGTAAATCTTAATCAAAAATCCATTACACTTTTTACTTACAACTGTTGAAACCGTAAAAATTTCGAAATAGCATTTTATCGCAATGACGGAAAAAAAAAATCGATGCGCGCGAACTCCTTCGCAATCCCATTTCTCTTTCACAACGCGGAGTCTACTAAAACACAAGACACCAAATTGTCACGTTTGCGAATTTTTTTTCTTTAAAAAAATCATAAAATTCCAAGAATCGCCGAAGCAACGCTTTCCCCCAGTCGAAGCAGGGCGTAAAATAATGGAAACAATCAGCTTTTATGTCCTGATTTTCCAAACATTTCCAGGAAACGGGGGTTGAGTTGTCACGACAAACACGTCGCAATTCATATCAACCTTCGGCGGAAATATCGGAACTCGCCAAACGTGTCTGGAATTGATCAGGGTCGGAAGACATTCAAATTGACGCCGATTGTCTCTCTCGTGTTTATGAAGTCATAGTTTTGGGAGGAAAGACAGTTAAAAAAAATACAGGGTGGTTATAAAATAACGCTCGCTATTCGGAGAGGTCTGTAGCTTGAATGAATAATCCAAATGCAACAAACTTTGAGACATTTACTATTCACGACAGGGGGAAACGAATGGGATCATAAGAAAACAAACTCGTCTCTTGACCAGGGTTCTAAATTACGAGGCGTAATATGCTGTGTTGGCCCTAATTGGCTACGCCACGTAATTTAGAACCTTGGTCAAGAGACAAGTTTCTTTTTAATGATTCCAATTCTTTTTCGAAAAAACGAAACTCGTCTCTTGACCAGGTTTCTAAATTATGAGGCATAATTAGCTGTGTTGGTTATAATTGACTACGCCTCGTAATTTAGAACCTGGTCTAGAGACGAGTTTTTCTATGGTTATTCGTTTTTATGATTATTTTTTATGATTCCATGCTTTTTCCCCCTTGATTAGTAAGTGTCTCAATGTTTGATGCATTTGGATGATTCATTCAAGCTACAGACCACTCCGAATAGCGAGCGTTATTTTATAACCACCCTGTATATATTCCACGTTCGAGAAAGGACAAAAATTCAGCTGTTAACTGTGTTTTAAAAAAATTAACAAATTATTGCATCTACACTTTGTAGTTTTTTTTATCGGAGTTTTTTTTTTAAATGATGGCCTGTTATTCTTAACATTAACCATCTTGATCTATTATTATGAATAAAGGATAACCACTTGTTCCTATTAATAACCCATTGTTCACATTATTATTACTACTCATCCATGCGAAAGAATTTCATTTTCCGAGGAATTGCAATTTTTGCGTTAGGTTTAGTTTTTCGACAATAAATTAGCTGTAACCGACAGGGAGTTAGAAAATTGAGAAAAGTTTTACTTCCCTGTATTGAGAAGTTGTTTAAAAAAATACTCTCTATAGCCAAATCCTAACTAATATCCTAACTATGCAGATTATTAATTTTTCATGTTTAAATACTAAAACAGATTTTCTAACTGTTGCTCTAGTATGATGTTAATTTAACCAACCAACCTTCCAACTCTCTGTATTTAATTCTACAAAAACCATTTTCCGTATACCGGAAGCAAAGAGAAAGTATGGTGTTTCCCCCTAAGAAAATCTTGCATTTGGTACATCGGACACGGAATATCAGAAAGTAGTGAAAATAGTAAAATTATCAACATTTCAAAAAATACTCACAAATTTTTAGTTTAGTTCTTTAAAAAAAATCGAAAACTAGAAAATTTTGTTCGTTCGCTTTTTCGGGTAAATTGGAAATAATATATTTCTCTAGGAAATTGCAAAAGGACGTCGACAGAAACTACCCGTTAGGTTTGCTTTGCTGCCATAAATATACATTAGTAGTGAAACAAGTTCTACAGAAGAAGCTCCTTATACTTACCTTTTCTGTAATAAATAAGCACTAGCAGGAAAACAACTTGTACAGAAGCTTTTTTTTTTAATTCCGTAATCGGTTGAGATTTTTTTTTTTAGATGAAAAAAATTGTAACTAATGTTGATAAATTGTATTGAAAAAAATTATTCAATAATATGTAATATTATTATCAAAATAGAATTATTTTTTATTTTACAACTACCATACAGAACAAGTCCTATTACAGGTAGAGGACAAACACAAGGCAGATCAAAAATAGAGAAAACTAAAAGGGAACATAAAAAAAAACAAGGAATAAAAATATTAAAATACAAAAAGCTATTGAGGTCAATTATAAAATATGGATAAAACAGAGCCAACAAACAGTGTACAACAAGAAATTAATTACAAATACAATTATACGAATTGGAAAATTATATCACACTTTAACTTAGAAAAATTATTAACGGACAATCAATGTTATTCATATCGTAAAAAAAATTAAAAACACAGACAGATCTATGACATTCAAGTGTATATCTTTGAAAACCAGAGGAATAAATATGGTTATTAGCTTTAAAGGAAAGATAGCGTATAAACTTTTTTTTTTAATTATTTCTATGGTTACCTTTAAGGCTTTATTGTACGGATTCCAAAAAACACAATTATATTATAAAATTGGACGAACTAAGGTGTTAAAAAGACTAAAAACTACAGAAATATCAGTAAAATAACAAGTAGTTCGTTTTAACATTCCCAGTTTTATATTAGCATTTTTTGTTATGTATTTTTTTTAAACAATTTAAATTTTGTGTTATATAATTTAAATTTTTAATTAAAATTATTTTTGTAATTTTATTTGAATGTATGTAATTTTACTTTTAATTAACTAATCTTAAATATAAGGTAATGAAAAAATGCAATGGAGTCGAAAGTCCGAAATCTGTTTCGAGAAAATTGGCAAGGGGGTAGCTGCCATTGAACTTTTTTTAGGTTTTAAAGGTATTGCTGACAAACGAAAAGAGCCACAGCATGCATATTTGGTGCACGAGTTCCCAGAACATGTCGGAAGCAAAAATATTTTTTTATAACTGGCGTGAAAAAAGTCAAACTTTTTGAAACAGAGACAAAAAGTACTTTTTTTTCACCCACAAGCAGTGACAAAAAGTACTTTTTCTCACCCAAAAGCAGTGACAAAAAGTACTTTTTTTCCCCTCTTTTCATAAGATGCCAACATTTCAAGTAAAATTTCAATTTGATAATACTCATAAAATTCAAATATTTATCGATCTGCTTTATTTAAAAATATTATGCGCGTGAATTATTTTTGAATCAATGAAATTTTTTCTCGCGATGGGAATATTTCTTAAGTCACGCTCTTCGAACTGCAAGTTCATTGGTTGTTTTCTTTGACAAAATGTTGAAACACGCTTATTGGTTTTTTTATAGCGTCACGCGCTCCGAACTGCGAGTTCATTGGTAGTTTTCTTTGACATCTCTTCTGGAAGCTCAAAATTCATTTTAGTCTAATTAGCTCGTGAATTATTTTTAACCAATAAAATTTGATTTTTTTCACGTAATTATAAAAAAAATAGTGTATGAAACACGTGCGAAAAGTAAATGTTTTAAAACACGTGTCATTATTTCACTCGCTCGTGAAATAAAATCCACTAGTTTTAAAAAGTATTAATTTTCACACTTGTTGACTATTGTGCTGCTATTGTCATTGTGTTGACTTGTCACTATTTTGAGAAAATCGCGCATGCGCAAATGGTTGCTGCTATTGAACTTCTTTTGTTTTAAAGCAATTAAAATTGTTTTCTAGTCTATAATATAGAGTGGTAAATGTATTGATTTATTGTGAATGGTAATTGAAAGTCGTGTTTTGTTACACGCTCGTGGATTTTTCTTATATATTATCAAAAGAGTAGTTATAATTAATATTAATTAAAATTACAATATCTTTTTTTAATTAATTCTTTAAATGTAATCCAGAATGTAATTATTGACTAACAATTTTCGGTTGGATGTTTTCCAGAAATGGGGTCGGACAACTTCTTGGGCTTCACCCGTCGCGAAGCTAAGCTGGCGGAGAGAGTCCGAGAAGTGGAGGAACAAAACCAGCTGCTGCGAAGGCAACTCAGGTATAGAAAAACCCCTTCTTATTTTCTGATATACAAAGCCTATTAACTTATTAACTTTGTCGGCTATCGTATTTTCTAGTAAAAGTATTTTCTATTTCAATAAAAGTTTTTTCAAAGTAAGTTGTAGAATCAAATAAATTTAATAATATTGGGAGCACTTTTTGGAGATGTACTCCACTTGATATAAGATGTTAATTCTTGTGCTTCTTAGAAAATAATTTTGGTTTTTCTGTGAAAATATTCTTTTAATTTTTTTAATTTTAGGGTTATTTTAACAAACTTAGATATGGAAAATGTTTCAGTCTTGAGTGCCGACAGAAAAATACCTTCATAAAAAAATTTCGACTTTCGATTGGTGATTCAATGTTACGGGGAAACAGAGCTAAAGCAATAACACAGAACAGAGAAGCAGCCACCTCTAGAATATGGAGCTTGGATTTATCAATTTTATGGTAAAACCATGCAATTGGTACACCGCAAAATTAACAAATCAGAGCTCCAAGTAGTGGTGGCAGCTAGATGAAGTTCCAGGATTCCAATGTAATCTTGTTTATAACTGAGAACCTTTTAAAACTCGTTTTTAGCAGTTATAATAGTTCTACTTTTTATGGTGAGAAAATTAAAGCTGACTTGAAAAAGAAAACAATTGATGCAAAAAATATATACAGCGTTGTTCTCATATTTCAGCATCTTTATATCTCATCCTAGTCTCTAATACACACCCGCTCACAGTTCTTTTCGCTTCATTTCTTCTTCAAGTCTCCCGTTGACGATCATGGCGCTATCTCGCGCCTCCCAAGTCTGACCTTTACAGCAGTCTTGGATACTGAATTGCTATCTCTTTCCGCAAAATCTTTTACATGCCGCATAACCATGAACATGTGTGCTGGCGATTTTAATGGGAAATTATTTTGGTTTAACTTTTAAAACTCGCATTTGTTCAAGGGTGACAAAAACTCACATTTACACACAACATTTTAAAAAAAATCAGCGATACTGGATCTTTTGTATGGTAAACCCCCTTTTGAGGACGGGCGATTCAGCCTTTCAAAACTTTTTATTAGTAGTCTTATATAGGTACTGGACTAAACTTTTTCTCCTTCCAGCATCTCCCAAAACCACCTGCTCAGCGTCATGTCCGAACCCCAGAACGACTCCCAGACCGGAATCCCTCGCGAAACCGACCTCCTCGAGTCGGCCAGCCAGAAGACTATCGTCTGCCTCAACCAGGAGCCGGAGGTCCCGAAATGCGAGGTCATTCACGTGGCGATCGTCTGCGCGGGGTACAACTCGTCCCGCTCCGTGGTGACGCTGATCAAGAGCATTCTGTTCTACAGGAAGAACCCCCTGCATTTCCACTTTGTGGCGGATTCGGTGGCGCAGCTCATTTTGCAGACGCTGGTGTCGACGTGGAACGTGCCGGGAGGTAAGTTCTTAGAGCATGGGCGATTAACCTAAAGAATCGTGGCCGGCAATTTTACGTGAAATCTGGTATCACCGACTAATTTGTATCATGGCAACCTTTATCGAAATTTATATAATTGCATTGCCTTATTCTGAATGCTAATCCGTTTAAATCGGAAAATTTATTCGGAAAATTTATTCGGAAGTTTTTTTACACTAATCTTTTATTAATAATATGCATAACGATTTGAAATAATTATTTACTTTTTAAATCAATTCTTCAGCATTTTAACTTTTTGTGCATAATATTTAACGTTATTTTTCCCTTGACAATATATTTGAAATTGCCAAATCCGGCCACGATTCTTTAGGTTAACCGCTTGGGCTTCTCGACTTTGACCAAAGTCTTGTGTAGATCCAGGGCGATGATAATTCACCTTAATTCAGCTAGAAGCTTCAAGTTTGACGATACGGAAATTTTTCGGGGTTTTCTTTTACGATTTTACAACTCAGTCACCGGCTTAGAACGTTAAATTTCACGGGTTCTTGCTAGCATCGAGATAGCATTCTCTTCTACAGGAAGAACCCCCTGCATTTCCACTTTGTGGCGGATTCGGTGGCGCAGCTCATTCTGCAGACGCTGGTGTCGACGTGGAACGTGCCGGGAGGTGGGTTAGAGTTTAGTTTTCTCAACTTTAATGCCACAAAAGCCCTGGTGTATCTCCTGTAAAGATACTTCAACTAAATTACTGCGACGATAATTCTACTCCGTACCTACCTAACTTGGGTAAAAACAAAGAGTAAAAAGACAGAGTGAAAAGCGCGGTTGGTCCGTTAGTTGGAAACTCTTTCAAGGTAATAGCAAGCTCTTGCAAGACGCCTATCACTAAACCCAAACTTCAGTGCATGTAAGAGTGTTTGACGCATGCATAAATACTAAATTTATGTATGTGGCTGTAAGTTCCGAGAAAGGTACGTCAAAAAAGATATTTTTAACATAGGAAGTATAGGGATTTTTGGGGGTTTTCGGATGGCCTAATGTGGACAGAGTCTTGATACTTTGAAGGAACTTTGGCAAATTAGAGAATTTCCGCTTAAGAACCACATGCCATGTGCCATCATTCTTTCAACTATAAAAAAAACTCGATCGTCAACTTAAATCTCAATTTACGAATTCGCCACGTTGGACTTCTACTGAAACAACCCCTGATGTTTGCTTTACTGCCATAAATCAACATTAGTAGTGAAACAAGTTCTACAGAAGAAGCTCCTTATACTTACCTTTTCTGTTATAAATGAGCACTAGCAGGAAAACAACTTCTACAGAAACATTTTTTAATCTTATGCATATTTTTATGAATTTAAGAAAAAATGTCATTGAAGTAGGAATTGTTTTTTTATATTAATAAAAATTTAATTATTTTTTTAATAATTTGAATTTTTAAATTTATAATTTTGTAAAATAATTGTAACTTTTAAATTCAATAATTTCCATAAAGTAATTTGAATTTTTAGATTTAATAATTTTTATAAAATAATTCGAATTTTTAAATGTAAATATTTTTGTACTTTTTTCTTAACTCGTTTATAGTTTAAAACCGTTTGATGCAAACATTTCTCTCATGAAGTCACATGTGGGGCGTAATAATCGTCAAAAATATCGCCTCTTTTGCTTTCAATCCGTCGAGAGATTAGTAGGCTGAGTTTGGAACTTGTAACTTTTAAGGGTTGCTGGTTCGATTTGCACCTGTCTATAACTCAATTTTTAATACTTTCTGTGTATTTTATGGAACAAAACTGTAATTTAAATTTAACTTATCGGATTTAATAAGGAAATTTTCTGTTTTTTTTCCCGCTTTTATTCTGTTAACTTAGTCGCCGATTTAAAACCGTAAATTTGACGGGATTTTTTTGCAATTGTTATGACTATAGCTTAAGTACAAATCGCTATTGAGTATGGATTAACCCTGTTACGGACAATTTAGGATTAAAACTGAAATTTATATAGTTTGTTATTATCAAAAACGCTTTTTATAAATTTTATTTTATTTTTTCCTGTAATTGTTTCATAATTAGTTCTAGAATACATTTAGAAGAAGTTGTATTTGTTATTATATTTTATTTATTATTATTTTTTTTTCATGAATACAAAGTTACCCAAAATGTAAATCGAAAATGAGGATAAAAACATTTTCAATTCCATTCATCACCCTATAAATTTTTCAAAGGGCTGTGGGGCGCCCTGTGGTCAGTGTCTTGATCTACAAATCGGAAGGTCCCGCGATCGAGTCCTGGTCGCTGAAAACCCACCGAGTATATGCGGAGTACGTGCTCGTTAAATCTGTTGCGTCCGAAAGTCCTGTGGGCGATCATTGCACAGTTTCCTATTTGTACAGGTTCCTGGAGACTTTTTCCCTCCCCCGCAGAGACATGGCTAAATTGCGGAGGTGGCGATAGATGGCAGCATCTGTCATGTATATGTGTGCATGTGAGTGTGTGTGTCGGGACTGTCTTACTTGACGAAAGTTTATAAGCTGCTTTCTGAGCAAGCACACAAGCCTGAAGATATATGTGTACCAACCAACCAACCATTTTAAAAAGCAAGAACATAATTATGTTATCCTTTTCAGTGGATGTAAGCTTCTACCTGGCTGATAATTTGCAGACTGAAGTGTCCTGGATTCCCAATAAGCATTATTCAGGAGTGTATGGCCTTATGAAGCTGGTTCTGCCCAGAACATTGCCTGACACATTAGAGAAAGTAAGCAATTTTTTTATTAAGTAACCAAAAAAACAAACTCTTATATATATATAAGATTTAAGATAGATATAAGACAATAAAGCTTATGTAATTTTGTAGCTCTAGAATATACCCTAGTAGGACAGCAGCATTGGCCAATCTTGGCTCATAGCCATCGCCCAATGCTATATGGACTATGTATTGGTTTGAATACTATTTGGGAAAAAAATTGTCCAAAATTCTTGATTGAAAAATATTGCAAAACATAATATTTGCCTTTTACACTTGTAAAATACTATAAGATTCACAGTAAAATTAAGTATTGCACTTTTCGTAATTTCCTGTATGAAACCTGAAACAACGGGGTTAATGTAGCTTAAATCGGTAGAAAATGATCGATTTCATTCAATATTCTCCAAGTTTGGCCGATACTCATGCGACATTACCCGAAATAGGTTGTGCTACCTGGGTAGTTTAATCAAGCGTTCTAAAACCCATATTATACATTTTAAAATTATTTTTAATTAAAAAAAATGTATGTCATGTAGAAAATAGATTATTGGCATGTACTTTGTGGGCTATAAGAAAAGAATTTAAAACTGCTGTGTAGAGAGCCAGATATAAAAAGTAATGATCAAAACTTTAATGGACCATTAAGCATGTAATTGATTCATTTTACCTTTTTATTATAAGATATTAATTGCCCTTAATCATGAGAAAAATTAACATATTTTATAAATAAATAACTTAGTATATACTTATGTTACTCTTAGTATATACAAATGTTTTTTTTTTAATTAAAAAACCATATAGTGCCTTTATAATTATTACTATATATTTTTTTAATTTTATTTCATTGTTAAAGAAGATGATGAATTACTTTTTTTAAGTGTTATTTATTCAAAAGTTATGTTTCTAAGAAAATTCATGCTTATATTTTATAATTTAGAAATTGTAATATCTCTTTCTTTTTAGGTTATTGTTTTAGATACTGATGTTACATTTGCCACCGACATTGCTGAGCTGTGGAGGATATTTAGGAAATTATCAGCAAAACAAGTGAGTTTTTTTTATATAAAACTTTTACTTTTTTTGGCTTTTAAATGTTTTATGAGTTTTTTTTTCTTATTGAGAAACTTAAAATACTTTCCATTGTACTAATAAAAATAAATATTGAAAGTTTCTTATAATTTTCCTATTAAACTCTGAAAACATTGTTCTTTATGTTTTTTTTTAATTTAGTTCCCTTTTCGTTATGTAGTGGAATCATTTTTTTAAAAGTTTATGAACTATGTATGAAAATGATATTGCTTCTCAAGTAACAGTTTTTTATTTGTCTTAGGCTATTGGACTTGTTGAAAATCAAAGTGACTGGTATTTAGGAAAACTTTGGAAAAATCACAGACCATGGCCAGCATTGGTAAGCATAGCTATACAAATTTCAAGAAAGAATTTGCTGAAATTTTGTAACTCTATTCTTAACACGTTTTCTTCTTTTCATTTTCAATTACCTAATATGAAATGTAAGGAATAAAAGAAAAATTCGAAACTGTGATTTATAGATCCCATAGAACGTCTTAGGTTTTAAATTTATTGTGATTACGTTCCTTTTAGGCTATATGAATTACCTTTTAATGTACTGGTTTATTGAGTGACAATTTACAATGCTTTTTTGTTCGAATTTGCCGACATCTTTATCGTAATAAATCACTCTGTGAACTTAATGAAAACTTTTATAATACCAGATCAAGTGAAATTTTTCAAATTCCAACATTCTCCAAATCTATATTTACTAAAAAAATTCTATCTTGTCCTTAAATTATATAATAAACTGCCTATTAACTTAATCAGGGTTCCCACGCTCCCTTGAAAGTCCTTAAGAAGTCCTTGATTTTGATTTTTGTTTTCAAGGACCCCTTTATACTCCTTGATTTTGACCAAAAATCATTGAAAAGTCCTTGATTTTTATTTTTGATTTCAAGGACACTCTAAATACCCCTTGACTTTCATCAACAATCATCGAGAGTCCTTGATTTTTTTTTCTTCCGCGACGGCGCACAACCGTTCGAAATACGGGAACTCATTTTCTAAAACACTGCCAACACTGCATACATCGCAGTGATAAATGGCGCGTCTAGCACTTCTGCAAACAAAACGTCATTAGACAGAGGAACCGGTAGTATTTTCGCCAAATCCTTTTCCCCTCTGATATGGTCGCTATAACATCTGGCGTTGGCGATATTTCAAACGATGTTTTGTTTTAATGTTACAACTGCTGACGCGGGTTTATTTAACTTTTGTTATTTATATATCTTTGGAACATCTGAATAAAATTATGAATACTTTTCCGTTAAGTAGAGTCTCTTTTCTTCTTCTTGGGGTTGGGGAGCCCAGTCGGTTAAGGCGTTCGCCTTGCATGCGGAAGGTCCCAGGTTCGGGTCGGGCATCACCAAAATGACTGCCGGCCTATAAACGGCCTATGCAGCCAAACGAATAATACCACGTGTAGAGGAAGTGCACATTAAATATGCTCCAAAGTCCCAAAGCTGCGTACAATGTCGCACTTAATGATTGCATTGGGTGCCTATTCAGGTGTCGGCTCGTCACTTGACTGTGGTTCTAAATTATGACGGCTGTCGCCAATAGCCCTAATATTTTTTTACGGTTGGTTATTCAATGCATAACTGCCAACTACTACTATGGATAGTCCGTAGTTTATACGGGCCTGGTTATCGAACTACATAGTTAGGAAAATGCATTCAAAATCTACGAATAAGCTTCAAATATATATTTTAAAATTTATTAATTTGATTTTAAATTTATTTATTTTAAATTTATGATTTGATTTGATTGTAAACTGAGTTCAAGCAGTAAATAGTTTTTTTTTTTATAAAATCAATGGTTCAGTGTTTTTTTTTTAAATTATCTTGGGTACGAAAATTGTATTCTCTAATTGTAACTCATATTATTGTAACTCTTTGGTTCCAACTAAGTAAAAAATATGTAAAATTGTTGTTTAAACTAAATTTTTTAAATATTGTATACAACTTTATAATAATAAATGTATGTTATTTTTTAAAAAATTCTGTTTATATTAGTTATTTTATAAATTTTGTTTTATTTGTTAAAATGGTGTCATATGATTAAGGTCCTTGAAATTTTTTGGGGGGTCCTTGAAAAGTCCTTAAAAAGTCCTTGATTTTTATTTTGAAAGAAGAGTAGGAACCCTGTTAATGAATACAGATAAATTTTTTCCCTTTAAAAAACAACTTTTTGAGTTTTTCATTAATATTGACGACTTGGATCTTTATTTTTCACTCGAAGTTGAAGCATCTTAATCATTCTGTATGCCAGCTGCTTGCCACATCACATTTTGTTTGATTTTATTTGTATTTGTTTGTGTTCTGTATTAACTATTTATATTTGTTCACCTGTACAGGAAAGTTTTCCCCTTGGCGTACCATATTTTTTATTGGTTTTTTATTGGTTTTTTGTTTTTTGTAATAATAAAAATTATTATTATTAATTCAGGATCGTGTGCTACACACCCCTAGTTTCAAAATGCATTAAACTTATCATTTGTAGTTCATTGTAAATTCATCCTATTTCAATGATTGCAAAGCACTGTTTTGAAGCTAATATATTTTCTGTTTACTTTTATTAAAAATTCAAAAATCGGATTTTAGGGGCGTGGTTTCAACACTGGTGTTATTCTTCTTCATTTGAAAAAGCTCCGCGACATTTCTTGGATGCAAATGTGGCGGTTAATAGCTGAGAAAGAACTTTTAAGTATGTTATCTACGTCATTAGCTGATCAGGTAAGAAATTAGTACTGTTTTATTTGATTAAATTTGCAATAATTTAAAGCAGTCTAAGCATGTTAGAACTTTTCAATATTAATTGAGTTGCTGGAAAATCTGAAAGTCGGGTGAAGGCTTTTAAGTCTGTATCCCTTAGAGGGTTAGTTTAAATGTGTAAATTTACTTCTTCTATTATAATTTGTCTGCTTATTTAATGCATAATCTCTCAAATTGTGTCTTCCAGGACATTTTTAATGCAGTCTTGAAGCAGCACCCCTACCTCATTCATAAATTACCATGCCAATGGAACGTGCAACTGAGTGATAATACTTTAAGTGAAGTGAGTGTTAACTTTTTAATAAAATTGTATTTTCGTTTTAATTAGTTTCTGTGTAATTATTTAAAAAAACCACTATTTAAAATTAATTTATTGTATTTAATAAGGACATTTTATGGAATTTTTTTAATTATTATTTTATTCTTGCAACTCAGTCGACGATTTAAAACCGTAAGTTTGCAGTTGTTGGTGACTATAGAATACATATATAGCGCAATTGAGTATGGATAAACTCCATTATGGACAATTTAGGAGTGAAGCTGTAATTTATGGAGTTAATTATTGTTAAAAACGCTTTTTACATATATTTTTAAATTTTGCCTGTAATTTTTTCATAATTAACTTTTTTTTCCTAAATTCAAAGTTACAAAAAATGTAAATCGAAATTAAGGATAAAAACCATCATTTTCAAACACATGTATGTTGTATTTTTGATTTTGTAAAAAAAATGTGTGTAATTCTCTTTGTTTATTTCAGATTTGTTATACTGAAGTCCAAGATTTAAAAGTGAGCAAAGTTTTTTTTTTTCAATTTAGTAATTGAATTTAACATAATGTTTAGTTGAGAAAGGTGAAATTTTTTCTCAGAACATAGTGAGCCTTAGCAACACAAAGTTCATTAAACTTTCTTTATTTCGACTCCCAATTTTACAAAATGAAGCTTTTGTGCATGAATCTTTTGAAATCAAAAAATTAAAACTGAGAATCTCTCTGTCGATCAAACTTCTCACCCTTTTATTTTAATAAAAAAAATTCGAATTGATCTCTTACAGGAAATGGAGAGCCCAACCTCCCAACCTTTAACCTCTGACCCATAAGCATATTTTGCAACAAAAAAGTCTGACAAATAATACACCATGTAGAGGGAGTGCACATTAAATATGCTCCAAAAGTCCAAAGCTACATATTATGTCTTTCTTTTAAAAAAAAAGTTGTGTTAGATGCGTCTATTCAGGTGTTGTATCGTCACTTGACTTGTTCTTAATTATGATGCCCATTGCAAAGAACCCTCTCTATTCCTATACAATGTAGCTTTAGTGCAACAATATTTCAACCTTACCCTTTTGCTCTTTCCGTCAATCTAACCGAGGCTGTCCTGAACCTTATCTGCCTTTTTATGTAGCTTGCGCTGTCATTCAAGACTCGAGTTAAAGAATCAGAATGGGGTTTTTTTTATTATTCTTTACAACTTCAAGTCTCCCTCCTAAAATACTGAGGGAAAATTCTAAATATAATGAAATTATTTTGTACTAATTGCCATTGTTTAGATTAAAGTAATAACTTTTTTCTTTTTCAGGTTATTCATTGGAATTCTCCCAAAAAATTAAAAGTTAAAAATAAGCATGTTGAATTCTTTAGGAATTTATATTTAACTTTCTTAGAATATGATGGCAATTTATTGCGGAGAGAGCTCATTGGTTGCAACAATAGCAAAGTGACTCATGTCCAAGAGGCAGTAAGTATCTTTTTTTTTATAAAATATTTAAAAGCTAATGCATTTTCCAAATAAAGTTGAACCCAGTCAATGCAACCTCAATTAAAAGGAGAATTTAATTATAATGTTGGCCTTTCATTCACCTATATATTAATCTTGTGACGTTTTTGTTGCCACTTGTCATTTTTGTAATTAAAATATGGGATGTCCATAAAAGAATGTCTGAGTTTTAATGGTATATTACAGGAGCTTATTTTATACGAAATATAACAACTCATACATATAAATATGAGGGAAAACTAACCTAGTTTTTCCTATAAGTGCTCAATGTGTGCGCCCTTAGTGATACGGCACACTTCCAAACAAAAATGCAATTCTTCCCATACTGTCTGCAGCAAGTCCATAGTAATGGAAGCAAGTAATGAATAGATGACACTGAAACTGTAAAAACGATGTAGCGGTACAAGCGCATGCACTTATCTGAAACTGTTGGAGTTATTCTTAATTCGTCACCTTCAACTACAACTGTCGAATGATTGCAGCTGATACCACTACAATTAAAAACTTGGACATTCTCTTACGGATACCTTGTATATCCTTAAAAAAAATATAAACTAGAATAAATAATTACTGTTTATTATACCTAGAATAGTAATAGGTTATTAATTTTATTTTACTAAAATTAAAGTATCTAATGAATACCTCTCTTTTCTTAGTTAAATGCTATTGATGAAGACGATTCGTGTTACGAATTCAGAAGAGCTCGAGTTGTAAAGCATCGCACACATTTATACTACATAGAATATGATTACGAGCCAGTAAGTTAATTTAAAAACTGAAACATTATTTTTCAGATCTCGGTTACTGTGTAACATAGTCATAAGTTCCTAATGAACTAAATCTTGTTCTCTTTCAGACACCGGAGGGCAATGATGTCACACTGGTTGCACAACTGTCCATGGATAGGTTGCAAATGGTTGAGGCACTTTGCAAGCACTGGGAAGGTACAGAATTCGGTTTTCGTACAACTTATAATTAACTTGGTCCTTTGAGGGAAGCAAACCTATAAACATGTCCCCTGATTATCAGGTTCTCCAATTTATAAATTCTCCTTTAATTTATAAATTTTACTAAAATTTAAAGTATGGAGGAGTCATTAATAATGATCTACTACAGAAATACAATTTTGAAAAAGATTAAAGTAATTAAATTTTTAGTTAAAAAAGATTTTAATGCATTATTTCAACAGTGCATTTATTTATAAACAAAACTTCTCGGCGGCCCATTACTATTCCATAAACAGCCCATTACTAGGCCAAGGCCTCCGTGCCCATCTCAGATTTCATGACCTAGGGCTATGGGGTGTTAGGCATTTGTCCCGGTAAGGTGGTCAGACTCAGGCAGAACCCCCACTGTTTAGTTCCCAAGCATGCTTGGTACCCATTTTATCGACCCACTCAGGGGATGAAAGGATGGGTCAACCCACGCCAATCAAGGATTTGATCCCGGACCTGTGGCGTGGCCATGTGAAGCGTGGTAATTTCTACCACTAAGCCACTGGGCCTCGCAATTTATAAGGTCAATTAAATATATCATCAATTTAGACATGTGCAATCAAATATATACCTTTTAATTTATTTATCTTTTCTTGTTTTCCCTTAACTGATTTATTCTCAATCGCATGTAAGCCAGTTAAGAGAGTGTCTATATTATATGTACAATGGCTTCAAATTGTCTTGAATATTAATACCATTTAAATTGTTAACCAAGATCTAACACACATTTTTCTTCTAGGTCCTATTAGTTTAGCACTGTATATGTCAGATTCAGAGGTGCAACAATTTCTCAGCTACACACTTAGCTCTGAAATCCTTAGCAGCAGGAAGAATCTGGGATATCACATTGTGTACCGAGATGGGGTAGGTTAATATTTATGTGGTATGCACTTTTTATGTGTCGCCGTCTGTCAGCTATCCTGTAAAATGATTTGTGCTGTTGGAAAATTTTTGCTTTTGTTTATAAGTGCAAACCACTGCTGGTAATCTGAGTGAGGAGCACTGACTGTAGATCCTTAAGATTAACTGAAATTATGAAAATATGGAAACAGTGTGTAACATAACATTCATTATGAACATAAAAAGAAGTTAACTCAACAAGCGTCTCGGGAGCTGATTATCCCTAGACAATGCATAATGGTCTAGTTGAACCTGAAACCCTATCGTTCAGTTACGAGGTCTTCTTGAGGACGATCCTAATTACATTTCTGTGAGATAATGCACAATCAACTGACTGAACAACCAGATATGCTTTTGAAAATTAACTTGATGTATAAATGAATGTATGCTTAACTTAAGAATCTGATCATTCTATTAAGATAACGATTATATTCGTTTTGCTCTAAAACGACCTTGTTTGAAAGAAGTGAGATTAAACTTAATAGCTTTCTCCCCAGCCCTAACCCAAGTAAGGGTATGTAAGGAAATCAGGGGCTCTCATTCTGTTTCCCTTAAAACAACAATCAAGGGTAAGGGAAGAAGTGCTTTCAAAGCTTGCATTCTAATCAGGAGGTTTATAATAAGGGATGCACCGAATATTTGGTTACTATTCTGTATTCGGCCTCTTTAGCTGAATATTTGGTTTGGCCGAATAGTCAAAATATTTTTTTTTTTCAAATTTCTTCATGTTATCTCATCTTCTGAAACATCAAAAAATTCCCAAGCAGGATTAGTTTTCGTTTTTGATAGACGAAAATACTTTTATGCTTTCTAAAAGACTTGTTTTAATAACAAATAAGTACTACTTTATTGTGTGTTGCTTTAATTACAAATTTAATAACTATATTGTATCAAAACTATTGTGTGATTGTGTACATATAAACACAATGTTGAATTGAAATTGATGTATAATAAATACAACGTACTTAGATCTCACCAAACATAAAAACTGGTTTAGGTAGGCCGAATATTTGGCTAAGACTTTGGCCAAATATTCGGTATTCGGCCAAATTTGGTATTTGGTGCATCCCTAGTTATAATCTTATGAAAAGTGTATGAATCAATCTGTTAAAAATTCATTCTAAATGTGGTCTTTTGTTGATGATAGCCCTTCTACCCGGTGAACCTGCTGCGGAACGTGGCTCTGCAGCAGGTGACCACGCCCTTTGTGTTCCTGACGGACATTGACTTCCTCCCCATGTACGGGCTCTATGAGTACCTCAAGAAGTCGGTGGCCTCCATGGGCCTCGAGTCCGCCACAAAGGTAAACACACATCAAACAAACACTACTGCAGTGGACAGGTAAACTGCAATATATAGAGTACAATATAACCCCGATTATCCGAGTTGATGTGGTCCGAGACTAACTCGGATAACCGAAAATTGTAAGTAAAACAATTGTATGAGTCTAAATGTATATTTTAACTGATACAAATGTTATATAGAGACACCACGTGCAATTCCAATGCATATATGACATTTAAAGAGTTCTTTAACTTAAAAAAATTCCTTAATTTTTTTTTGTTTTATGCTATTTCGGCATTTTTCAACAGCAACGTATAGGCTTTTTTTATGGATAACAGGATTGCTGGTGTTGCTTCTTCTTGTTTGTTCTATATATTCAATAGCACTTTCGGGCTCAAATAATCGGGACTGTACTGTTATAACTTTGACCAAAGCTGCCAGAACTCAGTCTATTATGTCTATTACTTGAGT
>CM043113.1:70906238-70943738 GCA_023701765.1 Hylyphantes graminicola | reverse complement strand
AGGTATATAGATGAATACCTTCTGGTAATATATAGATGAATACTACAGGTATTTTGAGGTTTTATTTTTTTAAACTTGTAAACCTCGGAATCATTTGGTATTCATATAGTTTAGCGAGGTTTCTAATAAATACTTATGGTATTTTAAGGTATTCAGAGGAATACCTCTTTAATACTACAGGTATTTTGAGGTTTTATTTAAGTATTCTGAAAAATATATTTATAATTGCGTGAAAAAAATCCGACTTTTACATTATAATTTTAATATCAGACGCGTGCAAAAAGTTAGACTTTTTGAAACAGTGAAAAAAAGTACTTTTTGTCACCCAATAAAGCAGTGAATAAAAAGCTTTTTTCATTATCTTCATAAGATGCCAATATTTCAAGCTAAAAGTTCTATTTCATAATATTAGTAAAATCCAGATATTTATCGATCTGCTTTTCTTTAAAGATAGTAATGCGCGTGAAATATGTTTGGACCAATGTTTTTTTTTTCCACACAATTATTAAAAATATTGTATGAACCAATGCGAATTGTAAACTTTTTAAAACACGTGTCATTATTTCACGAGCGAGGTAATCCACTAGTTTTAAAAACTGTTACTTTTCACACTTGTTGCATAAATAACTATTGTAGGGATAGCATGGTATTGAAGCACGTACTATTTTTTAAAACTATTATCGAAGTCATTGCGACGATTTTTTTATGAAATTAAATAATGTATTTTTAGAAACTATAGCTTTATAAACATAATTTTGGTAGAAACATTATGTGAATGCAAATTAATTTCTCTTTAAAAGTTATTTCACATGCATACAAATAATATGTTACATATTTTATGGCCCTGATATCCATACTTACAACTCTAATAATGCAATAGAGTGAAAGTTATAAGATTCTTACTGGCTAATTAAGTAACATTTACAATAGACTTTAAAAGCAACTATGCAATATTTTGTGGTTCAAATGTATTAAAGATAAAGTATCTCCCATTTTCTTTTCATTATTTTTAAATACAAATATCTTGGGCTCTTGGTCTTTTTCTATTCATTTTTAGTAGGAACCAAAGAATATGACTCAAAATTTAATATGGATGCTATCAAAAAATTTTGCATGAGATTTAAACATTTTTAATAAGATACAATCAAATACTCTTATTAAGATATATTTATAACTGTTTAAGCTATTTATATATTTTCTAAAAACATCTTTTCAAAGTTCCTTAAAAGTATAGAAGAAAAGTTTGAAAGCACAAAGTTTTATAAAAAATTACAATTATTTAACTTCTAATGGGAAAACGTTGGGCTCTGTTTTTAAATAACGACAAAAAAATACCTCTCTGATGACATGTACCTACGAAAACTTACAAAAAATTCAAAAGAATGCCATTTATATAATTAAAAAGTATAATTTTTAAAATATTAATTAGTTATAATTAAAGCAAAATTGTAGTAGTTATTAATAAACTATAGATGGCAGCACTAACGAGTAAGAACTTTAAAAAATGGTTTTAATCATAACTAATTAATATCTTTAAAATGTATTACATATTTTAATGGTAAAATATAACCCTCTTCTGTATATTTTAGTAAGCTTTCGTGAGTACAGGTCGTATACTTTATTTAAAAACATGTGCAACCCTTAAATGCCTAACACTAATATACAAAACCATCTCAGTCTGGTGTAGTGGTTAGAGTGTCTGAATCCCAGCTTGGTAGTCCTCGGTTCGATTCCCGGTAAGTAAAATCATCTATTGTTGTCTTGTTCATATATGTAACATGTCTCTATGGTCGTGTCTGTGTACCTACTTGTGTTAAAAGGTGACTAACGTCTTCGGGGCACTGGCATTTCCATGGGTAAAACAATAACATTTTACTCCTCAACTATTGCAAGGTATTTTAAGAAAATCTTTAGGTTTGTTTAAAATACCTCATTGAAAGGTATTTTGGAAAACCTTTTTGGTTCATTTAAAATACCTCATTAAAAGGTATTTTAGGAAAACCTTTGAGGTTTTTCATCAGAGGTATATTTTAGGTATTTTCGAGGTATTGGATTGAGGTATTTTCAGCTACTAAATGGTGCAGGAAAAAACCTCTGATGTATTAAGAAAAAACCTCTGTTGAAGGTTTCTAAATAATACCTCTATGTATTTGTGAGATACCTTCAACAGAGGTTTTTTTCTAATACATCAGAGGTTTTTTTCTGCACCATTTAGTAGCTGAAAATACCTCAACTCAATACCTCTAAAATACCTGAAAAATACCTATGAAGAGAAACCTTATAAATACCTTAAAAATACCTCAGAATTTTAGTAAGGGTATAGATAGATATAGATAGATATAGATAGATATAGATAGATATAGATAGATATAGATAGATATAGATAGATATAGATAGATATAGATAGATATAGATAGATATAGATAGATATAGATAGATATAGATAGAGAGATATAGATAGATAGATATAGATAGAGAGATATAGATAGAGAGATATAGATAGAGAGATATAGATAGAGAGATATAGAGAGAGAGATATAGATAGAGAGATATAGAGAGAGAGATATAGAGAGAGAGATATAGAGAGAGAGATAGAGAGATAGAGATATAGATAGAGAGATATAGAGAGAGAGATATAGAGAGATAGATAGAGATAGATAGAGATAGATAGAGATAGAGATAGAGATAGAGAGATATACGAAGCTGTTGCAAGCTTGCTTTGGCCACCAGATCATTAGTAATCTTCGCTGTTTTATCACCGTAAAAAAATGTATGTAGCAAACAGTCTTTGTTTAAATCGACAATAAAAAAAATCGTAACTAGGTTCCCCTAAATAGTGATTCTGAATAGCTGCAACGATTGTGTGTTGAAATACTTACCCACATTTATGGTATTTGGTTGAACCATATTTTAGATTTTTGTTTCGAAATCTTAATAAACGGTTAACCAAATACCTAAAATAAGGAGAAATATTTCCCCACACAGCCGTTGAAGCTACAAGGAACAAAGTTTTTTTTTTTCTTTTGGTGAAACATAGAAGCAAATTTTTGAAAGTGTAGCGCTAAGTTAATTTAACTCTTTCAGTCATTATGACAATTTGGCATCATCATTTTAGATTTTCTTTTTTTTTTTGTGATCGCCCATAGCCATTTATGATATCAAAAGCACATAATTCCATTTTTTCAACGTTTTTCTATTGGAAAATATTTTTTATTAATCCCAATAGATGTCAGTCCTATTATTGTTTTTAAATTATGATCAGAAACATGATGATGCCAAATGGCATCCTTGGAACTGAAAGGGTTAACGAAACAAACTGAAAAACGTACACTTTTTCTAACTCTTAGATTTCTTTTCTAGGTAAACCCTTAAACAACTTATCAACAATGTGAGCCGAGGAACCAACAGCGATGTTTCCTCCATCAGGATTCCAAAACGAATCCCTCTCTGCCACGACCCCCCTCACCCCCGACGAGGCATTCGACGAGGAATCCTGGGACACAGCCACGAAATGTCTGATCGGCATCCCTCTAGCCATCATCATCTTCATGGCCCTGGTGGGCAACCTCCTGGTCTGCCTCGCCATCTACACGGACAGGAGGTTGCGCAAGTTGGGCAACTTGTTCCTGGTGTCCCTCGCCATCTCGGACCTGTTCGTCTCGTCGCTGGTCATGACATTCGCGGTGGCCAACGACGTCATGGGCTACTGGGTGTTCGGCTCCCAGTTCTGCGACACCTGGATCGCCTTCGATGTGATGTGCTCCACCGCGTCCATCCTCAATCTGTGCGCCATCAGCTTGGACAGGTTCATCCACATCAAGGACCCTCTGAGGTATGGGAGATGGATGACCAAGCGGGTGGTGCTGGTGTCCATCGCCGGAATATGGCTCATGTCAGCTCTGGTGTCCTTTTTGCCCATCAGCCTGGGCTGGGCTAAAGCGAAGAAGGTCTCTTCAGATGACCTCATGGACGAGGACCCGAGACCCCACTGCGCGCTGGACCTCACCCCGGTATACGCAGTGGTGTCTTCCATCATCAGCTTCTACGCCCCCTGCGTCGTGATGGTGGCCCTTTACACGCGACTCTACCTCTACGCTCGCAAGCACGTGCGCAACATACGCGCCGTCACCAAGTCCACCATCAAGTCCAAGTCGCACAACAACAACAGCAACAACCACCATCACAACATGGACCACAAGGCCGCCATCACGCTTGGCTTTATCATGGGCACTTTCCTGGTGTGCTGGGTGCCCTTCTTCTGCATCAACATAGTGGCTGCAGTGTGCAAGACGTGCATTTCGGACATGGTCTTCAAGCTGTTGACCTGGCTAGGGTACTGCAACTCGGCGTTGAATCCCATCATCTACAGCATCTTCAACACCGAGTTCAGAGAGGCTTTCCGCAGGATTCTTCTGACTTACATTAAAGCAGACTGCTGTTCAAATCTCATTTGTAAAGATTCTCCGAGGGAACGATGCGAGACAAGAAGGACTACTTTGGGTGCGGGGAATAGCAACCACCAATTTCCACCACCGTCTCCTATAAACTTCGATCCTATAAATAGAATTGAAATGCAAGGGGAATGGTCAGGAAAATCATCTGATGTTTAAGACATTGATTCATTCACTCGCATCAAACTCCAATTTTTTGTTTGAAACTTATTTGGCCTCTAACATAAATTTCATTCATAGAGACCTAAAGAGATTTTTTGAAAAAAACTAGCTCGCTATAATTTCAATTTATTGTAACGTACTTTAAAAGGCCAAACTGAATGGAGTATCAGTCTCTGAGCATCTAAAAAGTATAATTGTATTTAAAGTACGTTTAGAAAATTACTTCACCGTGTTTGTTTCATCTCAGTTAAACTTGATTGGACGGCTCTTCACCGACCGTTACGCTACTCGAGTGAAGCAGGGGAAATCGTTACTAATAACTCAATTGTTATGTCCACACTACGACAATAAAAATGACGAGAAATTGCGCGCGCATTTAAATGTATATGCAATTTGGTCCATTAGAGGTAATTGCACGCGCATGCCCGACCAATTTGTATATAGGTATTTCCATGCGCGCGCAATTTCTTGTCATTTTTATTGTCGTAGTGTGGACATAGCGAAAGAAAGCTTCTCTCGGTGGATAACTCTTTCCACCGATTCACTCGATTTGGCGCTTCCAAAGTGTAGTCCCTTTACGCTGTCAGCACAAAACCGCTTGTTTAGTCCTGATATTCTATTTAGTTTTGTCTTTTTCAAAGTAACATTTGAGCATGAATGTATATTTAAGTCATATGTCTGGTACAGTAATTTTTCCTGCAAAACCCATGACACACAATTTGTAAAAATTCGATGTTAAATCTTTTGTTATATGTATCGCTTGTAAATAATAATTAATCGTACTGTAAAGAACAAAGACACGTGTTACTTTTCTTGTATTTACTGAAAGAAATATGAACTGAACAATGTTATAAAAATTCATATCTCAGTTAAATTTAGTAGATATTTCATCCTCAAAAAAACCTTGCAAAAAATAAAAATATTGTTTTTAATAGTATTTTTTAATTTTTAAATGATAAACCATTTTTTGTGGAAAATACTAACAAATGACTATGCGTAAAGTTTTGTAAAATAGATTTAGTAAAGGACTGCGAGTAAAATTATTACAGATGGAAAATTAACACCAAATAGTTTCTGTTTTTATGTGTTTTAACCCTTTCACTACTGAAACGGCCCACGACGGCCGTCCGACTAAGGATTCGATAATGATATTCCTATCACATATAACGAGGAAACAAAAATCCTTCGTAGCGAAAGGGTTAAGTGGGACTGTAATTCTCATAAACCTATTATTTTTTACCAATAACATTAGTAAATATCAATATCAAATTATTGGTTTAAATTAATGCATTTTTCAACCAATTATGAAATAATGGAGACCTGTAAACTTGCCGGATATAACCAGCAAAAAACGAAATTATAACTGTTTTCTGAATTTCTATGACTAATGTTTTCTTTTGGCACTTGAAATGTGGCACATAAAATAATTCGTAACTAGAGTCGAAAGATTCGCTGGTTGGTTGAAATATCGTCGCACTAGAAACACTGTTGGCAGCTCTGGTAGTATTAATAAATTAAATGCAAAACGTTTTTTTTTTTAAATTTTGAGTACAATGTTAGAAGAAAGTATAATAAAAACGCATAAAGCTCATAAAACGTTTGCTGACTTGCTTAGCTATTATTTTAAAGGATAATTTAAAGCAAATTTTGACTAAAAAATTATAAGGCGAAAGGAGTAGTAATTAATAAGTTACACAAAACCTATCCTATGTATGCACAAAAACGGTATTTTTTTTAATTGTAAGAGTTCCTATATTTCGTATTTTAAACAAAAGTACTGGGTTTAATAGAAATATTGAAATTTACAAAAAAAAAAATTTTGAATGCTGGAGACTAAGAAAATTTGAAATAAAAAGAGATTTCAATATGTATGCTAATTTTTTTAATTAGTTATCTCTGTTTAAAGTGTCTAAAGTATGGCAAAAAAAATATTTTTCTCTGGAGCGAATGCTCTTTGTTATAACTTATAACGATTATAAAACCAGAACTCGGATAAGAATATCTAACTATAAATATAGTTATGTGTATCTCTTATAAAATGTTTTCGATATGATGGCAACGTACTAACTTATTATATTTACAAGCAACTATAATATTACATTAAAATAAAAGGTTAATTTGCAAAGAATATTTTTTAATTTTAATAGGAATACGTAGTTTTTTGAGATAACAAATTTCAAAGAAATAATTTTTACCGAAGATACTTTGACAGCTATTGTTTAGAATGAATTGGTAATTTATTTAAATATTTGTGGCGAACATTTATAGTTAAATTCTACAAAGAAAAGAAAACAAGTTCCAAAAACCCTAAGCTTTTTAATTCTCCATTTTATTACATATATTGTTCACTAATATTCTTGAATTACTGTGCAAGTTTTAACTTAGAACGCCATCGTTTACCCCTAGACAACTATAATTTAATATTATTGTGTTATAATTACATAAGATAATAACACAACAATTGTGATTTTTTAAAAAAAATTAAATGAACGCGTGTATCTCAAGTTTTTTTAATACTGAGCACTTATATAATTTCAGTTTGCTTCATGATAGTTCAGCACCAGAGGATTTCAAAATCTCAAAATTTTAGAAAAACACTTTGAACGTAAACGGTAGAATAACGAACAAAATTCAATTATTCTTGTTTTCAATAAGTGTAATATAGTGTTATTTAAAGCACTTTTTAATAATGTTTTCAAAATTTCATGTTGAATTTTGAAGACACAATTACATTTTCTCGTTAATATTCTTTGATGTATTTTGGTAAAAAAAAGTTTTTTTTAACTTTGCAATTAAAACTATACTTAAGTTATTAATTATAATAAGTTTAGTTTAAATTAAAAATGATAGTATTTGTTTTAAATGGTTAAATGCGCAATACTTATGCTTTTACTTTACAGTATTTGTGTTTGTATAGTAGAAATATATTTGTTTATTTTTCTAATTACTTATTAATACTAAGATGCATCCATCCAAACAACAAAGAACTAATAATTAATTCATAATGGTTTTTCTTTTTAGCCTATGTTATTTATTATGTGATACGTGTAGCATGTACAGATATAATTTCTATGGTTAGTACAATTCTAGTAAATGTGAAATGTAATAATTTTATTCATTTGTAGAAAATCACTGAATTTAAAATACAATAGTTATTAAAATATAGTCTCATTTTTTCGTTTACATTTGTTTGAACTTTTATACAAAAAATAATATTGGCAATACAGGCATGAATAGCTTAAAATTAACATTCCAAATGGGATTTGCATAGCTGTTAGTGTTTATTTGAATGTTTTTAAAATAGAATCTTGTTTGTGTACATTGTAGATATATATCAATATCATGCTATTTTGTGAACCTAGTATTTTATGTAAGTACTTTCAAGATATTTATGTTAATATTTCATGTGTAGGAATATTTTATTTTAAAAGATCTGTAGGTGTTTATCAAGAGTAATATATAAATATACAAAACACAGTAATCATTCATAATTTAATTCGTAAAATAATTAGGCTCTAAAAAAATTTCAAATTGTAATTACATCGATTTTATGTACAGTCAAAAGGATTTTTTAAACCCTTTTTGGATACTATTTTGCTTGCTACTCACTGGCTTATTGAAATGTACAGGGTGGTGCAAATAAAAGCGGCCCCGGTCTACAACAAAACCGACCTTAAGTTTGCAGTATACAAATGTACTACGAGAAAAATAGTAAATTTCTCATTTTCAAGTGCGATAATCGAATACAAAAAAGTATTTCCCATTCAATAAACAAATTTATTTGTTAGTATGGTATGGTATGATTCATATATATTCCAGCTTGTGTGCTTGTTCATAGAACCGCTTATAAGCTTTCGTCAAGTGCGACAGACACATAAAGAAATTTTACAGTCACAAAGAAATGAATAACACATAGACAAATAACAACATTTATTGACTGTCACAAACATCCATGCCTGACCGGGATTCGAACCCGACCTCAGCAGCTCCAAAGGCTACTACACTAACCATTCAGCCACCGAGGCGGCATTTATTTGTTATTTCAAGACATAAATTTATTATTTTTATTAGTTTAGCTTCAGTTAGAGTGTTATTTTATTTATTTTTCCTTCGATTTTGACGTAACAGGGCGCACGAATATCATTGTCAAAGAAGCAACAAATAGGAGCAGGCAAAATTTCGGCGCCAGGAGCGTTGTTTACGCAGTTCCCTCCGCCTAGTACATTTCTCTGCTGCAAACTTAAGGTCGGTTTTTGTATGGAGAGAGGAATACGCTGGAATGCTTGGTGGGAAAACTCTTGAAGCCGCCTGAAACCTGTTTTTGCATTGGTTGGATCGGATTAGCATTACATTAGAGCTACGCATAGACTAGTGGCGAGTTCAGATCTTAGTTCGTATTGTATGAAGACGTCCCATAATGCAACTTTTGTCTCTTGAAATCAATTTAGAATGTTTTGTATTAACAAAAAAAAAGTTCAATTATTTAGGATAAATAACGACCGAAATAATCACTAGTGGGAACTTTTTTTTTTTCAGCTCTGCAAAACCTTGTTTATATGTATTTCATTTCAGCTAGCTTCTCAAACGTAGTTTCCGGCAAATAAATCGCCAAGCGTTTGTTTGGGCTTAATATTGAAGCGATCAATAGCTTAGGTTAGCAAACCTGCTTTTGTATTGGTTTTTGGCTTGGCAACATTTCTGTCGTATTCTTGTCTCCACGTTTGGGCCGCTTTTATTTGCATCACCCTGATAATCGATCACTCACTAAATATATATAAAAGCGTGTTGTTTTCTAACTATTATGAAATAGACTCAGTTTTAATTAACCCTTTCAGTCTCAGTGATGCCATTTGGCATCATCACTTTCTACATTTTTTTCCAAATGTTTATGTCCCGTATGACATCCAAACACACATCATTCGATTCTTCACACTTTGCTCTATTCTACAGTATTTTTCATTAATCTCAATAGAAGTCAGAACTACTATTTTTTTTTCTTTAGAAAATAACTAACTAGCGTTTCACCTGATTTTTGAAAAGTTCACTTCAGTTCCACATATTTAAAACCCAATTTAAACTATTTCGGTTAAAATAATTACTAAAATTTTTTTAATAATGTGGTCAGATACCTTTAAATATACAACTCGAAGTGTTTATAGGTAAATATATATATTTTATTTTGTTGTTTTCCACAGTTTAACAATTTTGGCATTATTTAAAAAACCACATAAAAAATTAAAATGATTTTTTTTCTTATGGAACTCTTATTTTTGACCAAAAGTAAGCTTATTTTGTGAATATCAGATGTTTCTGTAGTGTAGTAAATTTTTGCAACTGAAAGGGAAAATAACACTGGACAACAAAATTTGAAAAATTTTCTGCGAATGAGGTGAAAGTACCCAATTCTGAATGATTTCAACGTGCTAAACTCGAATATCACCTTAAAAAATAAAAGTTAGCTCTTGTTTTTGAGTTACGGTCGTTTTCTTCCTTGCATAGGATGCGGCGAAATGCATGGGCGCCACCAAACACAAAATTTATTAAATTCAATATTGTTTACAGAAACCCTCCTAATTTTTTCTCATACACGATTTATTTATTATTATCAACATGGGGTTGGTAAGAAATAATAATTTACAAGAATTTTTACGCACATTCGCAGCTTAATACCCCACTACGCAACATAATTGTTTTCACTTTAAGAGGTTCAGAAAAAAAGAGCAATAAATTCTTACATTTCTTCATGGTTGTTTTTAGAAGCTGTAGCATATTTAGCAGACGCATGGCTATTATCTTTGTTTAAACTATAAAAAATATTGGAAACTTTTTAGTAAATAGTGTCGTCTTGGACCGGACACAGAGTTGAAGGAATGTTATGCTATTTAACATTTATCTTTTTCTAAGTAACACCTCATTTAACTGATGAGACGATGCAGAAATTAGTCATTTATCTGATTTGTTGGTTCCCTTTTAATCAGAAAATTACATTCCGTTGTTTTTCTCCCATTAAATTTTATATAGCATACGGCACTATCTGTTGTCCCACACTCTTAAAACAAACACTCCCAATTTACCTCAGTCTGAGTGGATTTCACTCCTCCAGACTGGAAAATGCACTTCTCCTGTTGGAGTGGATCCTTTGTGTGTTAAACCTCCGACAGGATCACTCCAAACGAGTGATTTTAACTCAATCTGAGAAAATATGCGTGCCTTTAGGGTGTCGAAAATGCACTTCTCCAACTGGAGTGGATTTCACTCTTTTGTTTTAAGAGTGCAGATGAAGTCAAAGTGACAAACTTGCTACACAAGTTTAACTACATAACTGAGGAGCCCAGAAATTATTCCTGGTCTCCCATCTTGAAACCAAAATACAAATGATAAGCTTTCTTTACTTTTGCAGTGATGACCCATTTTGTTTTTAAAAAATTGCACTTTGCCGCAAATATAACAGAAGTTATTAGCTCTATTAATGCATTTACAAGTCATTACAGTTATAGATTTATTACTAATACTAATTTTTGAAATTCTACATCTTCTAAAACAACCAAGTGCGAAATACAAGGAATTTATTGCTTTTTATTCTGCACCTCTTGAGATGAGAACAATTACGTTGCTTAGAAGGGTTATTTAGCTGCTAATAGGGTTGCAAAAACCTTGAAAGTTATCATTTCCTCCCACTCCCAGGTTGATAATATAAAGTAAAATCTGTATAAGCCTCAAATTCGGAGGTTTTCTGTAAACAAAATTGACTTTAATTTTGCGTTTGGTGCGCTTCTGCATTTCGCTGTATCCTATGCAATGAAAAAACGACCGTAACTCAAAAACAAGAGCTAACTTTCATTTTTTAAGGTGATATTCGTGTTTAGCACGTCGAAATCATTCAGAATTGGGTACTTTCATCCCATTCGCATTTTCACTGTTGACCAGTGTAATACAAACTTCAATATTATTTAAGGGATGCGGTTTAGTAAATAATTGATACTTTGAAGATTCGTGGAAGAACAACGTTGATTTTTCGCCAAAATAGTTAATTGAATTTCTACATAATAAACTAATCGCGCAAAAATTAACTTTTTTTCTTGAATCTTCTCATGTATCATGCGCAAATTTGAAGATATTCCCGGAAGATTTAATTAAATTCTACAAACTTCAATATTATTTGAATTTAAATATTGATATATTATTTGAGATATATTCTTAAAACAAAAGAGTGAAATCTACTCCAAAAGGAGAAGTGCATTTTCGACACTGGAAAGGAGTGAAAATAAACTCCAGAAATCGCTCGTAATAGCCCTAAAATCGCTCGTTTGTTGTTAAGATTATTGGAGGTTTAACAAGACAAAAAGTGTGAAATCTCCTCCTATAGGGGAAGTGCAATTTCGACACCGAAAGAAGTGAAAATGAACTCGGACTGAGTTAAAATCGCTCGTTTGTTTTACGAGTGTGAATTAATATTTTCTTAGCACGTCGAATCACAACTTTAACTACAGCAAAAATAGGATTGAAAAATTATAAAACGAACTTGACAAATATTAATACTTAAGGTAGGCGAATACCAAAATTCTCCAAAATTCTAAAATTTTTATTATTTCTTTAATCTTTTCCAAATTTGGCAAAATGATTTCAAATATAATGAGCAATGCTATTCAGGCATTTTTTTATTTAAATATAATTTCTTTATTTTAAACAGTGTTTTTTTACTAAAAATAGAGGCTTACGCTAACAAGTCTACCATATTGAATTTTTCTCCTATAAACATTAATTATGCGTCAAAATCTTCGTTTTGAACTGATACATGAAATGACCCTCTAGAGTTACATACAAATTACAAGAAAAGAAGTTATAAAGAAAAATGTCATGAATTTAACTGAAAAAAGATTTTTTTTCGATTAATAACTTACACTTGAATTTAAAAAAAAAAACTATTTGCACCAGATGTTAGAGGCTTATAGGACAGATATATATTGAAATAGCATCTGTAAAAAATTTCAGGTAAGTTAATGTAAAACTTTTTATACCAGAAGTGTTGGCGTAACCCCCTTTTTTTAGGTGAAAAACACCGTTCAAAATAAATCAAATATATTTAAATAAAAAAATTACCTGAAGAGCATTGCTCAGAATATTTGAAATCACTATACCAAATTTGGAAAAGATTAAAGTAATATTAAAAAATTTAGAATTTTGGGTTTTCGCCTACCTTAAGTTAATTATATAGTTATGGTAAAATGCTAAGTTTAATAAAATAATATTTTGATAAGTATGTAGCTTTTAAAGTCAGAGTTGATAACTGCATTGAGCTTCAATACTATCAAAATCAAATTTGTATACAAAAATATAAAATTTAGGTGAAGAGGAGCTTATATATTATTATTCTTAATGGGAAAAACAGATTTTTACTAAATATTTTAACCATGTTAAATTGAATTTTCAAATTTGTATTTAAATAATTTGTCACGATTCACTACAATAATATGTATTTTCTATTCACAATATTAGTAGTTAGTTCGTGTTTATGTGTATTGCTGAAAATTATTGTTTTTTGTGTCTCAATAATGTAATGTAAATATTGTAGTGATAAAAATAAATGGAAGTATTCCTTGTTTAAAAATGCCTATTTTGTATTTCTTTACTGCATAAAGTGTAATGGTTTTCTACTCATGTATAACTAATGTTATATATTTGAAGAGTTTTAAGTATGAAATAACGATTTGGTTTGAACGTTTTAGATTGTATACAAGGTGTGTTCAAAAAGTTCGGTGATTGGTTTTATAATTTAAAAACCTCAATAGTTAAGATCTTGTACTCACGCAGACGCAGTGAGAGAAATGTCATCCAGAGCCAAGTAACAGCCATTTTACTACAGATGAGAGGAAGCTCACGCTATGAGCAGTTTAGAGCAGTTAGTGAGAGAAAGATTGTCAGTGTCACATGGAGCAACGCATAAACATTAAGTTTTCTTCGAGTTAAGCCTTGGTTTCCTCGGAGTCAGTCGCCAGAATAATGCGACCACTATTATACGTGGATGACGTCACCTTAACGGCCACCGCTTCATCGGAACGTTACGTGACACGAAACTGGAAACCAGCGAACTCACTCAACTAACCCTGTTGTTGTTTTGGTTTTCGTCTTTGCATGTCAAAAATTTAAAATTTAGGTTCTTCGGGATTTATCACAAAATCAATGGGCGGAAGGCGAGAGTTGTTTTACGCTTTCCGAGCATTTCTTCCCTCGACAAGCGTAAAACAACTCTCGCCTTCCGTCATTTCCTCAAATTTTTAATTTTTGGCAAGCACACCACGCAACAGCAAAAAACGTTGTCATCAGGATTTCCCCAACGCACTCAACAGCAACTCAATCTGGCGGTCGTGTTGAGTTGTCCGGCACCGCTCCCGAGGAAACCACTCGTAATCAATGTCAGTAGTTTGTGTGACGTCACTCACCACACTCGTCCGACCGCTTAAATCTGTTGACGGACTCCGAGGAAACCGAAGCTTTAGGCAAAACGGCGACATATACGCATGACATGTTAGTAAAAACTTGCGGTCAGGAAGCAGTGTGTAAAAAGTGTGTTTAAGAGTGGCTTCAACGCTTTAGCATGTCAAAGAAGAGCCGCGGTCGGGGAAATGTAAACTTTTACTAACATGTCATGTGTCTCCGTTGCCGTTTTGCCTAATTTGAAGAAAACTGTATATTTATGCGTTGCTCCTTGTCACACTATCAATCTTACAGTAACTCCCCTAAACTGCGTGTAGCGTGCGCTTACTCTTATCTGTCGTACAATGGCTGTTACATGGCTCTAGATGACATTTCTCTCACTGCGTCTGCGTAAGTGCAATATCTTAACTGCTGAGGTTTTTTAATTATTAGACAAATCGCCGAATTTTGCGAACACACCGTGTATTTTTTGGCACGTTACGAGCACAGCGACGTGCACCTCGTTATTTTGGGCACGGTCAAGTGACTATCTCGACACTTGTGTTGGCATCCAGTGCTACCTTATCAGGCGAGGCTTGTCACTTGACAGTGGGTCGAAACTATGTCGCCCATTGCCAAAAGTACCAAATTGTGTAGCACTAGTTCAACTACAATTTAACCTAACATTAACATAACCCAGAAAAATTTGAGAAATTTCATACACTAATACCATCTGCATTTTAGATTCCGCAAATTTGACGAGTAGGGGAGAGAAGGGGAATCCCGCCACCTCGGGTAATGCCGCCACCCCTTGTATCTCGCCAGCGGTGTGTGTGGGAGGGGGGCTGTGAGCGCTGACCTGTAGCAGGAAACAAGGTAATTTGAAGTATAGACGCTAATGGCCGTGCGGTGAGTTGGTGTAAAGTTATTTAAAAAAAACCAGTTTTTAGCGATTTTCATCTAATCTCGAGCCTTCTGAAATTAAGCGATAAGTGACTGCTATCTCTAAGTTAGATAAATCAGTTATATATCATTTAAAAGAGTAATTATTTGGCTATTTTATCACGTCGTTAGTTTGGACACTAGGCTAACTACCTTTCTTTAAACAAGCCGTCTATGCCATTTTGTCTTACTGGGGTGATGCCGCCACATCACTCTGGGGTTATGCAGCCACATGCAAAAGGATGGCGGCATAATCCGTAAAATAGAAATTTCATATATTGGCCCTACAACCTATTAGTTTTCGTTAGAGATGCCACGTATCCAAAAAAGAATAACTGAACTGGTCAAATAGACCAAAGAAACTTACAAAAAAAAAACTTGCATAGTTAGTTGCACATAGAAAGTTAATAAAAGAGCTGTATCCTGTACAATTTACCATTCCAAAGTAAATTAAACCCATTTTAGTTCTATATGTATTGCTTTAATATGTAATTTTCCATTATTTATAGATTATTTGCTTTGTTTATTGATGTGGCGGCATAACCCCAGTTGTATGGCGGAATTACCCCAGATACCGGGGTAATCCCGCCACTGTGCGAGCATTAGAAAAATACAATTTTATTCAGTTTCTATTAAAGATTTAAATTAAAAAAAATCACTACAAGATAGGTTATGAACTGTAGTATTCTATGCTCATTACAATTTACATTAATTGCAACACAATTCTGCATGAAAATTCAATTTCCCTTAAGGTGGCGCCATTCCCCTTCTCTCCCGTACGTGCTCAATAAACTCAGAAATCCCCCGCATAATTTGATAATTTTTTTTATCTGCATGAATACGTTTCAGTATGACCGTCGTTCACGACGGCTTTTCTTTTAAGAAGGTCCATCGTTACTTGACCGCGGTTCTAAATTCCGAAGTGTAATTTGTCTGCGTCAAAGCTAATTTTAGGCTAGATATAGACAACTGGAAACGTTCAACCTAATCAAAAGGATCAACTAATTTAGGTCTCGAGATCGGAAGGTCGAGAGATCGAGTACCGGTGCCACTGAAGACCTACCGAGTATATGCGGAGGACGTGCTCGTTAAATCTGTTGATTCCGAAAGTCCTGTGGTCGGTCGTTGAGCAGTTTACTATGGGTACAGGTTCCTGGAGACTATTTCCCTCCCCTTCAGGAATATGTCTAAATTGTGGAGGTGGCGCGTGATAGATGGCAGCATCTGTCACATATATGTGTGCATGTGAGTGTGTGCGTTGTGACTGTCTTACTTGACGAAGGTTTATAAGCGGCTCTCTGAGCAAGCACAAAAGCCTGAAAATATATGTATACCAACCAACCAATCTACTAATTTAGCCACGAGAGCCCCAATGAAATATTTGCTGCTACTATCGATAAATCACTTACCATGTTTTTATATAATCTTTTAGAAACTGAAATTAAATATATTTTCTCCTTTAAGTAATTAAAAAGTATTTCAATAAATATAAAAAAATACTTGAGTACATTTTATTTTTGGTTCAAAATAACTTTAATTAAATGAAGTATAACTCATAAAATTATATTATATGTATTTGGAGAAATAAATATGACTCCTTATATCCGATTGCAAAAATAATTCATTTGATTTATAAAAATATGCATTTTTAATTTTTTGGTTTATATGCTTTTAGGATGCTTCACATTTTATACTCTAGTTTTATTTTTACTTGTGGTAAAAACACGTACTTGAAATATTCATTGTTTCAGATAAGACAATTATGGAATACACAACAAAAACTTTTTTATGTGGCAAACTTGTTCTGAAGGGTTCTATTTCTGTTTTAAATTAAGTTAAATGAGAATTGCTGCAAGCCATTTTTCGGTAAAGTAATTTATTTAAAGGTAGAAAAAAGAAGTTGAACAATAAACAAAGCTGAAGAGTTTCTTCAACTAACTTTCTTTTTCCGAAACTAACTGCCTCTATTTTAGGCACTAGCTGTTGAAGGATACAAGTTACACATTTCTTTTTTTTTGAATTGCTGTAGTAATGTAAAAAAAACCCGGCTCATTGTCATTAAATATGCAATACCTTAACATATTATCAAATGCTATCCAAATTTGGGAATATAATTAAACTAAAAAAATGCTTTCCGGGCTCTATATTTTGGGGTATCAATATCATTAGCGAAGCACTTAAACGAATCTAGTAAAATAAACATGGTTAAAACAATATAATAAAATAAAAACAAATCATGCAAAAATAAGTTGCACTCAGAAAAACTTGTATTGAGACTCTATACAAAATTTTGTGTTTTCCCCGGTTACTTTAAGTAGGGTGTAGGTACATATATATTTCATCTTGTGTGCTTGATCAGAGACCTGCTTATAAAGCCTTCGTCAAATAAGACAGACACAGAACTAGTTTTTACTGTCACAGAGAATGGAATATACATCCAGGGCGAAGGAGGGAATCGAGCCCGCACTCGTTACAGCGCACAGACTGCTAGCGTAATGCTCCCAACCACTCAGCCATCCGGGCCCCACTTTGAGTATGGTGTGGTGAAACAATACACAAATTATTTTTTTACTCATCAATGCATTCAACGCAATTGTTATGCTGACTTTTCATTATTATTAATGAAAAGTCAGCATAACAATTGCGTTGAAAGCAATGTTCCATTCAATGTTCAGAAATGTATTTCAGCATTGTTTCAGATAAATAGGTGTACTAAAGCCTAAAAAAATACATATTAAGGTATTTCAAAATGTTATAAGTTTATTATACACATTTTAGAATACAATGCAATTTACAGTTTTTTGTCAATCACGCTTAAGGGGTCTAAGGAGTCTTAAAAATGTGCAAAGAAGATACTACAAAGCCTAGTCTGATCTTTCATGTCATTTTTGAACTACTCAATGTATAAGTATAATTTTTTTATATGTAATTCTACAAGATTTATTTATTATAAAACAAGTTTTAAAATTTATGAAACTTTAGCAAAAACTAAAATAAATGATATTAAACATGAAGGTACTTGAACACACTGTGATTAGGCTTGTGCGGCAAATTGTAAGGTCAAAATTGAAAAAATGAATAAGAAAATGACTTTATATTGTACAAATATGTACAAACAAAGACTTATACCTAAATTCTCAGCTCAATTTTAATTAGAAATTATTTTTTAAAAAATTTAAAATCAAAATTTTTAAATTTTTATTAATTTTTTTAGAAAAAAGTTCTTAAAATAATTTCTAATTAAAATTGAGCTGAGAATTTAGGTATAAGTCCTAGTTTGTACATATTTGTACAATATAAAGTCATTTACTTGGTCATGTGTTCAATTTTGACCTCACAATTTGCCGCGCAAGCCTAATCACAGTGTGTTCAAGTACCTTCATGTTTAATATCATTTATTTTAGTTTTGGCTAAAGTTTCATAAATTTTAAAACTTGTTGTATAATAAATAAATCTTGTATAATTACATATAAAAAAAATTATACTCATTTATTGAGTAGTTAAAAAATTACAAGAGAGATCAAACTATGCTATGTAGTATCTTCTTTGCACATTTTTAAGACTCCTGTGACCCCTTAAGTGTAATAATCATCTCTTTTCGAAGGCGTCACTTCTTGGGCTCCATTTCTACTTTGTTTTTTTAGTGTTGTTGTGGTTGTTACTAGCTAGTAGTGTTAGTATAGTCAGACGATCTCAAAAATGTTGTTCACACTCAGAGAGTCAATCACAGTCTAACGGCCATATATTATATCGGGTTAAACTAAAGAATCGTGGTCGGATATTTTACGCCAAATCTTGGAACCCCAACTTATTGATATTATAGCAACCATTGGCGAAATTGGCAATAGGAAAGTTTCTTATCCTACCACGTTCTCAATACTGCGGGCATTCATTGGTTGTCTCGCTCGCGCTGGGGTTTGTCATTTGACCTGGCGATATTTTTGAAGAGACGCCAAATCCGGCCACGATTCTTTAGTTTAACTGTTATAGCATGCTTATATAGTCCAAGACATTGCAGGATGTGCGCGGGAGACGCCTCAGTAGCATAAGCACTTTTTACAAGTCTTGGATCCATACATAAAAGGAAGGTAATAAAAGGCCCCGGTGGCACACTCGTTAGGATTATAGCCTTTGGAGCTGCTGGGGTCGGGTTCGAATCCCGGTCAGGCATGGATGGTTGTGACTGTCAATAAATGTTGTTATTTGTCTATGTGTTTGTGTCGTCTCTTTCTTTGTGTGTCTCTTATGCTTGTGTCATTTCTGGGGCTTAGTACAATAGACTTAAAAGTCGCAGTGCTTGGTGATCTTGCCCCCCACCAAGAAAGTCATACATAAAGGAAAAAGCACTTTATTGCCCGCTTGCAAGTCTTACCAAAGTCATATTTTTCACATTTGATGTTCAGAAGATCTGACAAAAAACTATTTTGGTAAAATAACGTTTGGGCAATTAATTTTTAAGCAATATTATATTTGTTAATTGTATTGTGAGCATGTACAAAACATAAAAAATAATATTTACACTCTTAAATTTAAAAAGTTATTAAAGCTTTAAAATCTATTTATAACCGTTCCTCCAATTCTCGAGTCAAAATTGCGATAATTACCACTTCAAATTCGCCGTAAACTCCGAAGTAAGCCATTTGAAGAAATCAGAACCTAGGCCAGTATAAGAAAAGCCCCCTGATACACAACCAGAAAAAAGATAAAAATCCATCATTAACCAGGCCTCTAATGAGATCCCGGCCCATTTTCAGATAGAATGTTTCTGGCCATATAAAGTTCTCGAAATAACGAGATATCTTTCCTTCCACCTCCATTGTTAGATTGTTCCTCCTCCTCCGAATACTTTAACTGTTCCAGAAAGCTTCTATCCGCCTCCATTGTTAATGCATGATGCGCCTTTATGTTTCCTTGGCCCTTTATATGTCTCTTTTTGGATCTAGCGACAAAGACATCGCGGTGTTTTAATTGGTCAATGGTAGGTTTTGAATTATTTTTTATAATGGGGAAGAAGAGTCTTCGGGCTAGTTTTAGGCAGCTTTGGAGTGGTTTATTTAGCTTATTTGTCAATGAAATTTTAAATGTTTTATCAAAAAGGCTACAGTATTTGTTTAAGGTGTACGTATGCACTTGAACTTTTTCCAATATTTCACTTAAAAATCCTTTTTTTTTATATAATTCATAGTGTATGAGGGTACATGCAAATTACTTTAAAAAAAAATGTTAATTAATTTGCATTTTATGTATTAATTAGCATGTTTTTTAAACACTTGTAACTCAAGAACTAATTAACTTTGACGCATAAAATTGCGATGCATATTATTCATCATTTTATTCTGAAGTGCGTGAATCTCAAAACGAGTATGCGGCTCTTTTTGTTTTTTTATTTATATTTTTTTTATAAAAGAACATCATTAAAAAATTCAATTTTTTTGAAAAAAAAAAATATAACTTCGACATACAATATAAAATTAATTTAACAACTAAAACTTTTTTGAGGTTCATGCTCTCCCCCCACTTATTCCACAAGTAAATGACAAAATGCTAATTTTAACTTTAGTTATCTTTTTTTAAGCCAAAGTTACACACGAGAAAAATGAAGTTTTAAGAAAGAATTGAGTTTATAAAAGTAATAAAAACTTTCATGATTTAGAAAATTAGAAAAGCCTCTCATTTTTTATTAGAATAGAGTACAAGTATAAACTTTACATCATTTTAAAGAGAGAAAAATTGGAAATTCTAATGGACTTTAAAACAAAAAAAATGCCTAATTTGGTTATTTTTTGGCCTTTTCTAGTGTTTATGTATAACTTAAAAATTGCCATATTTAATATCTTTAGTCCACTCATGCATATATTTTTACTCCAAACACTATAGTTTGCTCTCTGATGGACGGGATTAAAGTGTGCCTAATGGCAGCTGTATAACTGCTGGTCATTTGCTGGTCATGGCAGACGCCGTGACTAACAAATAATACAACCGAGATTATCTCAACCAAACTAGTTTTGTTCAGGTTAAAAATACTACTTGCATTGTTGACAGGAAAATAATTTTGTTAAATCATTAAAATTACAAAACAAAACATATAAAACAAATTATTCTCCCAACAAAGCATTTTTTTTCTTTGAATAATATTAGTATAACAATGAATAGTCTAAAGGTTCGTTTTTTTTAAAAAATTTTCTAGTTACCCATTAATTTGCTATTAATTATTGTACAGTTACTATTTTAATTATTACGAAACTATGGGTACATATAATGTATCAGTAAGAAAAGTAACAGTAAGAGAGTATAGAGTAACAACGTAATCCTTGCAGAAACTTGCAAAGAAAGAACCGATGTTATATTTATAAACAAAAAAACATAGATATTTGAAACCTTTAGGAAAAAATGAAACAATTGCCACCATGAATCCATTATACTCCAAAATCTTTTACACAATCTCAACAAGAACTATTAATAAGCGATTTGTCACAGACTTCAACAAGCATCGCGTCGTTTAATTCGATACCCAATAACTTCTTGTGTTACCAAATTGGACAAAAACCAAAAGCACAACAGACCACTTATTCGCAAATGGCAGACATTCCGCTCCCTGCAAAATGAACGAACCTTTTGTTTGATGGCTTGTCCGACTGTTTGAGGTGTTAAAGTACTAACGAAGTGATGTTTATTACTTGTTCTTTCAAAAATAGGCTAGGTTTGAATTATCGTCGCACTAATGCTACACGAGGCTATTGGCGATCTTTCAAAAATAAGATTTATTGTGATTTTTAGAACTCATATTGCATAAAGAATGTGACTTTGAACTTTACCTAGTAGGTCCATTTAGATTTCTATTAGCTTGTTTCAGGTGACGTAGATAATTTCAGTTTTACTTCGATAATATGGCTTCGGGTATGATATTATTATATACAGATGCTAGGTTAGGACAGCCCGAAACGTTAAACTATTCTCAACAAGAAAATAACTGAAACTGTCATTACCACTCTCTATATACATCTCACCACTTCTCCTACCATGTTGTCCTTCTCTTACTAATTCCTTCGTCTGTCTATCTTTTTTTATTCGTATATTGCTGAACAACAACATTTCAGACTTAGTTCCTTTGATTCTGAAACAGCAATTTATTTAAACATATCGGGGAGTACTGGCAAATGTGAGTGATTTAGAACGAAAATGGTTCATATCTGACATTGACATTGGTCATTTTTATTCCAACCATCTATTTCTAACGGAGAAAAAAGAAAAAGAACGACAATTCGGGTGGCCCGATCACATCTTTGATCAACTCGTGGGTCGCAAAAACAAGGACATTTCTGTGTTCCGCACATTGAGGTCAGAGTAAAATAGGGATGTTGTAGTTCAAACCTATACAGAAACTAGTGTGCCAAATGAAGCCCTGATCGCTTCTTCGATACACCAAAAGTATCACTTGGTTTGTCATTTAGTCTACATTGTCATGTTGCTGTTGTCTTGTCCGAAAGGTGAAGGCAAAGGCTATGAGAACCAATACCATAACCCTGGTAGTTCAGCAGTATTGGCCAATCTCGACTCATACCCATCGCCCAATGCAAAATGGAATACGTTTTACCGGCGCTGGGTGCCGCCTCAGTGGATGAATGGTTAGTGTACTAGCCTTTGGAGCTGCTGGGGTCGGGTTCGAATCCCGGTCATTCATGGATGCTTGTGACAGTCAATAAATGTTGTTATTTGTCTATGTGTTATTCATTTCTTTGTGACTGTAAAATTTCTTTCTGTGTCTGTCCCACTTGACGAAAGCTTATAAGCGGTTCTCTGAACAAGCACACAAGCTGGAATATATATGTATCATACCATACCGACGCTGGGCAATATCGGGGTGCATTATTGGCTAAAATATTATTGTTAAAAAAATTGCAATCCGAAATTCTTGATTGAAAAATATTGCGAAACGGAATATTTGTCTTTTACACTTGCTAAATGCTATAAGATTGCAGTAAATTTAAGTATTGCATTGTTCGTAATTACCGGAATAAAACCTCAAAGAACGGAGAAATCTGGTTAAAATCGGTAGAAAATGACCAATTTCATCCAACATTCTCAAAGTTTGGCCGACACTCATGCGACATTGGCCAAAATTGTTGTGCTACCTAGGTAGTATCAGAAACGACCCCTGCGACATGAATGCCCAAAGAGAAGAAAAGTTGATAAGAGGAGCAAGATACAAGAGCTTAGCCAATATGGCCAGAAGTTCCTTTTTAAAACAAAAGAGTGAATTCCACTCCAATTGGAGAAGTGCATTTTCGACACTGGAAAGGAGTGAATATTGTCTCAGACTGAGTTAAAATCACTCGTTTGGAGTGATCCTGTCGGAGGTTTAACGCACAAAGGATGCACTCCAAAAGGAGAAGTGCATTTTCCAGACTGGAGGAGTGAAAATCAATCAGACTGAGTTAAAATCGCTCGTTCGTTTTAAGAGTGTATTGTAGTATATGAAGAGTACAGGAGAAGAACCGCTTTATTTCGTAGAAGGCTTTTCTTAATAGCCTATTTGGGGATGATAGCGAGAATTCGCCTTAACCGATGTAAAGAAACCGGTCACTCGCTGTTTTTTTTTCTTTCGGGACAACCCTGATTCACGTCAGAGACCAGTGGAACGAGTTACACATTTACCGCGAATAAAGAACCGAAAGAAAAACCGGTTTCCGGTCGCCAATGTCCGAAAAACGGACACAATTACAGAAAGACTCTAAAGAAATCAAGCGGTTCTTCCCCTGTACTCTTCATATAAGTCCAAGCAATTCGCTCTTCATTTTGAAGTACTTTTTGATGGATATGGGTTGCCTGAATATCTTCGGTAACACAGTGCAGTGAGGGAAGCATTTGAAGTTAAGGTGACAATTTGAGTAGATTTTCATGTCCTTAAAGTGTTTTGTCATCAATACGGTTTTAAAATTTTAAATCACACTCTTATAATAGGACATTGGAACCTTATAAACGTTCCGAATTTTGTACTACTACAGTCCACATAATTGCAAACATTTTAATTATTCTAATGCTTATGAAATAACATAAAGCGTTTTGCAAATTTGCCGAATGAGGCTCTAATTTAATGTTGAATCAAAGGAACAACCTGTCAACTCTTCGGGTTGAATTCGGTGGCTATTTTACTAGTAATTCTAACCAAGAGAAAGTTTAATGATTCCCCTTCGAGAATCCGGCAATTGGTGAATTGGACAATTGGTGGATCCCAGGTAGCACAACAATTTTGGCCAATGTCGCATGCATATTGGCCAAAATTGGAGAATATTGGTGTAAATCGATCATTTTCTACCGATTTTATCCAGATTCCCCCGTTCATTCAGGTTTCATACGGGAAATTACGAAAAGTGCAATTCTTAATATAACAACCTTCTTATATAACTGCAATCTTATTGTATTTTGCAAGTGTAAAAGGCAAATAGTGTGTTTCAAAATATTTTTCAATCAATAATTTTTAATTGTAAATTTTTTTCAAATAATATTCAAACTAATATTGCACCCCGATATTTCCCAGCGTCGGTAAAACGAAGTCCATTATGCATTGGGCGATGGGTATGACCCGATATCGGCCAATACTGCAGTGCTACCTGGTATACGACACTAAAATTTAGAAAATAGTTGAAAATCCAGTATTCCCGGTATAAATCCGGAGAGTCGACATGTTTGAAAGAAATATTTTTAGGAGTGTTTTTTCAAGTTGTCTGGGAGGATCACATAAACACGGCTAGTTCGGCAGGCCTTCAGTATTTTTCCATGCCAAGCAGCTGCGTGTTATTCAAGCCTCCCATAACAGTCCCGAAGTAAGACGGGGAAACTCGATAAGAGCTAGAGTAGAGGGGAAATAATTAAGGGCCCACTCTATTGCCGGAGACAAAGTATTAAGGGCCCTATGTGCTTGTTTGTTTGGAGGCAAAGTGGAGGAGGGATTAAGGGATTGGGTTACGTTCTATTGCTGGGATTGATAAAGAAAGACCGCGTACAGGCCAATAAACATTTAATGTATGTAAGGACAATGTACGAGTAAACGTAAATTACTTGTATGTATAAATTGGCTCAAGATATATATAATGCGTTTTAATATAATATATACTTGAAAACGCGGAATGAACCTAGCTGTTAAATTCTTACAACGTGAATACGGTTTGGTATTTGTTAAATGGTATAAAGGTCTGGAATTTTTTTCAAGAGTTTAAGTGGAGGAGGGATTAAGGGATTGGGTTTCGTTCTATTGCTGGGATTGATAAAGAAAGACCATGTACAAGCCAATAAACATGTAATGTATGTAAGGACAATGTACGAATAAACGTAAATTACTTGCATGTATAAATTGGTTCAGGATATACATAGCGCGTTTTAACATAATACATTCTTGAAAACTTAGGGCTCAGATAGGGGGGAACCCCCATAGCTGTTAATTTCTTATAAAAGTGTATCTTTAAACGGTTTAGGTACTTGTTAAATGTATAACGACCAAGAAAATAGTTTATGTATGTAAGGACAATATAGAAATAAACGTTAATTGTTTGCATGTACAAAGTAGTTCAGGATATAAATAATTTAATTCGACATAATAATTCTATAAGGGCACCTACTTCTGTTTTGCACTTCCTATATAACTTTTTTTTTTCTCTAATGGGGCTGCAACATTGGCGGTCAAGCCTTTGCAGACCTGTCACATTTCCAAGAACTGAGAGCCATTTTTTGTGGCACCATCTAGGCGGCTCTCGCTACCAATTTTGACGCACAGATTACATGAATCGGAGCTCTCCTTAATGTTAAAGTATGCCGAAAGAACCCAGGCCAAATGATCCCTCCAGGGATCTTTTACATGCCACATAATCATATGACGCGCTTGCCCAGAATTTTCCCATCCAGAAAATCCGACGACTCAGCCGGGGCTCGAACCCGCGATCTTTGGGCTTACGAGGCGGACACGTTTAACCTCTCAGCCACTGAGCCGCTTATACAAAGTGAGGCAAACAAAACCGGCCCCGAGGTGGAGATAAGAATACGACAGAAATGTTGAAAAGTCTAAAACCAATACAAAAACAAGTTTGCTTACTGAAGCTATTGATCGCTTCAATATTAAGCCCAAACAAACGCTTGGCGACTTATTTGCCAGCAACTACGCTGCGCTTTTAGAAGCTAGTTATAAGGAATATTTATAGCTAGTTGAAATGGAATATAATCAAGGCTAGTAGAGCTGATCAAGATTTAGTGATTATTTGATTGTTTCGGTTGTTATTTATCCTAGAGAATCGGACCTTTTTGTTTTAGGTAATGCAAAACATTCTAAATTGATTGCTAGACACAACATTTGCATTATGGGACGTCTTCACACAATGCGAACTAAGATCTGAATTCGCCACTAGTCTATGAGTAGCTCCAATGTGAAGCGAATCCGATCCAACCAATGCAAAAACAGGTTTCAGGAGGCTTCGAGAGTTTTTCTAGCCAAGCATTTCAACGTATTCCCGTCTCTAGATCGGGGTCGGTTTTGTTTGCCTCACCCTGTATAACTGATATAATTATGTATCTCATGTATTGTAAAGTGTGTCAAAGCTTTACATTTAATTGAAAGGTAACTCAGTGAATTTTTGTCTACGTCAGAGATATATCTAAAAGAATTATATTCTTTAAATTTGAACTCGATATCTAAAACAGAATTCCAAGTTAACTCTATAATACGCACGTTAACTTATATACTAAATTTGTATGCGGCAGAGACCCCCCCCCCCCCCCCCTATTAAGTTTCGTTCGATATTGCTGGGATTGTGATAATAAAAGTCCCTGAATAAAGAAAGAAATACATAGGTAAGAGTATAGGCTAATAAATATTTAAATAAAAGTAAACACAGTGTATGAATAAACATAAATTACTTCCATATACTAAATGGCTCAGGATAAACATCATTAATTTAACCCAACAGAAAGCTCACGGGAGTTTACAAATTATTGTTAAACTAATAATTCTTATTTTTCTGATATTTTTCAAAGTGTATCAAACCTTTAAATTTTGTTAGGATGTTACTCAATCAACGTCCTAAATTCGCTTACGGCAGAAATAACCTTAAAAAATATTTATTATTGACATTTAAAAATTACCATTGGGAATTCATCATTATTGAATTTTTTTTATTCTGAATTTATCCTTTTTGAAAAATCATTATTAAAAAATTATCGTTATTGAAAAGTTATGATTATTGAAAATTTTTCATTCTGAATTTATAATTATTGATAAATTATCATTATTGAAAAAATTTCATTATTGTGAAATTATCATTAAGAAATTATCATGATTGAAAAAATTTTATTATTGATAAATTATCATTATTTAAAAATTATCATTATTTAAAAATTATCATTATTAAAAATTTATCATTATTAAAAAAAATTATCATTATTTAAAAATTATCATTATTAAAAATTTATCATTATTAAAAAAAATTATCATTATTTAAAAATTATCATTATTAAAAATTTATCATTATTAAAAAAAAATATCATAATTGAAAAATTTTCATTAGCATTATGCATTTATCATCAATAAAATTTTAACATTATAAAATATTTTGTCATTGGACTGCTCTTAAAACATTAAAATTTTTCCACTTGACAACCATACTTATATATAGAAACTGCCCAAAATACAATCTATATTTTATTAAATTAATATTTTTTTAAAACATATCGCAATAAATTTACTATATCTTATTATTGAACTTCATTAAAATGTACGAATTTTAGTCAGATAACATATTCTATAAAGTTTCAATAATATGTATGACTTTATTTTTATCAGATTTAACTTTTCATGTAGCTTGCGCTTTAATATATCATGTGCCTAATACTTGAGTATAATGAATTTAAAAACAAGACTTACGAACTTTTTGATGTGTGTTTCATCGAAGAAATTACCATTGATAATAACGGTTGTAACATACATGGTTAAACATTAAAATACTGTCATGAATATACTTTTATTTAATGAATAACCCTCAGAGGCATAAGCAAATTGACGAAAAATTACATTTGTCCCACTGCAATTAAATTTTAATTTAAATTTTAATTCAAAATTTAGTTCTAATATTTAAAAAAAAACATGGATTTCTCTTACTTGCCAGTCATCCTATAAATCGGATATCTGTACCGGGAAAGAGTAGAAAAATCCAACTCGTGACGGATGGGCCCGAGTACACTGGGACAGACGTGCTCGTTAAATCTGAGTCCAAAGTCCCGACGGCGTCAGCGTACGATGTCGCTCGAAGTTCCGTTGGGTGCCCGCTCAGGTGTCGACCTCGTCACTTGACCAGGGTTCTAAATTACGAGGCGTTTATTGGCTGTGTTAAAGCTCCTAATGGAGGCTACATATAGGCAGCCTGTAATTTAAATTTAAAAAACCGTTTGTGTGTGTGGCTAGAAAACTAGGTAACGGGTTTATAGGTACACTCTTAAAACAAACGAGTGAATTTAACTCAGTCTGAGTTCATTTTCACTCTTTTCAGTGTCGAAAATGCACTTATCCTATTGTAGTGGACTTCACTCTTTTGTTTAGTTAAAACTCCGACAGGATCACTCCAAACGAGTGATTTTGACTCTGTCTGAGTTATTTTTCACTCCTTTCCAGTGCCGAAAATGCACTTCTCCTATCTGAGTGAATTTCACTCTTTTGTTTGTATCCCCCAGAGGGTTTATTCAGCGTCAGGATATTTTTGAACAATTTATTAGATTGAAATGCCCTGATATCCCGTAGAGGGTTCAATGTATTTGTTAAGTGTATAACGGCCTCAAAGATGGCTTAGGAGACAAAATGAAAGAGGCTTGAGGGATTGTATTTAGTTTAGGAAAGAAAGATCATAGACCAATAAATATATAATATGTCAAGCATTAACGTGAAAATATGAAATTTAGTCCTACTCAGTAAGTTAAGTTATAGAAATTATTTAAATAATATATGTAATAATATATTTAATAATTATATTTAAGTCCATATATAATGATAAACAATTTTAACATTAACATGAATATTTGAAACCTTCAACTATTCAGTCAGTAAAGTTATAGAAATTATGAGAATAATATATTAACTTTAAGTTCATATACAATGATAAAAAATTTTAATATTCAGACATGCAAAAATATTTTATTTGAAATATGTCTCCATGAATAAGTTTGAAGTATTTTATTACGTGTAACTGTAATCCAAAATAAGTTTTTAGGTTTCGTCTTCTTATTAAAAAGTATTTCTGGAGGAATAAAGCAGATAGGAAACCGACTGCACCGTGAATAGTAAAGTTGCATGAATAAAAATATTTTAGTTGCAAATGATAATTTTAAATTGATAACAGAATTTTTAACTATGTGAAAACTTTACTATTTCCGGAATGTATATTTGAATTTAAGAAATATATTGTTTGAGTTATATTTTTACATTAACCATTACATTTAGCTAAAGCAGATACAGATAAAAAAATAGCTAGTCAACATAAAAAGTACCAAAAATGTAATACTTTTCGATGATTTTACTCATAAAAATTTATATGGAATAAAAACTAGAGTTTTAATTTTGGATTTTAATTTAATGTATCGTTTATATTAATTCCCATTAAAAATATTTAGTAATGAATAAAATAAAAAAAACCTTTTAAATGTGTTTTTGTTTTCTGCATTAACCCAATTTTAATCAATTTTATGAAACGAAACATATTAAGTTATATGGGAAAAAATATGAAAATATACAGTTAACGTTTAATTCGTATATGAAAGTGTTAATGGTAATCTTAAATTCCAATTTAATAATTCCACCTTGAAATCTTTATTAATTATTATTGCTCCTTGTAAAAAATATTTAGCTCATAAAATTGGGAAAAATATATTATATTAACGTTATTAAGATACAATTTCATCATTAAAAAGATGCATATTTCAATTAAATTTTTTTGTTATAATTGATATTAATCTTTCCTTACTTAAAAAAATTAATGATGGTATTTTTGGCAACAAAAAATAGCCTCGAAGGTTTATTTGCCGTAAAAAACTACCCCATTACGCAGCAAAATACCTGGTTCACCCTTAACGATGTTACTAAAAGCTTTAAAAATTGATTAAGCGTTTATTTCTAATCAATTAAAAAATACTTGAAATGATATTACCTGATGAGAACGTAATATATTATACCCTAAATAAATCTTCTGACTGCATTCATTTTTATTTTAACGATGTACTTATACGAAATTTATTATTCAATTTCGAATATCCGATAGTGGGTCACAATACGAAGGTCCAATTAATCAATTTTAGGAATAGATTGGAAAGGTTTGACCTTCGTTCTATTTACTGTTAATTTTCTATTTAAGTGAGTTGCAAGTTAGCGAGCTTCAATTACTTCTCGTACAGAGTGGCAACAGATTGAATTCATTTTAAGTCATTAAATCGTTATTTAATTAATGACGTAATGGGTTCGAATGATTAATTGATAATTAATCAGTGTATGGATGAGTTTTTAGGGTTTTGGGAAGTAAGAAATATCATTCGAATCCATAAATTCATTCTTATTCAATTACTGACGTAATGGTTTCGCCTAATAAGTTAATAATTATCCGTTTATGGGTGACTTTTTTATGGTTTTAGTAACCAAGAAATATTATTCGAGTGCATAAAATCATTCAACCAAAAGCAGAACTAAAGAATTTCTTTTTACAGGGTACAGGGTAGATGCATATACAGGGTGGTTATAAAATAACGCTCGCTATTCGGAGTGGTCTGTAGCTTGAATGAATAATCCGAATGCATCAAAAATTGAGACGCTTACTAATCAAGAAGGGGGAAAAAGAATGAAACCCTAAAAAAAGATAGAATCCTAAAAAATAATCATAAAAAAGAATGAAACCATAAAAAAAGATAGAATCCTAAAAAATAATCATAAAAAAGAATGGAATCTTAAAAAAGATAGAATCCTAAAAAATAATCATATAAGAGAATAATCATAAAAACAAACTCGTCTCTTGACCGGGTTTTAAATTACGAGACGTCGTCAATTATGGCCAATTACGGCCAACACAGCTAATTATGCCTCGTAATTTAGAACCCTGGTCAAGTGACGAGTTTGTTTTTTATGATTCCGTTCTTTTCTCCCCTTCTTGATTAGTAAGTGTCTCAAAGTGTTTTGCATTTGGATTATTCATTGAAGCTACAGACCACTCCGAATAGCGAGCGTTATTTTATAAAAACCCTGTATATTCCAGCTTGTGTGCTTGATCAGATCTCCGCTTTCTTATGGCAAACCTGTTTTTGCAATGGTTTTCGACTTGGCAGAATTTCCTGTCTTATTCCCTACTTCTAAGCCTGGCCACTTTTATTTGGGCCACCCAGTACAATGAAATACCAGTTAGAGAGAGAGGCACTTACAATGGAATCGTTCATTTCACCCGAAATAAGACATTGACAAATTATCAATTTGGTCACGAACAATAATACATTCACATTTAGTGTGATATTTGATAGTTCACAACATGGGGAAAGATTAGATTTAACATCGTGATTTATACTCTAAACTTGTGTTATTTGTCACAACAAGTGTTGAAACTGTACAATCGAATTATAAGTTTGAATAATCTATGTATAATTGAAGAGCTTAGTGGAAGAACGTGCTAAGTGACATTTTTAAAAAAAATGGAAAAGTTTATGTAAATGAACATATTACTAATTTTTTTAACGATAACACATTTTCCTTTATCATCAACTTAAAGTTTAGTATATTTTTTATGCTTTACAAGTTCCATTTCCAACAGATCTTAGTGCAAACGAAAAACTTTATAGCCCATTTTCTTGTTTTCACCTTTTTGTCACTTAGCACGTTCTTCCACTAAGCTCTTCAATTGCGCTAAATTGCAATGGATTCAATGATTCTTTAAAAGAATGCTCTTTTGAAACAAACTGTTTGTGTTATAGGGCTGCTATAAATGTATTACATGCGTAAAGTGTTCTTACTTTTTAACTGACTTCACCTAACCTCTTGCGACTTGGCGTCCCCATATTGGGTCATTTTTTAAAACTCCCCACAAACAATTAAGATGTTAATTAGTTCCGAAATTGACCTGGTCCGATAGAAGAAGATCCAAATATCAGTTTTCAGACTTTGATTACAGGTATCAGTCATTTATTTCGATAAAAAAATTAAGTTGAATGAGGGTCAATACGATGTTAGAGTGCTTACAAAATTATTTTAATTTTTTTCAAACTTTTCAAAAAGTTATTTTAGTGGTTCAAAAAAAAATGTTAAAATAATCTGTCAACTACAAATAAGTGATTAGGCCTTTTTTGTTGCATTTTATATCACAAAAAATGTGTATTTTTAGAGTTTAAGACGTTTCCCTAGTAACTATTAGCCCTTTCAGTCCCAATGACAATTTGGCATCATCATTTAGAATTTTTTTCTTCTGATCTGCTATAATTCGAAACATTATATTGTCAAAAAGCACATCATTCGACTCTTCAATTTTTTTTCATTAGAAAATACTTCTTTTTTATCCCAATAGATGTCAGCGCTATTATTTATTTAATTTTGATCAGAAATATTATGATGCCAAATGGCATCACTGGGACTGAAAGTGTTGAACATAATTTTTTAAAACTTTCTTTGCAAAACGTACTTATTAGCATGTTTTTGAATTAAAAGTATGTTTGGATTAAGAATGTTCTTGTAGGATGTTGCTTGGGTCTTAAGAAGTTATAGGAAGAGTCCAGGGGAGACCACCTTGATTATATAGGAACTTCCTGTATTCAGGTTTGCTTTGCAAACATTGTTTAAGGGAAACCGTTTTCTTCCTTAGTTCTTCGCCCGTGGTAAAAACGTGGGACTCCTGTCTCGCGTTAATCAGGGTTACCGCAAGAGAAGAACCAAGTGAGAAACCAGTTTTCTCACACCAGTTGAGGCGATGGCTCGCTATCGTCGCCAAAAAAGACCTGATACGGACAGATATGTCGATGAAGGGGTGTTTCCCTCGTACTCTTCAAATAATGAGTACAGCAGTATATAGTCCGCCTTGCTATGGGAGCTCGTTAACTTCATAAAGAGTTTGTTGCAATGAATATTGGAATGGGGTTCTCTCTTCAATAATATTGATTACCTACGATTTGCCCAAAGCAGTGGTTATATCTACCCTCAGAAAGATTCGTACACTAATGCAGAAGACCTTCTCGATGCACAATGTTTGCAGTCCTTCCTTTTGGAACCATGATGACTAATGACAAATGAAGAGTACACGGGGAAAACCGATTGATTTTGCAGAGAAGTTTCCTTAGTAGGCCACTTTGGCGATGATAGCGAGTGATCGCCTAAACTTGTGTAAGGAAACCAGTTCCTACCACAGATATCATAGTTAAAGTAATAGAGTGGCAGATCACGTGACCTCCAATGCTCACGACGGGACGCGCAAGGAGCTCCCAGAAGAGCCCCAATGAAGTTAGTGTTGTAGATCACGTGTTATACCGCGCTAATACTTAAACTACTCCATCTGTGGTTCCTAGCTACCAAGATTCAGGCGATTGGCGATCCCAACGCTTGGACCAAGCGAAGAAGAAAGAGAGAAACCGGTTTTCTGCCGCCAAGCAGACATTTGCGGGCGTCCGCCTAATAAATCAATCGGTTATTCCCGTGTACTCTTCAAATGACAGTGATTGCGCCCTCTAGAAGGGAGAGTGTAGGCTTTATAGCCCATTTGGAGCCGTGATATGAAGGATTTTAAATCCATGGTCTCGCACTCCATCTTGGATGACTTTTTTTTAAACTAATTACATTACAAAAAAATCACAATCAAATATGCAAAAACTAAGCCTCTGGTGTACACGTAGGTATTAAATGGAATCTATGTTAAAAATTTCGTGCTTTTTAAGTCAGTCTAAGTAGATCTTTTACGATCCACAGATATACAGACTTTTTTTATTATTATTATAGATGAGAAGACAAGCAAAATTATTGAATTTTGAACTAACTTCAAAATCTCCTAAATATTCACTTCGAATTTCAGAAAAAGAGTTAAGACTTTAAAACTAGCAATAGTTTAAAAAATTTGTAAAAATGAAAAAAACATAAAAGTATATAGATAGATTAAACACTTATCATTAAGACTTCAATCTTTACATTTTCATCTTACTTAATACTTAAAAAATATTTTATAAGTAGCTTCCAGTATTAAGCCAAATATTCACTATCAAAAAGCTATTTTAAACTGTAGTTTTAATTCTTAAAAAAAAAAAAACTTTGAAAAGCAAATTAAACACTAAAGATTTCCTACAAAAAACTGTAATATATTTTCTACAAATCTAAAAAAATTGAAGTTAATTTTGAAAACTCAAACGCCGGGAGAATTACTTTTGTCAATATTTCTTACTCAATTGGCTCAAAACTTCAAACCTTCTAAATAAAACTTTATCACCCGGAAGCGATACAAAAAGTTAATTAATTTTTATTAATTAAAAAATGCTAACTAGGTTTCTCTTCAACTTCATTGATTTAGGAAGTTTTTAAGAGCCAACTTGATGAACATAATTTTAATAAGAAATTAATTTTCTTCCATTGTCTTTGAGTTTTTGAGAGTTTTTTTTTCATTTGAAAAAAGAGGAAATGCATTTAATTAGTTAAGATTTGTTTAAGTAATTTATTTATTTAGAATGCTCCTTATTTTAAAGAAATTTATCAGGAAGTACATAGTTTACGTAAAAAATTAAGAGATTAAAAATGTCTAAAGAAAAATAAAATTATGCTTACGATTGCAGTATTTTTTTAAGTAACGTTTTCCTCATAAAAAAAGTTCCGGAAAAAGAAAATACATTTTTTATACTAGTAACTCGGCTTACAAAACAATAAAAAATCTTCCAAAAGGTCAACGGTTTGAAATTCTTTTTTTATAAGCTACTTTCCAGCAAAATATGATTTTTAAATAAATAAATTATGATAAAGGACAAAAAAAAATTCGTTTCGGGAACACAGTTACCTAATGTTCTGCCGCCTCGGTGGCTGAATGGTTAGTGTACTAGCCTTTGGAGCTGCTGAGGTCGGGTTCGAATCCTGGTCAGGAATGGATGTTTGTGACAGTCAATAAATGTTGTTATTTGTCTATGTGTTATTCATTTCTTTGTGACTGTAAAATTTCTTTCTGTGTCTGTCCCACTTGACGAAAGCTTATAAGCGGTTCTCCGAACAAGCACACAAGCTGGAATATATATGTGTCATACCACACCATACCATACCTAATGTTCTGTATTTTGGGTATTTTTAAATCGACTGCATATAATCAAAAATTGTACATAACACTTTTTACTTTTTTTCGGGGGCCCGAAAGGCTGATTCGTTAGGACCATAATGCTAGCAGTCTGCGCGCTGTAACGGGTGCGGTTTCGATTCCCGCCTTTGCATTTGGTGTACTTCCTTTCTCTGTGACAGCAAAAATTCTTTATGTGTCGGTCTTACTTCTTGGCGAAGGCTCTTAAAGCGGGTCTCTGATCAAGCATACAAGCTGGAATATGCATGTATCTACCCCTACTTTTTTTCTGGGTCACTTTTAATTTTTAGTAAACAGTTTAAAACAGCTAGTTTCGATATGAGTGCCAACAAAAATAAGTCACGTGATACTATCCGAGTGTCGTAAATAGTGGCTGGATTCGTAAACAAATCGGCGGAAATTTCATCCAAAGTCCTGTAGTTCGGATGAAGTTGAGTAGACCCATTAACATGACGTATTTATTGCACTAGGCACTAAATACGTCACGTTTCCAGTTCCTTTTGAAAATTTAGAAAATAAGTTAAATAAATAATACATATTTAACAGAATTTTTAAATTTATATTCAGATTGCTGATAGCTCTTTTTTTATAAATATTCTCAAATGGGGTTGCTTAATGGAGGATTTGGCAATAGCTCCGAGGTTGTGTTTTCCTTTCTCTCGAACGACTTTTGTTTTGGTAAAGTTGGTTGGTTGGCAGACCTATATTCAGGTTAGTGTGCTTGGTCAGCACACACACCTGGTTATCTCTACCACAACCCAACCAACCAAATAGCCAAAACAAAAGTAATTCTAGAGAAAGGAAAACCAGATACCGGAGCTATTGCCAGACCCTCCGTAGAACAACCCCATTGAATAATAAATAAAAATAAGCTGATATTTCCCATTGTTGTCCTTGACAAAAGCAGAACAATACACTTTTTTAAACGTCATAATCTAAAATTGCTATTATAAGCCATTTTGGTACATAGATTACCTTATCAATAAATAACTTTGCCATCTATTTACCTAGAGTAAACATCCATTACTCATTGGATTATCCATTAGTTTCATTTACTTTCGTAGATGCGATCACACTCAGGTTTATGCGAAAAAGGAAAAATGACTAAACGAGATGAGAAAAATAAAGGAAAAATTATTTGTTTCTGCGCGATTCATCTTTCTTTCTTTAAATAAAGTCTTTTAGGAACAAGGAAAGTATTTGGGCTGCACAGGCTTGGGAATGTAATCTTAGATTGGGCGAGATTCACTCAACCTTTCATCTCTTCGAAGAGTCGTTTAAAATGAGGAATCAAGCTTGCTCGGGAACTAAAACAATGACATTTTATTTGAACGATGGCTATTATATTTGTAATTAACAAATGATTTCAAAAGTAAAATGGTGACAACACAACTAGTCAAAACTCAAGAGTCCTCTGAATCAATATAATGAACAAATTGTTATGTTACATTTTTTGTACTGAAAATTTTCTATTCCTCGAATTACTTTTCAATAGTTCAGTAAATGTTTGAAAATCAAATTAGCACAGTTTAATAATTTTCAGTTGACATGACATGACAGTGATTGCGCCCTCTGGAATGGAGAGTGTAGGCTTTATAGCACATTACCCAGTTCGCCAGAAGAGACAGTCACAACAGACACACAAAGAAAGACGACGCAAACACATAGACAAATAACAACATTTATTGAAAGCGCAAACATTCATGTCTTTACCGGGATTCGAACCCGAGCCCAGCAGCTCCAACGGCTAGAACACTAACCACTGCGCCGCCGGGCAGGCAATACACTCTTAAAACAAAAGAGTGAAATCCACTCCAGTTGGAGAAGTGCATTTTCGACACTGGAAAGGATTTAATATTAACTCAGACTGAGTTAAAATCACTCGTTTGAAGTGATCCTGTCAGAGGTTTAGCACACAAAGGTTCCACTCCAAAAGGAGAAGTGCATTTTCCAGACTGGAGGAGTGAAAATAACTAAAATCGCTTTCCGCTTTCGATCGCCATCGAGTTAAAATCGCTCGTTCGTTTTAAGAGTGTAATTTTCAGTTATTTCGGAGTGAAAATATATTTTAATTTCTTCTATCCAGCATAACCAAAATAATTTTATAAATTGCTGTGTTATATTTTAAGCTAACTTCGGGTGGATTTCCAAAGACATTTACAAAATCTTACATGATCTTCTTTACTTTTTCACTTTCTTTGGCATTTAAAAGTAACTTTCTGCTT
>CM043113.1:70904362-70905738 GCA_023701765.1 Hylyphantes graminicola | reverse complement strand
GGGGGGGGGGGGGGGGGGGGGGGTGGGGGGGGGGTGGGGGGGGGGGGGGGGGGGGGGGGGGGGGAGGGGGGGGGGGGGGGGGGGGGGGTGGGGGGGGGGGGGGGGGGGGGGGGGGGGGGGGGGGGGGGGGGGGTGGGGGGGGGGGGGGGGGGGGGGGGGGGGGGGGGGGGGGGGGGGGGGGGGGGGGGGTGGGGGGGGGGGGGGGGGGGGGGGGGGGTGGGGGGGGGGGGGGGGGGGGGGGGGGGGGGGGGGGGGGGGGGGGGGGGGGGGGGGGGGGGGGGGGGGGGGGGGGGGGGGGGGGGGGGGGGGGGGGGGGGGGGGGGGGGGGGGGGGGGGGGGGGGGGGGGGGGGGGGGGGGGGGGGGGGGGGGGGGGGGGGGGGGGGGGGGGGGGGGGGGGGGGGGGGGGGGGGGGGGGGGGGGGGGGGGGGGGGGGGGGGGGGGGGGGGGGGGGGGGGGGGGGGGGGGGGGGGGGGGGGGGGGGGGGGGGGGGGGGGGGGGGGGGGGGGGGGGGGGGGGGGGGGGGGGGGGGGGGGGGGGGGGGGGGGGGGGGGGGGGGGGGGGGGGGGGGGGGGGGGGGGGGGGGGGGGGGGGGGGGGGGGGGGGGGGGGGGGGGGGGGGGGGGGGGGGGGGGGGGGGGGGGGGGGGGGGGGGGGGGGGGGGGGGGGGGGGGGGGGGGGGGGGGGGGGGGGGGGGGGGGGGGGGGGGGGGGGGGGGGGGGGGGGGGGGGGGGGGGGGGGGGGGGGGGGGGGGGGGGGGGGGGGGGGGGGGGGGGGGGGGGGGGGGGGGGGGGGGGGGGGGGGGGGGGGGGGGGGGGGGGGGGGGGGGGGGGGGGGGGGGGGGGGGGGGGGGGGGGGGGGGGGGGGGGGGGGGGGGGGGGGGGGGGGGGGGGGGGGGGGGGGGGGGGGGGGGGGGGGGGGGGGGGGGGGGGGGGGGGGGGGGGGGGGGGGGGGGGGGGGGGGGGGGGGGGGGGGGGGGGGGGGGGGGGGGGGGGGGGGGGGGGGGGGGGGGGGGGGGGGGGGGGGGGGGGGGGGGGGGGGGGGGGGGGGGGGGGGGGGGGGGGGGGGGGGGGGGGGGGGGGGGGGGGGGGGGGGGGGGGGGGGGGGGGGGGGGGGGGGGGGGGGGGGGGGGGGGGGGGGGGGGGGGGGGGGGGGGGGGGGGGGGGGGGGGGGGGGGGGGGGGGGGGGGGGGGGGGGGGGGGGGGGGGGGGGGGGGGGGGGGGGGGGGGGGGGGGGGGGGGGGGGGGGGGGGGGGGGGGGGGGGGGGGGGGGGGGGGGGGGGGGGGGGGGGGGGGGGGGGGGGGGGGGGGGGGGGGGGGGGGGGGGGGGGGGGGGGGGGGGGGGGGGGGGGGGGGGGGGGGGGGGGGGGGGGGGGGGGG
>CM043113.1:70829362-70894362 GCA_023701765.1 Hylyphantes graminicola | reverse complement strand
GATGCTACAGGATGTGACTCGTTGCAATTTTACATAATTATTCTTCAAACTGCAAATAAATTTAGCAAACTATAAAGATTATTTATTTAATTTGGCGGTAAGAAAAAATGGTAATATATGAGTGGGCCAATTTTTATGAGGTTGAAGATTCAAATTGTAACTGAATGCGTGGGATTAGTCTATATTTTGTTCTGAAGTTATAAAATCTTGTGCCGGAATTTAGTGGTTATAGGTGGTAGTTAAATTGTTAATATAAATACCCTTGCGTTTCGACGAGAATTTCATTCTAGTACTTAAGTAACTGCAACATGTTAGGCTTCTTTTATATTCTTTAAGAAACTTTCTCGAGCAAACATTCAGAGAACATGTGTCGTTTGGTGGGTAGAGTACTGAAAGTTTAATGTGCCAATCACTCAGTCCGAAGCTATTTTAGAGGCCTTGAAAAAGTTGCAAAAAACACGTCAAGATTTCCCGGCTCCAAAGATGCGCAATGTAGAAAGCTTTCTTTCAGATCGAATGTACAGAATTAGTGGCGGCGAGTTAAGGGCTTGAAATTAAGAGTACGGGGGAGTGTCCTAATTTACGTAAGGAGCAACCGAATGAACAAATTGACAAACAACTGGTTCCTGCACATGTTTTTGGAAAGACCATAAACCCGCGTTTGTTTGTATCTTGCTGACCTTATTATTGCCTTTAAAACTGCTATACGACAGATTCATTTACATTGGGGGTTTCTACTTTTGCACTTAGGTATGACATTTAGTTTTTAACAAACATAAAGTTGCTACCCAACAATTAAAAGTACGGAACATTAGATTTAAGGGGTCCATAGTCTTAAAAATGTGCAATAGAAGTACTACAAAGCATAGTTTGATCTTTTTCATGCAATTTTTAACTATAACTACTCAATATAAAAGTATAATTTTTTTATATGCAATGTCTATAAGATTTACTTATTATATAACACATTTTAAAATTTATGAAACTTCAGCCAAAACTAAAATAAATGATAACAAACATAAGACTAATTGGAACACATTGGGATTAGGGCTTGCGCGCGAAATTTTGAGGTCAAAATTGAAGAAATTGGAACAAAGAAAATGATTTTTATACTGTACAAATATGTACAAACAAAGACTTATACCTAATTTCTTAACTCAATTTTAATAAGTAATTATTTGCAGAGCTTTTTTCTTAAATTTTTATTAATTTTTTTTTGTTAGAAAAAAAGCTCTTAACATAAATTCTAATTAAAAATTGAGCTCAGGTATTTAGATACAAGTCTTTGTACATATTTGTACAATATAAAGTCATTTTCTTGCTCATTTCTTCAATTTTGACCTCAAAATTTTGGCAACGCAAGCCTAATCCCAATGCGTTCAAATAGTTTTATGTTGGGTTTAACTCATTTATGTTTTAGTTTTGGATGATATAGTTTCATAAAATTTTAAAATTTCGTTATATAATAAATAAATTTTATAAAATTACATATAAAAAATCTACTTATATGTTGGGGTAAGTTAAAAAATTACTTCCCCCCCCCCCCCCCCCCCCCCCCCCCCCCCCCCCCCCCCACCCCCCCCCACACACTACCCACCCCCCACCCCCCCCCCCCCCCCGCCCGCCCCCCCCCCCCCCCCCCCCCCCCCCCCCCCCCCCCCCCCCCCACCCCCCCCCCCCCCCCCCCCCCAAAGAATCACCTTCTTTGCAGATTTTAAGACTTCTATACCCCATTAAGAACAATACTGTTTTATGTGCCGAAGCTAAATTAGTATTCCGAAGTTTACAGGGATGACTTTAGAGAGTCATGTTCATAGCGGTATCAAATCTCGGTAATTAATAAAAATAGAAAATATAATGTATTAGTACAAGCAAACCAGAAAAAAGGAAATCGTTTTCTCTGAAAGATCGTAATAATTTACAAAATAAATATAATTTATTAAACAAATAAAAAAATGAAAGAGAAAACCCATAACCAAACAACATCAATTTTTTTTCCCTCCAGACACACATCGTCCGGCCGCTGTTGGGGGGGGGGCAAAAGAGTACCAGGAACCAGTTTTCGTTAGTCTAAATCCTGATTACAATCGAATAATCTTTATCTTAGTGTATTGAGAAAGCTTTTGTTTGCCCGTGCTCCACTCGCCAGAAAGAGAAACGAGTATCCCCTTATTTTAAATCGCCAGACGTATCATTTGGCGAAAATTTGTAACGTCCACCTTGGCGAGTCAGAATCAAAATAAAGTTGGCTGATAAATCCTCCTTAACCCACATACAAAAACGATCGACTGATTACGATAATAATATCAATATGTCCACTTTACCTGTTCATCAACAAGCCATCCCAATCAACAAAGATCGCAAGTAGGTAAGTTGTGGTACATGATATTTTTGTGGACCGATTTGTGTGCTTGATCAGAGACAAACTTATAAACCTCTGTCAAGTAAGACAGGTTTAGGTTAGTTAGAACTATCCTTCTGTTACATTAGAGCTCAGCTACTCGAGGGCTTACTTGGCAATCGGACTGGTCGTAATTTAGAGCCACAATCATAGTGACGAGCCGGCACCTAAATAGGTACCCAACGCAACCGTTAAGGGTGACATCCGTACGTACCATTCTGCACTTTGGAGCATATTAACACATTCGCTGCCACCTAAATCATCGATAGAGTCTTCATCGATAGAGGCTGATGAGTAGAAAAACATTATTGTTTTTTTAAAACCTGTTCGTTACAATGGAAATAAACTAACTGTTCATTTTTGAACAAGTACAAATCTTAGTTCGAGATCGTAAAATAGCAAGGTTAGGTTGAATTAACGTCACTAACTAAAGCTACACGATAGCTACCTAGTCGTAAAAATACAAGGAAATGTTCCTGGCCTTTTCCAACCGAATAACTCATCATCTGTCAAGCTAATTAATTGAATTGAAAGCCATGATTACCAGATTTGCTTCAGTGATTTAACTTTCAACTAAGAATTAATCATTAAATTTTCCTAATTCTTATTTTTGGGTAGTTTTTTTTTTGTGAAAAAAATAATAAAAAAAAATAAAACAGACTATGATTGTAATTTTTTTTATAGTTAGATTGTTGAATAACAGTAACTTGCAAAAAAACAAAAAAAAAAAAAAAAAAAAAAAATCACTTTACGAAATGCGGTATGTCAGGTGTCTGGTCGCCCTACACTTGAGACGAAGGATTTCGTAATTTCGCTCGTAATTTTAAATTAGAAGGCCCTCTTTCAAAATCACCAAGGATTATTCCAAGCACAGAAGGAGTCCGGTTGCAAAAGTTGGAAATGAAACTTGAACTCATAAGAACGGTTTGGCGAAATGGTTACTGTGAATTTCATCAGAATGTTGCTGGTTTATCGATGAATCGGAACCACGCGACTCCTTAAGGAGTCAGTGGCATCCAACGTGTTAAACTTGCAGCTCGGGGTGGGGGCCTCCTACACGGGGAATTATTATTCGTTTTTTTTGCGGACATTTTTTTGCTGCACAGGCTGCTTATAGGTCGTGCAGTTATTTTGGCGATGCCCTGAACCCGAACCTGGGAACTTCCACATGCCAATTCGAGTTTCCTTAGCCGACTTGGCTTCCCAGCCCCTCGAACATCCATAAGATGATTACATACTGTCAGGCTGTCCATGACACTGGATACAGATTTAAAAGTGACATTATTACTGTTAAAGATTAAGATTCAGAGTGATATATGCACTTTTCCGGATACAATTTTGGATCAATTGAATTTTGTTTGGGACTGAAGACAATAAAGCAATTAAGTTTTGGAGTGATAAAAATTATTTAAGGGGAAGGGGTAGGGGAGACTGGGTACGGTTGTTGACCAGTTTTCGGTCAATACGCTTATAAATTTCCAGGTTAGTATGCCGATTAGCTGGACGAAATATGCATTAATATAAAGCGCAACACTTGTCTACGTATAAATAAAAAAAATTGTGTTAGGTTCGTAGGGGTCGGGCTGGAGTACACAATAGTTAGCTTGGTACAGAAGCAAATTAGAAAAAAGAGGATAGTAGTGTCACAACCGACCCCGGGTCGGTTGTGACAGAGTCAAAAAATACACCAAAATGTCATCAAATCACTCTTTTTTGCATCATCTTGCAGAACACTATAAATTCAGTATTTTATAATAATAAAATTTAATTCATCATTTAATTAATAAATTTAATAATTATAAATTAATTTAATAATTATCAATAAAAAATTCTTCATATTATCGCTATCATCAAAAAAGTTAACTTAATATTTATAATTATAACATTGTTGTAACCATGTCAAATACAAAACAAATACATAAAAATGTGTTGTTTTTTTTTAAAAATGCACAAATAAATTGATCTTATCTACATAAAAAAAATATACTATGTTCTTATATAAACACATATAAATCTTGTGAGTTACACCTGTTTCGTCAACAATGTAGATATCCTGTGGCTCATAGGTGTGTATGTACATATACAATTTGCATATTGTCATAAAAATCTTGCACATTTGAAGCTTTATCAATACAAATGTATCGTAACAAAGACACGATTAATTTGGTGATATTTTGCCGCTCTTCGTAATAAAATCTCTCGTTTCACTTCTATAAAAAGCCTTCTTCCATATTTCCTTAGGTCACCACTGTGCTCTTTCTGCCTTTCCTCAGGCGTTTTAAAAATAGGCTATCTAAAAGAAAAATAAATACATTTTTACATATCTGCGTATTGTCACAACCGTACCCAGCCTACTCTTTGGGGTGAAAAAAAAAAAACAATCGCCATGACCCACCCCAATACAAAATAATTTACATTCAAAGTAATCACTGGTATTTCATTATTAAAGTCTAACTTATAACGAGGAAAAAATTTCATTTGCTCTAATCTATACACATATAATAACAGTTATGAAAAGGAAATGGAATAAAAATACTTATCCTTTTGAGTTTTTCGACGGTGAAAAGTAACCGAGGCGCTCTGGTAGGGTTAATGTCGTGTGATGACTGATTGGTCAGTTCTGTGGAAACCATGTTCAGGCAGGCAATGCTGCTCCTTAACCCCTAACACCCAACCCGGTAATTCCCTTTATGGTTTCGCTAATATAGCGACTGTCACCAACCGGTACCCAGTTACCCTAATGTCAAAAATAAGTCCCGAGAAAGTTCTGTGTCTTAGACATACTATTAACCAGGAATTAGAAAAGTTACTTTTATAAAGTGATTCTGATACATATTTACAGTTACTTAATTCGAAGAAGTAACTAATTACAGTTACTTATACAATATTCAAAGTTATAAGAAAATCTGAAATTTAAAATTTTATCAAAGAAGCAAGTCTAAGTTTAAAGAAATAGTTAACACCAGGAAAAAAAAATATGAAATATTCAACGTTTGTGAAACGCTCTAATTTTACATATTTTTTTTAAGCCGAACTTGCCCAAAATATCCGTATGGAGTGGTGTGAGAAGTTACCGTTAAAAAAGTAACTAAGTTGCAGAAACAGTTCGGTTTCTGAAAATATAATGGCCGTTACTCGACGTTACCGTAAACAAAAGACGGCTCAGTGTCGACATCGTCACTGACCAGTGTTCTAAATTACCAAAGGCGCAATTGGCTGTGTTAAAGCTCCTAAAGAAAGCTAGAGATAAATAGGCAGGAAGCGATTAAATTACCAAGTCGACCACCATCTTATTTGTAAAAAAGACATGTTTAGAAAGAAGTTTTATGCATAAATATTTTTTAAAAAATGTTGCAGTCATTTTTTATTAATACTTTGGACAAGTATGGTCTAGAAATTATGTACATTTTCTGCAATTTGTAAAACCAGAACCAAGATGTTTGCGATCGAAAACACGTGACATTTAGGTTGTGGTATTGGTCCCTTTTTTGGGATTTGTTTTGTTACAGTATCAAATTATTAGAAGTCTTTGACTGTCAGTTCTAATCAATTAGTTTCAAATCTTACGTTAATGGAACTTGGGATATTTTTGTCTGGGGTTAGACTGACCTGTGAAGGCCTTTTCACACGGTATTCCTTGTGAACGGAACTGCTCGGACAGGGTTGTCCACCTGGGGGGCCCTTGGGAAAGATTATGGACGTCACACGTTCCTGGAGTGGTTGTTGTAAATGATACTTATAGCTAGTCTTGACACATTTTTTCAATTTTCCAATATTTTTACAAATTTCTATCACGGTAGGAATTGGTTGGTTGGTATACATATATTTTAGGCTTGTGTGCTTGGTCAGAGACCCGCTTATAATCCATCATGTGAGACAGGGACACAACACACACACGCCCACATACGTGACAGATGCTGCCATCTATCACGCGCCATTTCCACAATTTAGACAAGTCCCTGAAGGGAGGGAAATAGTCTCCAGAGACCTGTACTCGTGGGAAAATGTGCAATGACCTACTCAATGGACTTTCGGTCCCGACAGATTTAACGAGCACGTACTCTGCATATTCGGTGGGGTCTTCAGTGGTACCGAGACTCGATCGCGAGACCTTACGATAATGAGATTGAGATCTTAACCACAAGGCTCCCCACAAGCGATTTAACAAGGAGTACTAACTACAAAAATCAACATTGGCGAGCATAAAGTAGATTTAAATTTTTTTTCTCCATTTGGCCAACTCGATTTGGCAACAAGACGTCAGAGCTATACTTGATGCTGATTGGCTACCTATATCTCTCCGCAAAAACCGGTTTACCGATTTTCGTGTCTCCACGAAAAAATTCAATGAACAATTCTCTACAGCGGTACTCCATGTTATTCCTATGGAAGTTCCGTGATCAAGGTGCTCCGTGTGAAAAGGCCCTGAGTGAACAGGTCCCAGTGAATGAACATTTGGGGGGGGGGGGGGGGGTGGGGGGGGGGGTGTAAATATAATTAAAAAATAAGGATTGAAAATTATTCCACTAGATGGATTGGCAACACTTCACCAAAATGACTTCCTCCCATTTCGTAGGAAGATATCTGACATATAGGGCTGTAAGGAGCCTAGTGGTCAGGATCTCGGACTCGATATCGGAAGGTTGAGAGTTCGAGACCGGGTGCCACTGAATTACTTACAGAGTATATGCGGAGTACTGTGCTCGTAAAATCTGTTGGGTCCGAAAGTCCTGTGGTCGGTCATTGCGCAGTTCACCATGGGTACAGGTTCCTGGAGAAAATTTCCCTCCCCTTCAGGGACATGTCTAAATTGTGGAGGTGGCGACAGATGGCAACATCTGTCATATGTGTTTGTTTGTGTCTTGGTGTTGTCCTACTTGACGATGGTTTATAAGGGGTCCTTGCGACCAAGCACACAAGCCAGAAAATATATGTTAACCAACCAATATCTGACATATGTAGGTTGTTCTGGTCATTATGTCTATTGTTCATTCACTGGCTAACGCAGCTCCTTAAACGTTCGTTCACTTTTAGTCTTATTAACTTGATTTTGTTATGGCTTGCTGTCCAACGGTGTTTAACTTTCAAGAATTTAATTGTAAGTAAAATTAAGCTATACGAGTCAATTGTATTTTCTGCTTTGCAAGTGGGTTTTTTCGTTTATGCGAGGGTATTTTAGTTTGCGTGTCTCTTTAACCTCAAGTTTTCTTTAAGGGACTCTAATGTAACACGTGGAAGAATTCAAGCATGGCCTCGAGTGGAGTGTCTGTGATTTTCCAGCATCAGCCGGCATTTAGACTGTGAAGAAGTTAAACAGCACAATCATAAACTTTCGTCATTACCAGCACTGTGGAGACATCATCTGCACGGGGGGGGGGGGGGGGGGGGGGGGGGGGGGGGGGGGAGCTTATTTCCAGACTACTGTAACGAGTCCGAAAACGGAGGTAAATTAAGTATTTGTTTTTTTTAAAAAAATTTTTTATTTTTTAAAGGGGCCTTTTTGTTTATACTCAAATTTTGCTTTGAAAGCTTATCCGTAAATCCGCAATTATACTTAAAATTGTTCAGCACTACCATAACTTGGCAGAGAGCCTTAAATTGTTAATTTTCTTTTTATGATTCATTTTGTCTAGGAGGCTAGACATTATTATAATAGAGGAAATGTGTCATTTTATCCTCCTAGCATTTTGTACGTCTTATCCGTAAATGGTGTAAGAAAATTAATTTTTTTCAGTATTGTAGACTTCTGTTCTGTGTTCGTTTCAAGATTTTGTTAGCGATAGGCTATGTCCAGACGGCGACAATTAAAACAAAAATGTCACGTGATGTCTTTGTGTTCACGTGATGCGCGCGTCACGTAACGTGATTCCCCCATACAATTTGTTATTGGGATGCGCGCGCATGGAGGGATGAAACAACCGCAATTCATACACGTGCGTCAACGAAAATATTGACCGCAAGTGTGACTGCACCTCAATTGTTGACGCACGGTGTTTTAGCTATTAAAACGCATGCCTTAAGATGGTCTACGAGTAATACTCTGATTCGGTGGCGTTCTTGCGCTATGGTAATCTTCTGAGGAGAAAAACCGAATTCATCATTGGAAATTTTCAAATAATCAAATCGAAAGCCCAAAAAAGCAATTAAAAATTCCAAAGTCTCGCCAAAGTAACCTCCGGAAAAAAGTTGTCAGAGACAAGTCAGAAAATCCGACATACTGTTTTCCTATTTTAAGCCATTAGTTAATTTAGTTTGTAGGGTTGCTATTGTCAATAAAAAAAAATAAAAGGGAAAAAATAAAAAAAGGGGTAATTTGACAGTAGTAAGTTTGCATAAAACTATTTTTAATCAATTGAATTTAAATTACATTTTGAGAACCTTATAATGTCTCATTTAAATGATTTGAGGTTTGTGTGTTTAATTTTTTTTCTTTTGTTGTGTTTTTTTTTTTATGCATTATGACAAAAAACGTTGTCCAATATGATATGAAACTGGTTTGATATGATTGATGATTTTGATAATGGTTTGTAAAAATGTTATATAAAGCGAAATAAAAAAATGGTGGATAAATGTAAGTATTTAAAGACTTGAAAAGTGTTAGGGGCTGGGGAGCCCAGTGCGATTAGCATCAGCCTAGCATGCGGAAAGGTCCCAGGTTCTGGTACGGGCATCGCCAAAAATAACTCTGGATGGTCGATTAAGCGCCACGTGCAGCAACTGTCCGTCGATTAATTACCACGGTGTGCGGGAGTGCACGTTAATTATCCTTCAATAATTCTTAGTAAATATTCCTTCTCACCAATTTAAAACCAGGTTAATTTTAAAATATCTTATCGAGTTTATATTTAATAATACTTCTGAACCTCACTGGCCCATGAAGCTTATTTACGGAATTTAGTTAGAGGAATACTAGTAAAGAGATCTTTAAAATCGTAGGTTTCTATTGTAGCAATCTGATTATTATTGATAAAGTCTAAAACTTTAGTATTGTCGATAATTATCCAAGAAAGATTTTCATCTTTAATAAGTTTATAAATTAAATTAAGATATTTGGAAAAAATTAAACCAGGTTTAATCATGTAGGTGTTAAAACCACATGTTATGTATCTGAATTTAATGGGATTTTTATGAAATTTAGGATAAATCGTTAAATATGGAAAGATAATTTGTGAATTATTGATTTTTAATTGTTGATTAGTGCATAATGTACATTTTTGAAATGGAAAATAGGTGGAATAAATTAGAAGTAGAAAAGAAATTTTGTAATTATTGGAGTTCTTGAGTTCTTGATCTAAAAGATTTAAATACAATTTCTTGCAAATAATCGCATAGTTGTTAGAAGCCTTGTCTACTGGAGTAATTACAAAAAGGTCTTGTAAAGATTCGATGGATTGTTTAATAGTTTTTAAAGTGAAGGAATTGTCTTGTTCTAAATTGAAAAAATTCCTCAGAGATGAATTTCTTAAAAATATCGAAAAGGGTCCATTTCCATTCAGTGAAAAAACCAATAGGAATGTGAAATTTACCTGAGTTCCTAACACAAAAATCATCAATATCCTTTAGAAAAGTATTTAAAATAAATTTCTTGCTGGTTTTAAAAATTGGCCTGAATTTAGTGCCCTTAAGCATGAGATCTCTAAGATCAGAACAGTTGACAATGTCTAGATCTCCCGTGACAATATGTTGTAGATCGGGGTCAACAAAACGAGTATAATTAGAGTCATTGCAATGGCAAACAGCCTTGATTCTGTTTTTATCAAGATCACGACAGAAATTGTTATAATTGAAAATTCTTCTGCCCAAAGGAAGGTCGTATTTAAAACACTTCGAAATTTTTGTGGGTTTGATTGGAAAAAGAAAATCTAATTTTTGAAAATGATCATTAAAATTTCGTTTTTTTTGGGATGATTTTTGGGGCAGAAGTCGCGTTGTGCTAATTGCACAATGTGGCTAACAGAAAAAAAGTACGGTAGAATAGTGGTTAGTACGTAATAATAATAATTTGCGTTGTGTAATTTGAATAACTGGGGCTGCGACTCTCCCTTTTAGGTTCCGTTAATTTTCCAAAATTATATTGCAATATAATCTATAATTTAATATGACAATCAATAAAATACTCTAAATAAAAAAATCCCAAATATTGTCTAAGAAAGAAAATTTATAAAGCTAATTAACTGAAACAATTTAAAATTAAACAAACATAGATAATAATATCTGGATTTTTAAGGAATGGATTGAGATTGGATGGGGAAGTAAACAAAAATAACCCCCTAAGTTATAAGAAATAGTGGCATGTTTGATTACGTTTTCAAGTGGGAGTGAATAACTATTTAAAATGAGACTCACGGATGGAAGATCAGACTGCATTGGGAATCGAAGCAATGAGAGTGAGACTGTGTAAAAAATGGAGAAACAAAAACTATTTTGTTAGTTCTTAGGCGCATCCAAACTTAATTAATAATTGTTTACTTTGAAAAAGTAAATTTGTGGCGGGGAGTGTAGAAACTCGTAAGAAAATGAGTTAGAAAGACTGGTGCCATAACTGTCCACTAGATGGCGACATGAAAATTCTTATGTGTGTATCTCTCTGTAACCTTTTATATCACTCTTAAATAAAATCTTGAACAAAACAGACGTATTGAATGACTCTTCAAAAAAGTACTACGCAGTAGTTTTAACAATGTTTGACAAAAATCTTTGAATTTTTAAAGACTGGAAGCTGTCATCGGAGTGCTGGGAACTGACTGCGGGGTGGCTTACTCATTCGATGCTGGACCAACAGGGATCAGGGTGGAAGCGGTTCGCTGGGACTTCAGCGGCCAGGTGCAGGCGGTGTGCTGGGAGCTCATCGGCCAGGTCTGGAGGTTAATCATTAGATGCTGGAGCAACAGATTTGGGTGCAGGCGTTTCGCCGAGAGTTCATTTAATCGTGTATGGAGATAGCATACTCAGGACAGGAGCTGCTAGGCGATGCCATCAAGGTTGTTTTGTATTCTAAAAATCTATTTTAATTCTTCTGAGCTCCTTTTCTTGGCAAGAGATGTATAAAGGTCCGGTTTTCTTCCATGTCATGTCCCGCCTTTTCGTTGTGGGCGTCGTCCATTCGTATTATTGGTTCAAAACTCTTTCTGTTTTATTACCCCTGTCCAATAGAATCAGTTGGGAAGTCAGCTCTCTCCAGATATTTTTCGTAGAACTTCTAATGAGACCACCTAGTGAGTTTGTCGCCAAGTGTTCTCTCGCTGTCACTCTGACTGCCAAGTCAATGAATTTATTGGTCTTTTTATGGCACTACAAACTGAAACTTCTTATCCGCGAGTCTGAAATCAAATCGTAAATTCCTTCGAGACTGTGGGAATGGTATGATAAAAAGAAGGAGCGATGCATTATTGTTACGATCAATTAATGCATCACGACACTTAGCAATCTTGGTAGTAATTGATAAAATTATCTATTTTTCAAAATTTTTTTTACTAGTTTTTATTGATTAAATGAATTTTATTAAACTTCTTACAGCTAAAGTAATATGAAAGTGGTACAAAATGCACAGAAAAACATACAGAACTCAATAAAATGCATTTTTATTTCCTAATTTTTTTATATTGCAACTAAAATCGATGATTTTTTTTAACTTAAATAAGAATATCTGATTATCACTATGTTACAAAATCTACCTTGCAAGTTCTAACCATTTAATATCATTTGAGGGGAACCAATTGACTTCAAGAAATCACGCTGGGAATGTTCGATAAATATTGTATAAAAAAAGTCTTTCATAATCTTACACAAATACAAAAACAAAAATTTTCGACCAACAACAGACCATAGGACCAGCAAGGTTTTTCCAAAATATATCTAATTCCTTACCAGTTTCCAGTAGCTATCGGAATTCTTCTTAAAATCTTCCACTCTCTTCGAATACACGAAGTATTCTATTAAAGCATTCCACTCAACGACTCCAACGACTCTGTTGTAAAAATAATGCTTCCCTGCCTCCCTTCTAAAGCATAATTTATTCAATTTCTGACCATGAAATCTGGTCCGGCTATTTAAGGTAAAACCTAAGCCCTATATATCTCCCTGTTTTATGAACTTGAATAACTGAAATAAATCACCCCTTGTTCACCTATATTTTGCAATTGCTCAATTTCCTGAACAGAATTGACTGTACTCGTCACTTTTAAGTCATCTGCAAAAAAACTGAACTTGCTATTCCACACCCAGCTGATATCATCAATAAACGTAATGAATAAAATTGGCCCAAGTACAGAGCCCTGAGGCACTCTAACTACTTCCTATCACAGTATTTACCATTTATGAGGACCCTTTGTCTTCTATTGGTCAACCAATTTTTAATCCAAAGGATCACGGCTTTCCCTAAACCAAATCTTTTCATCTTAAATAGCAAACGATTGTACTGTAAATAGCAAAGTACAAGCATCTTGAAATGATGTTCATTTTCCCCACATAGCCTAAATCGAAACGAATATTCTAAATTAATGCGCAAATCTAATCATTTTTGAAAACCCTGATAGCTAAAGATGACAATTACCATCGGTTGGGGATATTGAATATTTTCGATGCAAATATTTAGCCTACTTTTCTTTTTTTGATTCTAAGAATTAAAAAGAAATGAAAAGTAGGTATTGACATGCTGTCGATGTCCTCCGTCCGTCTGTGTGTCCGTCCGTACCCCCTCCCTTTCCAAAATCGATTCTATCAATCCGTTCTTAAAAATTCTTTTTTTATTAGAAAGGTATAACCTCAGACACCCAACTTTCATACTTTTTGTCCGTCTGTCTGTACGATCGCATGGACATAAATCTACTATTTGTCGAATTTCCCAATGAATTATTACTGAAATTCAATTTCGAGTCATTTAAATCGCTGTTGCAAACTGCAAATGCTACAAACAAGTGAGATTAGTCAAAAAATTCAGCGCATTGAAATGAGAATACATTGAAAATTTCAGAAAAGAATTCGAATTCTAATTCTTCAATTATTTAAAAAAAATCGAAATTTAATGCTCGTTTAAAAAGCTTAGGAAGCCATTTTTATTAGGGGAAGGTGCTGAGGTTTGGGACAGATTTAGATTTTTAATTTTAATATTTTTTTTTATAAACCAATTATTTAAAAGTTTTTAGGTATTCTCCTTTAACAAAATCTTGCCTATACTAAGGTATTTTTTAAAGATTTTTATCTTTAATATTTAACCCCACAGGAACGATGTCTCCAGGTACATCCACTGTCCACAGGTACAATTTCAGTGATGTACCTGGGGACAAGGCACGATGTACCTGAGGACATTGTTCCAAATTGGTTAGAACACAATTCTGTCGTACAAATAAGAAGTCAAGTACATTTTTGGACTTCGTATGGAATTACATCTTTACATTTTTCTAAAAAAAAAAATATCGAACCGTTCTTTTTTCTTAATTTAAAATGTATTTCTAAATACGTTTTATATACAATTAACGAATACGCATCCTAAATGCTTTTTTATTTATAAAAAGCTAATAAATGTAATCCCCAAGACTTGGAAATAGAGTAAGTTTGTTGTAATTTTAAATACTAGCTTTATTTTTCAATAACATAATTTGCAAGATAACTTATAAGCAAAAAAAAAAATAATAATTAAATATACCCAAGTTTATAACCATCAAAAAGACTTATCAAAAGAACTTCTGTCTTGTGGCTTGGCTAACAACATTTGGAGCTGGAAGTTTTGGAATTGTTGTTTTCCCCAGAAACCTCACTAAAACAAAGTCCCCTACTTGAAGTTCATCATTATTTGTTGATTAATTATGAAAATTTAGTGTCAAATCATTTTCAAATAGTAATGTTTGAATTAAGGGTTGATTTCCATCCTTCCATTCAACATCCTTCAAACATATATTTGCTTTATTTTTACTTAGAGCAGACTTTTTGCTTTTGGTCGTTTTCTGTTTAACTTCTGTATTATAGGTTAAAATGAGATTTTCCTTTCTGCCTCTCTTGGTTTGTTTTCGTAGAAGGTGTTCTGAAAGTGGTCAAATTTCTTCGAGATATACAGAAGAGCAGGTCTGTGGCCTATGATCGGAACTTAAGGACTTTTAAAAAATCAGAGAAACCGTAATAGGCACAGTACACAACAATTTACAGTGCAGCAGAAAAATTGGTTGTAACTAAGGACGTCCCTAGGTACAACCTAAATACTGTCCCAAGGAACAGCACATCGGGTAATTTTTTTAAACGCATTGTAATGAGAGAGTGTTAAGTTTTGAAAAACACAAATAGGATTAAAAATTACTTCAAACATGGCTTATTAAGTAGTACTAAGAAGAGCCGACAAGAAGATTAAACCGACCCGTAATACAAAATATAAAATGATAGTAAAAGTTACTCAAGATATGTGAAATCAATAAATCCTGTTTATTATGCCCCCATTAGCTTTCGGCGACCCTTATCGGCGAGTTATTTACCATGTCCCCAGGTACAACTGACCCAAAGCTGAGCACTTTCCCCTACAGTTAAATCATCATTGCCACCGCAACAATCGCTCGAGAAACTTTAATTCTTTTAGACAATAAATTTATTTTTGCGACATCGATTAGTTTAAAATGACGTCAAATATATTTCACTGCAAGACCCTTTCTATGTTGGTATGAAATGTTTTCATTCTATTTAAAAGCGAGAAATATTACATATTTATTCTTTGAAAGATAAATTTTTGCAAACGATCTAAGTAATATAATTATTTAATTTTCGAAATAAAATAAATGAGACTTGCCGAATTTAGCGTGTAAATGATTAATATAGAATTAATGCTGAGTTTGGCGCCTTTTACCTGTTAAACACAACTGTTGTTCGAAGCGGGTGACAGATTCTGTTACAAACAAGATTGTTAATTTACATGTCCTATTTTAAGTGTATTTTGGAGTAGTTTTATGGTTTTTGTTCTAAGAATAATTAAATATTTATTTATAAGTGCAATTAACTCATGTGGACGATAAGTAATATTTATTTTATTGGCGATAGAAAATTAACGAAAAAAGTTGATTTGGCTTTAAGAAGTTGAAATCATAGCTGTATCCTGTGTTTTGTGAAATTTATTCTAATGTATATAAATTTAATGCAGAAACGGATGTCGATGTCACTTACTGTTACGAACCTAGTTTTTTCAAGATAAGAATTTTCGTAAGTATTTAAGTAACAGGAAAGTAGGCTATTTTAGTTCTTTTAGAACTTCTTGTTATAGGAAGGGATAATGTACAGTTTTTATTCATGTAACACGAATAAACTCTTTGATAACCCATAAAATGTTCTTTTTGTTAAAAATCCATATACAGGTCTTTTTTGTGGAATGCATATTTTCTTTTTTCACGTACATACTTTTGGTAAAAAAAATTAATGTTCTTTTTTATCCAGTAAAAACTTTTTTTTTAAATTTAATCGAATGATACAATTAAAAGTGAGTGATTCTCAGCAATTTCAATAATAATCGCTTGAAAGATAGTTTAGATCTTAATAAAAGCATTGTTATGACATTGTTATGTGTTTCGCAACAATGAAAAGAGAAACAATTTAGAATTTTTGTCATTTCTGGTTAAATTTTTGTGTATTAGGTTGCTCTGTTCATTTTGTCTGATAAACAAGAAGAGATTTATACTTAAGTGCTAAGTAATAACATAATAATTAATGAAACTTGGATTATCTACGATTTGCACTTTTGCTTCATCGTAAGCTTCTTCAATATGGGAAATCTGTATGTCCACCTATGCTTAACTTTTCACATTTACCAACAAATATACAACTGTGGTAACAAATCATAATTTTACACCTGGCCAATCCGTACTACTATACTGAATGCGATTTCTGCTAGTAGACACATATTTACCTTTAGATCTTCGTTGGAGTCCTAATATTCGAGTATCTCATAATCTTAACCAGGTAAGTGAAGTTTAAATAAAAAACGTTAAATTTAAAGCCTAGGAAATTTTTATTTTGTGTCTAAATATCATTTATGGCTGGTAGTTAATGCGAGAAACAAATTTAGGATTGCACAGTTAAAGCAATGCTCAAATAAGCATTCTTGAATATAAGTGTTCCCAAATTCTTGTTTGGGTATAGATTTTCAATTTATTTACAAAGCAAATGAAGTTATACGTATGTTTAAATGTTAAAAGAATTAAATAGCATAATCATTACAGGCGTTTACATGGATTTTATATACTCGCACAAAAGTTTCTAATTTATAGAATCAAGTTTAAATTGCTCGTTATAGTATTTTTCGCTGTAGTGTTCGGAACTTTTTTTATATCCGTTTTAAGTTTTCAAATTTTGAGGATTTGTTTTCCTATAAATATACTATATCAAAAAGTCTTTCATGGTTTTAAATTTAACTACTTTAATATTTTATTCCAGATTTATTTAGAGGACTTTTTGATTTAGGTTTTCAAGTGACTGTACTTTTTGATTTATTTTACTTTTTATTAATTATTGATAATCGATATAAAAAAAGTATAAAAAATCACTTTTATCCCATTACAAATGAGCATTCCAAATTAATGCATAGTTAATCCCACCTCCTACAATCCTGTATTCTGGTGATGCCGATTATCATAGTTTGAGAATATGGAATATTTTCCTCAAATTATAAAGGGATATTCCTTTAAAAAAATGCTAATTTTATTTTTCATTTTTGTCTGCGGCATTTTGGTCAGACGTTAAACAGAAAAATCATAATTTTTTTTTAGCATATAAATACTCACTGATATATTTCTAAAATTAAATGCAGCGAAAGGATATAACTAAAATAAGAAACAATTTCATCTGCTAACCTAATATACTATTAAAGTTTGCGGCACCAATAAATAAACAAAACATTGTCTTAATTTGATTGCACATTTAACTATTTTCAAAATTATTGAAATAAAAAACATTTAAAATTATCATTCTTGGTAGTAATTGATAAAATTTTATATTTTTCAAATTTTTTTTCCTTTTATTTTAGTGATAAAATCAATTTTATTACATCTAAAGTAATATGAAACTGGTACAAAATGCACAGAAAAACGTACAGAACTCAATAGAATGCATTTTTATATCATAATTTTTATATTTCAATTCAATTAGATTTTTTTAAACTTAAATAAGAGCCTTAATTATCACTGTGTTGCAAAATCAACCTTGCAAGGTCTAACCATTTAATATCATTTGGGTGGAATCAAGAGACTTCAAGAAGTCACGCAGGGAATGTTCGATAAATTATGTAAAAAAATATAATCCTTTATAAACTTGAAAGTATTGAACATTTTTCACATAAAGCCTAAATCAAAACGAATGTTCTAAATTAATGCGCAAATCTAATCATCTTTGAAAACACGGTTTACTAAAGATGACAAATACCATCATTTGGGGATATTGAACAAGCAAGTTCTAATCATTTAATATCGTATGAGTAGAACCATGATACTAAATTCAATAAATCTTGCTGGAATTTTCGACACATTGTGCAAATGAATTTTGGTCATGGCCGAAATAAAATTGAGAAATGCAAGCAAGTTAAAAATTAAAATAATTACGTTGTTCTGGAGAGTCGCCTTGCAGCTACAAGATACAAAACCGAAGAACATTGAGCGTTAAACTTGCTCTTTTCCACAAAGTTTAACTGTCTTTATTTTTTAAAATATTGAATTAAAAATGTTTCCATTTGCATCGTGGGGATTGATAAAATATATATTTTATTTCTTAAACCACTTTTAATTTATATAAGTCAGATTTTTAATACCTTTCTAAATTTTATATTTTCAATAAATATATCAGACTTTGTAGATGTATTGTCTTTTTCAATAGTTGCCGGTTAATAAAAGAGAGCACCAGAGCAACGTTAACGACGGGTGATTAAATGCTGTGTCAGAACTCCGAGGGTAGTACTTACCACCGGACCTAAAGGCTGTACCTAACTTTCCACTTTTGCCAAAATACTTGCAACTTTGATAACAAAGTATAATTTTATAACTGGCCATCCCGCATACGCTAATACTTCTCGTGCAGCACTGGATATCACAAAATCGAGTCAAGGAGCGAGATAGTCCCAGAACATGAAACCTGCGAGTAGCGGACATCCCGATGGTTATTCCAAATTCGTATTCTTCATCGCGATATTTATCTGGGTTTAATCTCTCTTGTTTTGCCGACACGGCGACGCAGTGGTTAAGGTATTAGCCCTTGGAGTTTCTAGGTCTGGGCTCGAGTCCAGTCGGCGTGGTTATGGTGGAGGCAAATAGAGCTCTAACTGTTGGTGCTCCTCAGACACCACCATTGATCGGCGAGGTTATGGTGGAGGGAGTAGAGCTCTTCCGGTCGGTGCTCCTCAAAAGTGATGGTGGAGGGAGTAGAGCTCTTCCGGTCGGTGCTCCTCAGATGCCGATATTGATCAGAGTGGTTAAAGTGGAGGCGAGTGGAGCTCTTCCATTCCGATGCTCCTATGAATTCATAAAAAACCATTTTTCAAACTTAAAAATGATGAAAACTAAAGATGAACCATAATTATCAGTTAAATTAATACATACAGATATATATTTAAAAAATACATCATTAACAAATTTTAAAGAATATAAAAATTATTCAAGTTAAAAATTATTAAGTAGTCCTTTTTTTTTTTGGAAAATCATTTTTTAAAAATCGATATTGTTAACCAAAAGTATTTTGCACCCTATTGAAAAAAAATCTACATATATGTCACATGCAAGGTTTTTCAAAATGTCGGTCGTCTCAAAAATTTATAGAACCGACAGCACAGAATAATTCTTAAGATTAAACATTGAATTTGTAGTTGTATGTTAAATCAGTATGGTAAAAGACTAACGTAAATAAGCTAACACCTCTCTAAATAAAAACCAACAAAATATCTAGGATAATGATAATGGTAACTCGTGATACAGTTTGCTCCAAAATAAACAGACAATAAACATCACTCCCTTTAGAAACTTCGTATTTCGGTCCTTTTTATATTTTTTTAAATAAATAAATGCACCTTTGAACAAATATATTTAATCAGTATTCATTTGACTTCTCTTTCTGCAAGAGGTTCTTCGATGTTTTCAAAGTAAGTCATACTCTAAATCTAATTTTTAGGTTTGAGACGAAGTATTGTTCCAATTTTATTAGAATACGAAAAATTTGTAGAAGTTGGATTAAAAATGACAATTGACAGTGATTGCGCAATCTAGATGGGAGGAGTGTAGGCTTTTTAGCCCATTACTCTGCTCGCCAGAAGGGACAGTCACGAGAGACACTCAAAGAAGAACGTCACAAACACATAAACAAATAACAACATTTATTGACAAACACAAATTTATCCATGCATTTTCCGGGATTCGAACACTTGTCCAGCAGCTCCAAAGATTAGCACTCTAACCATTGCATCGGCAAGCCGGATGGAAGTATGATTATGAATAATAATAAAAAAAAACTTTAATAACATACACAAATGATATATATATATTTTCATTAAGTTTAAAAGTGTTTAACTACTTCATATGGTACATGCATATTCTTTAAACCAGAAAAAATATATATTAAAAAAATATCATAAATAATTTTTATGTAAAAAAAATTATCAAAATGACCTATTAGAAAATTGTAGAAAAATATGTTTTTTTCACGAAAGATTTTTTTTTTTTGTCGAGTCTCGCTCTATTACTCTCCTGCTAATGCCTTTTCAAAAAATTTCCATATGATCATTAAATACTGCCTAACATTAATGTCCATGAAAATAAATATTTTATTGAATAGTTCCATACTACTGCAAAGTATCAAAAAAATATTAACATCTAGAAAAAGATATTAAGGTAAATCATAGTATTATCCCCCACATTTGTTCTAATTTCCTGAGGTTTGAACGAGTGGCTGATAACACTTCAAATAATTTTATATATATAACACAGTAAAAAATACTGTGTTATATATAAAATCAAAATACTGTGTTATATATAATCAGAGCAACATTAACGACGGGAGATTAAATGAAGTGTTAGAACTCCGTTGGCAGTTTTTGCGGCCGAACCTAAAGGCTGTACCTAACTTTCCACTTTTGCAAAAATACTTGCAACTTTGATAACAAAGTATAATTTTATAACTGGCCATCCCGCATACGCTAATACTTCTCGAGCAGCACTGGATATCACAAGTTCGAGTCAAGGAGCGTGATAGCCCTAGAACATAAATCCTGCGAGTAGCGGACATCCCGATGGTTATTCCAAATACGTATTCTTCATCGCGATATTTATCTGGGTTTAATCTCTCTTGTTTTGCCGACACGGCGACGCAGTGGTTAAGGTATTAGCCCTTGGAGTTTCTAGGTCTGGGCTCGAGTCCAGTCGGCGTGGTTATGGTGGAGGCAAATAGAGCTCTAACTGTTGGTGCTCCTCAGACACCACCATTGATCGGCGAGGTTATGGTGGAGGGAGTAGAGCTCTTCCGGTCGGTGCTCCTCAAAAGTGATGGTGGAGGGAGTAGAGCTCTTCCGGTCGGTGCTCCTCAGATGCCGATATTGATCAGAGTGGTTAAAGTGGAGGCGAGTGGAGCTCTTCCATTCCGATGCTCCTATGAATTCATAAAAAACCATTTTTCAAACTTAAAAATGATGAAAACTAAAGATGAACTATAATTATCAGTTAAATTAATACATACAGATATATATTTAAAAAATACATCATTAACAAATTTTAAAGAATATAAAAATTATTCAAGTTAAAAATTATTAAGTAGTCCTTTTTTTTTTTGGAAAATCATTTTTTAAAAATCGATATTGTTAACCAAAAGTATTTTGCACCCTATTGAAAAAAAATCTACATATATGTCACATGCAAGGTTTTTCAAAATGTCGGTCGTCTCAAAAATTTATAGAACCGACAGCACAGAATAATTCTTAAGATTAAACATTGAATTTGTAGTTGTATGTTAAATCAGTATGGTAAAAGACTAACGTAAATAAGCTAACACCTCTCTAAATAAAAACCAACAAAATATCTAGGATAATGATAATGGTAACTCGTGATACAGTTTGCTCCAAAATAAACAGACAATAAACATCACTCCCTTTAGAAACTTCGTATTTCGGTCCTTTTTATATTTTTTTAAATAAATAAATGCACCTTTGAACAAATATATTTAATCAGTATTCATTTGACTTCTCTTTCTGCAAGAGGTTCTTCGATGTTTTCAAAGTAAGTCATACTCTAAATCTAATTTTTAGGTTTGAGACGAAGTATTGTTCCAATTTTATTAGAATACGAAAAATTTGTAGAAGTTGGATTAAAAATGACAATTGACAGTGATTGCGCAATCTAGATGGGAGGAGTGTAGGCTTTTTAGCCCATTACTCTGCTCGCCAGAAGGGACAGTCACGAGAGACACTCAAAGAAGAACGTCACAAACACATAAACAAATAACAACATTTATTGACAAACACAAATTTATCCATGCATTTTCCGGGATTCGAACACTTGTCCAGCAGCTCCAAAGATTAGCACTCTAACCATTGCATCGGCAAGCCGGATGGAAGTATGATTATGAATAATAATAAAAAAAAACTTTAATAACATACACAAATGATATATATATATATTTTCATTAAGTTTAAAAGTGTTTAACTACTTCATATGGTACATGCATATTCTTTAAACCAGAAAAAATATATATTAAAAAAATATCATAAATAATTTTTATGTAAAAAAAATTATCAAAATGACCTATTAGAAAATTGTAGAAAAATATGTTTTTTTCACGAAAGATTTTTTTTTTTTTTTGTCGAGTCTCGCTCTATTACTCTCCTGCTAATGCCTTTTCAAAAAATTTCCATATGATCATTAAATACTGCCTAACATTAATGTCCATGAAAATAAATATTTTATTGAATAGTTCCATACTACTGCAAAGTATCAAAAAAATATTAACATCTAGAAAAAGATATTAAGGTAAATCATAGTATTATCCCCCACATTTGTTCTAATTTCCTGAGGTTTGAACGAGTGGCTGATAACACTTCAAATAATTTTATATATATAACACAGTAAAAAATACTGTGTTATATATAAAATCAAAATACTGTGTTATATATAATCAGAGCAACATTAACGACGGGCGATTAAATGAAGTGTTAGAACTCCGTTGGCAGTTTTTGCGGCCGAACCTAAAGGCTGTACCTAACTTTCCACTTTTGCAAAAATACTTGCAACTTTGATAACAAAGTATAATTTTATAACTGGCCATCCCGCATACGCTAATACTTCTCGAACAGCACTGGATATCACAAGTTCGAGTCAAGGAGCGTGATAGCCCTAGAACATAAATCCTGCGAGTAGCGGACATCCCGATGGTTATTCCAAATACGTATTCTTCATCGCGATATTTATCTGGGTTTAATCTCTCTTGTTTTGCCGACACGGCGGCGCAGTGGTTAAGGTATTAGCCCTTGGAGTTTCTAGGTCTGGGCTCGGATCCAGTCGGCGTGGTTATGGTGGAGGCGAATAGAGCTCTAACTGTTGGTGCTCCTCAGACACCACCATTGATCGGCGAGGTTATGGTGGAGGGAGTAGAGCTCTTCCGGTCGGTGCTCCTCAAAAGTGATGGTGGAGGGAGTAGAGCTCTTCCGGTCGGTGCTCCTCAGATGCCGATATTGATCAGAGTGGTTAAAGTGGAGGCGAGTGGAGCTCTTCCATTCCGATGCTCCTATGAATTCATAAAAAAAACCATTTTTCAAACTTAAAAATGATGAAAACTAAAGATGAACCATAATTATCAGTTAAATTAATACATACAGATATATATTTAAAAAATACATCATTAACAAATTTTAAAGAATATAAAAATTATTCAAGTTAAAAATTATTAAGTAGTCCTTTTTTTTTTGGAAAATCATTTTTTAAAAATCGATATTGTTAACCAAAAGTATTTTGCACCCTATTGAAAAAAAATCTACATATATGTCACATGCAAGGTTTTTCAAAATGTCGGTCGTCTCAAAAATTTATAGAACCGACAGCACAGAATAATTCTTAAGATTAAACATTGAATTTGTAGTTGTATGTTAAATCAGTATGGTAAAAGACTAACGTAAATAAGCTAACACCTCTCTAAATAAAAACCAACAAAATATCTAGGATAATGATAATGGTAACTCGTGATACAGTTTGCTCCAAAATAAACAGACAATAAACATCACTCCCTTTAGAAACTTCGTATTTCGGTCCTTTTTATATTTTTTTAAATAAATAAATGCACCTTTGAACAAATATATTTAATCAGTATTCATTTGACTTCTCTTTCTGCAAGAGGTTCTTCGATGTTTTCAAAGTAAGTCATACTCTAAATCTAATTTTTAGGTTTGAGACGAAGTATTGTTCCAATTTTATTAGAATACGAAAAATTTGTAGAAGTTGGATTAAAAATGACAATTGACAGTGATTGCGCAATCTAGATGGGAGGAGTGTAGGCTTTTTAGCCCATTACTCTGCTCGCCAGAAGGGACAGTCACGAGAGACACTCAAAGAAGAACGTCACAAACACATAAACAAATAACAACATTTATTGACAAACACAAATTTATCCATGCATTTTCCGGGATTCGAACACTTGTCCAGCAGCTCCAAAGGTTAGCACTCTAACCATTGCATCGGCAAGCCGGATGGAAGTATGATTATGAATAATAATAAAAAAAAACTTTAATAACATACACAAATGCTATATATATTTTTTCATTAAGTTTAAAAGTGTTTAACTACTTCATATGGTACATACATATTCTTTAAACCAGAAAAAATATATATTAAAAAAATATCATTAATAATTTTTATATAAAAAAAATTATCAAAATTACCTATTAAAAAATTGTAGAAAAATATGTTTTTTTCACGAAAGATTTTTTTTTTTTTGTCGAGTCTCGCTCTATTACTCTCCCGCTAATGCCTTTTCAAAAAATTTCCATATGATCATTAAATACTGCCTAACATTAATGTCCATGAAAATAAATATTTTATTGAATAGTTCCATACTACTGCAAAGTATCAAAAAAATATTAACATCTAGAAAAAGATATTAAGGTAAATCATAGTATTATCCCCCACATTTGTTCTAATTTCCTGAGGTTTGAACGAGTGGCTGATAACACTTCAAATAATTTTATATATATAACACAGTAAAAAATACTGTGTTATATATAAAATCAAAATACTGTGTTATATATAATCAGAGCAACATTAACGACGGGCGATTAAATGAAGTGTTAGAACTCCGTTGGCAGTTTTTGCGGCCGAACCTAAAGGCTGTACCTAACTTTCCACTTTTGCAAAAATACTTGCAACTTTGATAACAAAGTATAATTTTATAACTGGCCATCCCGCATACGCTAATACTTCTCGAACAGCACTGGATATCACAAGTTCGAGTCAAGGAGCGTGATAGCCCTAGAACATAAATCCTGCGAGTAGCGGACATCCCGATGGTTATTCCAAATACGTATTCTTCATCGCGATATTTATCTGGGTTTAATCTCTCTTGTTTTGCCGACACGGCGGCGCAGTGGTTAAGGTATTAGCCCTTGGAGTTTCTAGGTCTGGGCTCGGATCCAGTCGGCGTGGTTATGGTGGAGGCGAATAGAGCTCTAACTGTTGGTGCTCCTCAGACACCACCATTGATCGGCGAGGTTATGGTGGAGGGAGTAGAGCTCTTCCGGTCGGTGCTCCTCAGATGCCGATATTGATCAGAGTGGTTAAAGTGGAGGCGAGTGGAGCTCTTCCATTCCGATGCTCCTATGAATTCATAAAAAAAACCATTTTTCAAACTTAAAAATGATGAAAACTAAAGATGAACCATAATTATCAGTTAAACTAATACATACAGATATATATTTAAAAAATACATCATTAACAAATTTTAAAGAATATAAAAATTATTCAAGTTAAAAATTATTAAGTAGTCCTTTTTTTTTTGGAAAATCATTTTTTAAAAATCGATATTGTTAACCAAAAGTATTTTGCACCCTATTGAAAAAAAATCTACATATATGTCACATGCAAGGTTTTTCAAAATGTCGGTCGTCTCAAAAATTTATAGAACCGACAGCACAGAATAATTCTTAAGATTAAACATTGAATTTGTAGTTGTATGTTAAATCAGTATGGTAAAAGACTAACGTAAATAAGCTAACACCTCTCTAAATAAAAACCAACAAAATATCTAGGATAATGATAATGGTAACTCGTGATACAGTTTGCTCCAAAATAAACAGACAATAAACATCACTCCCTTTAGAAACTTCGTATTTCGGTCCTTTTTATATTTTTTTAAATAAATAAATGCACCTTTGAACAAATATATTTAATCAGTATTCATTTGACTTCTCTTTCTGCAAGAGGTTCTTCGATGTTTTCAAAGTAAGTCATACTCTAAATCTAATTTTTAGGTTTGAGACGAAGTATTGTTCCAATTTTATTAGAATACGAAAAATTTGTAGAAGTTGGATTAAAAATGACAATTGACAGTGATTGCGCAATCTAGATGGGAGGAGTGTAGGCTTTTTAGCCCATTACTCTGCTCGCCAGAAGGGACAGTCACGAGAGACACTCAAAGAAGAACGTCACAAACACATAAACAAATAACAACATTTATTGACAAACACAAATTTATCCATGCATTTTCCGGGATTCGAACACTTGTCCAGCAGCTCCAAAGGTTAGCACTCTAACCATTGCATCGGCAAGCCGGATGGAAGTATGATTATGAATAATAATAAAAAAAAACTTTAATAACATACACAAATGCTATATATATTTTTTCATTAAGTTTAAAAGTGTTTAACTACTTCATATGGTACATGCATATTCTTTAAACCAGAAAAAATATATATTAAAAAAATATCATTAATAATTTTTATATAAAAAAAATTATCAAAATTACCTATTAAAAAATTGTAGAAAAATATGTTTTTTTCACGAAAGATTTTTTTTTTTTTTTTGTCGAGTCTCGCTCTATTACTCTCCCGCTAATGCCTTTTCAAAAAATTTCCATATGATCATTAAATACTGCCTAACATTAATGTCCATGAAAATAAATATTTTATTGAATAGTTCCATACTACTGCAAAGTATCAAAAAAATATTAACATCTAGAAAAAGATATTAAGGTAAATCATAGTATTATCCCCCACATTTGTTCTAATTTCCTGAGGTTTGAACGAGTGGCTGATAACACTTCAAATAATTTTATATATATAACACAGTAAAAAATACTGTGTTATATATAAAATCAAAATACTGTGTTATATATAATCAGAGCAACATTAACGACGGGCGATTAAATGAAGTGTTAGAACTCCGTTGGCAGTTTTTGCGGCCGAACCTAAAGGCTGTACCTAACTTTCCACTTTTGCAAAAATACTTGCAACTTTGATAACAAAGTATAATTTTATAACTGGCCATCCCGCATACGCTAATACTTCTCGAACAGCACTGGATATCACAAGTTCGAGTCAAGGAGCGTGATAGCCCTAGAACATAAATCCTGCGAGTAGCGGACATCCCGATGGTTATTCCAAATACGTATTCTTCATCGCGATATTTATCTGGGTTTAATCTCTCTTGTTTTGCCGACACGGCGGCGCAGTGGTTAAGGTATTAGCCCTTGGAGTTTCTAGGTCTGGGCTCGGATCCAGTCGGCGTGGTTATGGTGGAGGCGAATAGAGCTCTAACTGTTGGTGCTCCTCAGACACCACCATTGATCGGCGAGGTTATGGTGGAGGGAGTAGAGCTCTTCCGGTCGGTGCTCCTCAAAAGTGATGGTGGAGGGAGTAGAGCTCTTCCGGTCGGTGCTCCTCAGATGCCGATATTGATCAGAGTGGTTAAAGTGGAGGCGAGTGGAGCTCTTCCATTCCGATGCTCCTATGAATTCATAAAAAAAACCATTTTTCAAACTTAAAAATGATGAAAACTAAAGATGAACCATAATTATCAGTTAAACTAATACATACAGATATATATTTAAAAAATACATCATTAACAAATTTTAAAGAATATAAAAATTATTCAAGTTAAAAATTATTAAGTAGTCCTTTTTTTTGGAAAATCATTTTTTAAAAATCGATATTGTTAACCAAAAGTATTTTGCACCCTATTGAAAAAAAAATCTACATATATGTCACATGCAAGGTTTTTCAAAATGTCGGTCGTCTCAAAAATTTATAGAACCGACAGCACAGAATAATTCTTAAGATTAAACATTGAATTTGTAGTTGTATGTTAAATCAGTATGGTAAAAGACTAACGTAAATAAGCTAACACCTCTCTAAATAAAAACCAACAAAATATCTAGGATAATGATAATGGTAACTCGTGATACAGTTTGCTCCAAAATAAACAGACAATAAACATCACTCCCTTTAGAAACTTCGTATTTCGGTCCTTTTTATATTTTTTTAAATAAATAAATGCACCTTTGAACAAATATATTTAATCAGTATTCATTTGACTTCTCTTTCTGCAAGAGGTTCTTCGATGTTTTCAAAGTAAGTCATACTCTAAATCTAATTTTTAGGTTTGAGACGAAGTATTGTTCCAATTTTATTAGAATACGAAAAATTTGTAGAAGTTGGATTAAAAATGACAATTGACAGTGATTGCGCAATCTAGATGGGAGGAGTGTAGGCTTTTTAGCCCATTACTCTGCTCGCCAGAAGGGACAGTCACGAGAGACACTCAAAGAAGAACGTCACAAACACATAAACAAATAACAACATTTATTGACAAACACAAATTTATCCATGCATTTTCCGGGATTCGAACACTTGTCCAGCAGCTCCAAAGGTTAGCACTCTAACCATTGCATCGGCAAGCCGGATGGAAGTATGATTATGAATAATAATAAAAAAAAACTTTAATAACATACACAAATGCTATATATATTTTTTCATTAAGTTTAAAAGTGTTTAACTACTTCATATGGTACATACATATTCTTTAAACCAGAAAAAATATATATTAAAAAAATATCATTAATAATTTTTATATAAAAAAAATTATCAAAATTACCTATTAAAAAATTGTAGAAAAATATGTTTTTTTCACGAAAGATTTTTTTTTTTTTTGTCGAGTCTCGCTCTATTACTCTCCCGCTAATGCCTTTTCAAAAAATTTCCATATGATCATTAAATACTGCCTAACATTAATGTCCATGAAAATAAATATTTTATTGAATAGTTCCATACTACTGCAAAGTATCAAAAAAATATTAACATCTAGAAAAAGATATTAAGGTAAATCATAGTATTATCCCCCACATTTGTTCTAATTTCCTGAGGTTTGAACGAGTGGCTGATAACACTTCAAATAATTTTATATATATAACACAGTAAAAAATACTGTGTTATATATAAAATCAAAATACTGTGTTATATATAATCAGAGCAACATTAACGACGGGCGATTAAATGAAGTGTTAGAACTCCGTTGGCAGTTTTTGCGGCCGAACCTAAAGGCTGTACCTAACTTTCCACTTTTGCAAAAATACTTGCAACTTTGATAACAAAGTATAATTTTATAACTGGCCATCCCGCATACGCTAATACTTCTCGAACAGCACTGGATATCACAAGTTCGAGTCAAGGAGCGTGATAGCCCTAGAACATAAATCCTGCGAGTAGCGGACATCCCGATGGTTATTCCAAATACGTATTCTTCATCGCGATATTTATCTGGGTTTAATCTCTCTTGTTTTGCCGACACGGCGGCGCAGTGGTTAAGGTATTAGCCCTTGGAGTTTCTAGGTCTGGGCTCGGATCCAGTCGGCGTGGTTATGGTGGAGGCGAATAGAGCTCTAACTGTTGGTGCTCCTCAGACACCACCATTGATCGGCGAGGTTATGGTGGAGGGAGTAGAGCTCTTCCGGTCGGTGCTCCTCAAAAGTGATGGTGGAGGGATTAGAGCTCTTCCGGTCGGTGCTCCTCAGATGCCGATATTGATCAGAGTGGTTAAAGTGGAGGCGAGTGGAGCTCTTCCATTCCGATGCTCCTATGAATTCATAAAAAAACCATTTTTCAAACTTAAAAATGATGAAAACTAAAGATGAACCATAATTATCAGTTAAATTAATACATACAGATATATATTTAAAAAATACATCATTAACAAATTTTAAAGAATATAAAAATTATTCAAGTTAAAAATTATTAAGTAGTCCTTTTTTTTTTGGAAAATCATTTTTTAAAAATCGATATTGTTAACCAAAAGTATTTTGCACCCTATTGAAAAAAAATCTACATATATGTCACATGCAAGGTTTTTCAAAATGTCGGTCGTCTCAAAAATTTATAGAACCGACAGCACAGAATAATTCTTAAGATTAAACATTGAATTTGTAGTTGTATGTTAAATCAGTATGGTAAAAGACTAACGTAAATAAGCTAACACCTCTCTAAATAAAAACCAACAAAATATCTAGGATAATGATAATGGTAACTCGTGATACAGTTTGCTCCAAAATAAACAGACAATAAACATCACTCCCTTTAGAAACTTCGTATTTCGGTCCTTTTTATATTTTTTTAAATAAATAAATGCACCTTTGAACAAATATATTTAATCAGTATTCATTTGACTTCTCTTTCTGCAAGAGGTTCTTCGATGTTTTCAAAGTAAGTCATACTCTAAATCTAATTTTTAGGTTTGAGACGAAGTATTGTTCCAATTTTATTAGAATACGAAAAATTTGTAGAAGTTGGATTAAAAATGACAATTGACAGTGATTGCGCAATCTAGATGGGAGGAGTGTAGGCTTTTTAGCCCATTACTCTGCTCGCCAGAAGGGACAGTCACGAGAGACACTCAAAGAAGAACGTCACAAACACATAAACAAATAACAACATTTATTGACAAACACAAATTTATCCATGCATTTTCCGGGATTCGAACACTTGTCCAGCAGCTCCAAAGATTAGCACTCTAACCATTGCATCGGCAAGCCGGATGGAAGTATGATTATGAATAATAATAAAAAAAAACTTTAATAACATACACAAATGATATATATATATTTTCATTAAGTTTAAAAGTGTTTAACTACTTCATATGGTACATGCATATTCTTTAAACCAGAAAAAATATATATTAAAAAAATATCATTAATAATTTTTATGTAAAAAAAATTATCAAAATTACCTATTAAAAAATTGTAGAAAAATATGTTTTTTTCACGAAAGATTTTTTTTTTTTGTCGAGTCTCGCTCTATTACTCTCCCGCTAATGCCTTTTCAAAAAATTTCCATATGATCATTAAATACTGCCTAACATTAATGTCCATGAAAATAAATATTTTATTGAATAGTTCCATACTACTGCAAAGTATCAAAAAAATATTAACATCTAGAAAAAGATATTAAGGTAAATCATAGTATTATCCCCCACATTTGTTCTAATTTCCTGAGGTTTGAACGAGTGGCTGATAACACTTCAAATAATTTTATATATATAACACAGTAAAAAATACTGTGTTATATATAAAATCAAAACATTACTGTGTGTTATATATAATCAGAGCAACATTAACGACGGGCGATTAAATGAAGTGTTAGAACTCCGTTGGCAGTTTTTGCGGCCGAGTAAAACCTAAAGGGCTGTTTTTAACTTTTCCCACTTTGCAAAAAACTGCCATACTTTGATAATTTTAGTATAAATTTTATAACTGCATATCTAAATACGCTAATACTTCTCGGAGCAATCTGGATAACACAAGTTCGATCAAGGAGCGTGTAGCCAAAACATAAATCCTGCGAGTAGCGGACATCCCGATGGTTTTATCCCAAATACGTATTCTTCATCGCGATATTATCTGGGTTTTATCTCTCTTGTTTTGCCGACACGGCGGCGCAGTGGGTTAAGGTATTAGCCCTTGGAGTTTCTAGGTCTGGGCTGGGCTCGGTGAGTATCGGCGTGGTGGTGGTGGAGGCTTCCTCAGACACCACATTGATCGGCGAGGTGGTGGAGGGAGTAGAGCTCTTCCGGGTCGGGCCTCCTCAGTATGCCGATATGATCAGAGTGGTTAAAGTGGAGGCGAGTCGTGGTGCCCTCAGATGCCCGATATTTGATCAGAGGGTTTAAAGTGGGGCGAGTGGAGCTCTTCCATTCCGATGCTCCTATGAATTCATAAAAAAACCATTTTTCAAACTTAAAAATGATGAAAACTAAAGATGAACCATAATTATCAGTTAAATTAATACATACAGATATATATTTAAAAAATACATCATTAACAAATTTTAAAGAATATAAAAATTATTCAAGTTAAAAATTATTAAGTAGTCCTTTTTTTTGGAAAATCATTTTTTAAAAATTGATATTGTTAACCAAATGTTTTTTGCACCCTATTGAAAAAAAATCTACATATATGTCACATGCAAGGTTTTTCAAAATATATTAATAGAAAAAAATTTTCAAAAATTTTTCAAAATATATTAATATATTTCAAAAGTTTATTAATTCTGGGGCGATTTTCGACTTGGCACCAATTCCTCGTATTATAGTATAAGATAAACGATGACTTGCAAGAAAATTAAAGCTATGCAAAAATAAGTATAAGCATAATTGAAGAGTACAGAGGGAAAGAAGCGCTAGATTTATAAGGAGTCTTCCCGTAATTGCTTCTGCTTGGGGGACATTGGCGACAGGAAACCGGTTTTTCTTTCGGTTCTTCATTCGTGGCACAAACGCGTAACTCGTAACCACTTATCTTTGGGTTGAATCCGGGTTGCCGCGAAAGAAAAAACAAAGCGAGCAACCGGTTTCTTTACGCCAGTTTAGGCGATTTTTAGCTACCACCGCCAAAGAGCCGATGCGATTCTAGCGCCAGTTTAGGCGATTTCTAGCTACCATCGCCTATAAAGCCGTCTACGAAATCAAGCGGTTTTTCCCTTGTACTCTTTAATTTCATATAAATAAGCCAAATATATGATAAATTACGACCATAGTCCTAAACAACTTATGTCGGAGAAATTAAGTTACACATCATCGAATTATGTAACACTAATTTAAAATTTTTTATTTGGAAATGAAGGTGTTAATGGTATTCAAAAAGCCCTCGGACCGGGAGACCGGAGCCCCCTTTGACGCCCGTGTTAAAATGGTCATTTTATGTACCTTTTTCTCATGAACTACTTTTTGGACTAATTTAAAACTTAACACAGTTTAACTTATTTTTTTTAAAGAAAACTTACCGGTGAATTTTGCATCACTGGATAAGAGTAATAAATCGAAGTATGTACCATTAAAAACAGTAACTTTTGCTTATCTTTTTGGTAAATTATGGATTCCTTCGTGATAGAACATTGCGTCCTGGGAGGTAAAAAACGAATATGCCTATTTTTCAACTTCATCAAAAGTAGCGAAGTGCTGCTCAGCCAGACCATGTCCCACGGATCTGAGCAAGTGATAGTCTGAAAGACCAATATCTGGAGAATATAGCGGGGGCAATAAAATCCCATGTCAGATTTTTTAAGGTGTTTTAAACGTTATTTGTGGTGTGCGGCCGCGCATTGCAATGGAGAAAAATAACTGTTCCGTGTCTGCGAGCCCATTCTGGCCGTTTTTTGATAAATTCCCGGTTTACATCGGTTAATTGTTGCTGATATTGATCAGAAGTAACTATTTCACCAGGTTTAAGTAGCTTATACTTAAGAAGGCCTTTTTGATCCTACCAAACACAAAGAATTGTCTCGCTCAGAGCGATTTTCCCTTTAGAGTCAATGTTGAGGGTTGGCCTGGAATCAACCAACATTTTTTTCGTTCAGGATTGTCAAAACATATCTATTTCTCATCACCTGTGGCAATTCGATGCAGGAAACACTTTCTTTGATGTCGAATCAAAAGTTGTCCGCAAGTGACTTTTTTGTTCTCCATCTGTAACTCTGTTAAAGCATGTGGTACCCATTTTCCTTCCTTGCAAATTATTCTTAATGCATGAAAACGTTCACTAGTACATTTCTGAGTTACATTTAACATTTCTGAAATTTGTACCCGCGTCATTTTTGGATTTTTATCCAAAAGTGTTTGCAATTCTTCATCTTTAAATTTTTTTGGTAGTTTTCAATTATCTTTGTCTATCTCTATCACATCAAAATCAGCTTTTTCAAATCAAACAAACCATCATTTTCAAAATGATTCAGATGGACCATTGTCTCCATAAGCTTTTTGAAGCATTTGAAAAGCTTTAGCAGCAGTTTTTTTCAAAATAAAGTAATGGATTAAAATTTCCCGCAAATGACTCTTTGTCGGCACGAAACATGACATCTCTAAAGCCAAGAATGACTATGAAAAAAACACAACAGTAACTAATGCCCCTGGAAGGTGAAAGGTTAAAAGTAGTCTGACAAAATGCTAGTAGGACTATTCCACACTTTCATTAACCCGGGTGCAGTGCCATCTGTTCATACAAGGTCATTTCATAGGTATACCCCTAATAAATTACTTTTACACATTGCGCCATATGCTTTTAGAAAAATAAACATAATAATTTTTAATTTATGAATTTTCGAAAATTTGTTATCACATTTTCATAAAAAGTCAAAAAAATTATTTTTTAAAATAAAGTAACAAATATTTCTTTAAAAGCATATGATAGAAAGTGTAAAAATACCCAATATTTATGTGAAAAAAAAATCTAAGCAAAATATTCAGTAGGTACTGAGAAAAAGGTACATTTGTCCTAAAATATGCATTTTGAGAAAAAGCCGTTTAAAGTATAATTTTTAGTAGTCTTTCATGCAGAAAGTATTTTCTTTTAAATAATTAAAAATACCTCTAATAGACATATTGCCTACCAAATTATGACATTTTGTAGGTAACATTTGAAACATTATTCCACTCTAAAAAACTCAAAATATGTTTTTCGGAAAAAATTTCGAGTCTGGTCCCCCTTAATATGGTCTTATTTATTCTTATTAAAAGCAGAGCAACTATTTTAAAAGTTGTACAAATAGCAAAACAGACGAGTATTTTCAATTCTTAAGTTTAAAATAATAGTCAAGGGTTTAAATATTTTCTCATTTCTAAAGTAACACTGGACTATAGAATATTAGTACAAAAAATACATCATCAACATTATTAAAAAAGTAAACTGACATTACTTTACATTTTAATGACTCTTTGTGTTCTAAATTTCCCAGAAATATTTTTAAAAAACCCAAAAATTAACAAAATCAAAGCTAAAAATGATCGTTAAATGTAAAAACAGAAAGGGACCTTTAAGAAAAGCCAGATGAATTTCCCTACAGATTTCTTCTTTTGCTAAAATGTTTAAAATAAGAAGCGCAATTGGAAATTCCCCAGTGAAATTCATTTTTTTTTACATTAAGCTATTCATATACAAAGATGACAAAACGCTCCGAAAAGTGGTGACTTTCTATGATTCAAAACAGTTCCAAGAAATTACCCGCGTAGTAATGAAACTAATTAACTTTTTTGCCATAAGTTTCTCCTTTTAGTTTCTATTGGATTTATTTTTGGCATATAATGTTTAAATATTTTCTCCTTTGATTTGCGATTTGTGTAACTTCAGTGTAGTATGTTTCTTCCCCGTTATTAGTAGGACGTTATAGAATTTTTCTTGCAATAGAAATTCTATACATTGAGAAAAGTCATTACTCAAACCCTAAAAGACAATGAAATGGATTTTTTTTTGTCAAACGGTTTCTTTAAAAACCTGCACCCAAAACGTACAAAAGACGACTTAAAGTATTTTTAACAAAATAAGTAGTGTGAGCTATAAGTTTCAGTAAAGTTTTCGGCATGAAGCTATAAAAGAAAGAAAATTTTCCAAGTAGTTTTAAAGTGATTCTTTATTCAATTTCAAGTGGTATTTCCAGCAAATACCAACAATTCTTTTTACATAGCAAAGTTTTATTCATTTAGTATAAGCCTTATTTTTGAGGGCAATCTTTGAAATTTGTTAATTCAATTGGAAGAAGTAGCTAATGATTAGACCGGCCTATGCCTTAGATATACACTGGTGGACAATTGCTAAGGACGATACGGTTTTTTAAATATAACTTTGAACAATAGTTTTCAAAATCAACAAATTTAATACCGTAAGATCCCCAATACGTAAGGACATGAGTAATAAACGCAACACTTACTAAAAGAGAAATCAGAGGGATAAAAAGAAGCTTTATTGAAAGAGAAATGGAATTCCATTCCATGCATCTCCGAGGTGGAGATGAATTTTGGATTTTCAATTACGGCAATTTTACGTGTGCGCCATAATTATCGATAATCCAGTGAAACATCAAATCTACGATATTGTTTTAACCTTAAAAACAGGGTCCATTGACAACTGGTCATTAAATGTGAGAAACGTCGATGTCGATTCTTTGTCGTACAAGTGTCGTCTTGTAAACCATTTAATGAATAATCACCGATATGGGCTTCTGGAGCCGTATGTATCACGTATCCGCAATATATCATATTTAATGAATTTCCTCCGTCGTCGATGATCCGTTTTTGCATGGTCTTTTTAAGGCCGCAGATGTGTCGTAGTTTTAATGTTTTACTGGATTATCGATGGCACACTCAGGAAATTATCGTAAGTGAAAGTCCAAAATTCATCTCCACTACGGAGATGCATGGAATGGAATTCCATTTCTCTTTCAATAAAGCTTCTTTTATCTCTCTGATTTCTCTTTTAGTAAGTGTCGCTCACATTACTCATGCCCTTACGTATTGGGGATCTTACGGTGTTAAATGTGTTCAGTGTTGATTGGGAAAGCTTTTGTACAATGTTATATTGAAAAAACGTGTCGTCCTTAGCAATTGTCCATCAGTGTATGTTTTGGTGAATATGAGCTTTGAAAATAGTCCCTACAAAAATGAGAAGTGTGTATAAAAAACTTGGGTTTAGTACTAAAATGGGGCAAGTCCAAGTTGGTCCTCAGTTTTATCTCTTAGGACATCAAATAATCCTCTCATGCGTTACTTAATACTCCCCTTGGCAATCAAACAGCAAACCTCAAGGTTTTATTGGATGCACGGACACGAATCAAGATGGGTTTTCGATTGAACAAATCTGATGAGATAGAGAAATAAACGTTTTCTACTTTCTTGGGACTAGATACGTTGCACTAATGGTTTGACAAAGTTGTGATACTGTCAACTGACTTACACAAAGGTTAATCGATGAACATAGTGTACAAGAACATACGAAGTGGTGCTTTCGGAATCGTTCATCATACTTTCCTAATCTCGGGTTCTCTCGTCAAAATTAAATCCCGCCATACTTTAACATCCTGGGGCTGGGGAGCCCAGTTGGTTAGGCAGTAGCCTAGCATGAAAAAGGTCCCAGGTTCGGGTCCGGGCATCGCCAAAATAACTGCCGACCTATAAACGACCCGTGCAGCCAAAAATGTTCAACAAAGAATTTATTTTTTAAAAGCAATCTTGAAAATTTAGGAATACCTCCAATGTTGGAGAAACATTAGAGAAAAAAAAAACTTTTTTAATAATGGCACGTGACGAAAGAGAAAAACGTACTTATGGTTCTACCTCCGGTTTTCATTCAAGTAGGGATACAATGTTAAGTGTGTTTATAAAGTACTGGAAAATGAGATGCTGTTGATTGCCACCGTGGCAGCGTTTAACAGTATCATTACTTTGACGAAAATAAAGTTATTTCTTGACATATTCTAAGAAAATCCTTATCAATAAATTATTTTTAATTCTTTTTTTTTTAATTTCCCAACGCTTTATCTTTGTAAATTTTCTGAAAAAAGTATCTTTAAATTTTTTAAATTATTTTTTCCATCATCTATTCTATTTCCCTCTAATGGGGCTGCAGCATTGGCGGTCAAGTATTTGCAGACTAGGCACATCCCAAAGAACCGAGAGCCATTTTTTGTGGCACCACCCAGGCGACTCTCGCTACCAATTTTTGACGCACAGATTACATGAATCTGAGCTCTCTGTGGATGTTGCATTATGCAGAGATTTAATTTTGCCAAGAGAGAACCCTGTCTATCATATATAAAATTTAGGAACATTATACACATGAATAAAAAAAAATTCATGGCTAGACCTTATTCAAGAAGTTTCCAAAATCACTTTTACTTAAGCGTTCAGTTTTGCATTTAAATCTTTAGGTATTATAAAAACTCATTTTTTTGTCTTATCTACAGTCTTTAATACAAATTTCATAATTCTGTTTTTAAATCTGAAATCTCGCACCTATCTCAGTTAAACCTTTTACTCACCTGATCTGGGGAATCAAGAATCTTCAAATTAAACACTCCACAGAAACGTCGACTCGGCTTGTTTCAGAAGGTAAATATTATCCGAAGTTCTTGATGAAAACCTCGGGAATGGGTTCGTTAGGAAACAATCGAAAGTTCTTGGATCAGGAGATTCGATTAAGGGGTCTAAGGAGTCTTAAAAATGTGCAAAGAAGGAACTACAAAGTGTAGTTTGATCTCTCATGTAATTTTTGAACTACTCAATATACAAGTATAATTTTTTAATATGTAATTCTACAAGATTTATTTATTATAAAACAAATTTTAAAATTTATGAAACTTTAGCCAAAACTAAAATAAATGATATTAAACATAAAGCTGTTTTAACACACTGTGATTAGGCTGCGGCAAATTTTGAGGTCAAAATTGAAAAAATGACTTTATATTGTACAAATATGTACAAACTAGGACTTATACCTAAATTTTCAGCTAAATTTTAATTAGAAATTATTTAAAAATAAATTTAAAATCAAAATTTAAAAAAAAATTATTAATTTTTTTTAGAAAAAAGCTCTTAAAATAATTTCTTATTAAAATTGAGATGAGAATTTAGGTATAAGTCCTAGTTTGTACATATTTCTACAATATAAAGTCATTTTCTTGGTCATTTTTTCAATTTTGACCTCAAAATTTGCCGCGCAAGCCTAATCACAATGTGTTAAAATAGCTTTATGTTTAATATCATTTATTTTAGTTTTGGCTAAAGTTTCATAAATTTTAAAATTTGTTTTATAATAAATAAATCTTGTAGAATTACATATAAAAAAATTATACTTGTATATTGAGCAGTTAAAAAATTACATGACAGATCAAACTATACTTTGTAGTTCCTTATTTGCACATTTTTAAGACTCCTTAGACCCCTTAAACTTCTCGGTGAAAAGAAATTTGATCAAGACAGATTTTTCTATTAAGTTGTCAGTTTCAGAGGGGTAAGGAGTTTCGGGCATTACCTTAATAGTGGAACTTAAGGAATTAAAATTGTGTGGTATTGTCTTGTTATTGGAGGAAATGTAAACTTTGATCTTTTATCGCGCTAAACTCTCTGAATAAGCAAACTGCCGCAGAGTAAACTTTTTTCTCTGCATGAGATTGAAATCTATGTTTTATATATTATATATTAATGCTATTTTATTCTATATAACTATGCTATTATATTCTATATTATAGCTACGTTATTAATAATAGCTATGTTACTATATTCTATATTATCAGACGGAACGGTCGTTCCGCCCACCAATCTCAAAATGACGCCAAGGGCAAACGGCAGTTATGTATATATACAGGAAATATTTCGCTATGTTAACAGCGAAATCGATTTTATTTTTTACCAGCCAAACTAAACTTCCTAGAACAACTTAAACAAGAAGTTCTAAAAGAACTAAAATAGCCTACTTTCCTGTTACTTAAATACTTACTAAAATTCTTATCTTGAAAAAACTAGGATCGTTACAGTAAGTGACATCAACAACCGTTTCTACATTAAATTTATATACAAAAGAATAAATTTCACTAACCACAGCATCTAGCTATAATTTCAACTTCGTAAAGCCATTATTTTCATTTATTTTCTATCACCAATAAAATAAATATTACTTATCGTCCGCACGATTTATTTGCAGTTATAAATAAATATTTAATTTTTCGTAGAAAAAAACCCATAAAACTGTTCCAAAATGCACTTAAAATAATAAATGTAAATAAACAAGTAGGTTTGTAACAGAATCTGTCATTTAACCTGCTTCCAAACAACAGTTGTGTTTAACAGGTAAAAAGGCGCCAAACACAGCATTAATTCTATATTAAACATTTACCAGCTAAATTCAGCTAGTTTCATTTATTTTATTTCGAGAATTAAATAATTATTACTTAAATCGTTTGCAAAAAATAATATTTCAAAGAATAAATATGTAATATTTTTCTCTTTTGAATAGAATGAAAACATTGCTTACCTACATACAGAATCTTGAAGTGAAATATATTTGACGTCATTTCAAACTGATCGATGTCGCAAAAATAAATTTATTTTAATTCATTGTCTAAAAGAATTAAAGTTTCTCAAGCGATTGTTGCCATGGCAATGGTGATTTATTTCTAATAAAATGACTTCCTATGCTTTTTAAATGAGCATTAAATGTTAAAGTTTTTTAAGTAATTGAAGTACTTAGAATTCGAATTCTTTTCTGAAATTTTCAATACATTCTCATTTGGATACGCTGAATTTTTTGACGTATATCACTTTTCCGTAGCATTTGTAGTTAAATTCAGCGATTTAAATGACTCGAAATTGAATTTCAATGCTAATTCAATGGGAAATTCGTCGACAAATAGTAGATTTATGTCCGTCCGTTCGTACAGACAGACGGACAAAAAGTATGAAAGTCGGGTCTCTGAGGTCATAGCTTTCTAACAAAAAAAGAATTTTTAAGATCGGATGGATAGAACCGATTTTGGAAGGGGGGTACGGACAGACGGACGGACGGACGGACATCGACCGCATGTCAATACCTACTTTTTTATTTTTTTTAATTCTTCGAATTAAAAAAAAAAGAAAAGTAGGCTAAAAATACAGTAGAGAGGTTTCGTGGATTACTTTAAATAAAAAAAATTTGGTTACTCTGGAATAAAAAACAGCGGAGAAAAAAATTATGAAAATTTTCGAAAATGAAATCTTTCGAGCAGTTTCAGTCAAATTTTGACCTAATTTTTGCTGAGACCTACAGCTATTACTATACCATGAATCTCGAAGCGGTTTTTACTAAACGATTAAGAATGCCCCAATTCACATTCTGCGTAAGTTTGAAGTTTCAAAAATACTTCTTTCTATTTTTAATTAATTAAAATCTATATTACCTTTGGCGGTATGGTTGCACGATTAACAAGCCATCCTAGCAGCCATGTATCTCCTAAAACGCGCAAAGGTTTGCAATATTTTCGGCGAAGAGCAGTTAGTAGCGCCGTTAACTTTTGGAGGGATTATAACAGCTTGTAAGATATATGATTAACCAAATATCTTAATAAACAGATTAAAAAAAATGTCTAATTAATAAACGAAATGCATCATTTAAACTTTTTGGCATTTTTATTAGAAAACTTATGATTAACGCGAGTTAATAAATGGATGGACTAATTGATTTATGAATGTAAACAATCATATTTGCCTATTTGGTTGCCATATTCAGTTACCAATACCATTCAAGAAATTAATCTTTTTTTATATAAAGTTTTAAGGTTTTATAAAGGTTTAAAAAATTAGTTTTTTTTAAAGAATTGAACTTGGTATGGTATGATACATAGGGGAGAGTGGGGGCTATTGGGACGCAGGGCTAATGGGACAAGGGCCCTAAAGCTGAGAAAAACATACTTTTTTAATAAATTTTCTACGCTACAGCATTGTAACAGTTAGACTTCACATTTTAACAACCAAAGATCAGCCATTAAAAGCATGTGTTGAAGTGGAGAGAAGAATTGTTGTTTTGGAGAATTTAAAGTTAATTAAGAGTGTACCTTGTTTTTCATTTTTGAAGTATCAAATAAAAACTTTCTATGAATTAAATTATAGCTTTAGGTAGATGACATATCTTAGATTAAGATAGTATATGGGCAAATATTCAGGTGAAATATACGTGCTTCTGTGTTGGGTCATTTATAAAAAACAACACTGTGGGGTCTAATGGGACAGAAAGAGTGGAGTCTAATGGGACGCGAATAAACCTAGCTTTGTATGTTTCTTTCGAAGAATCTACATATAAAACTCTAATATCTCATTCAGTCAAGTTGCCAAAAACTTTTTCTTAACTTTAATTTTAAACTTTTTGACTTTTTTTCATCGTTTAATAAGTGAAAGTTCAAGTAGCTTTATTTGGGACATTTTTCCACCTGCAATTTCATTAATTCATCTGAACAGAGCTTGGTGAAGATAAATAATTTGTTGTTGGCAAAATTTGCTAGAAAGCAAGCTATTATTTATTCGTTGGAATGATTTCTGAAAAACGTGATGAATTCCGGGCAAGCTATTTGAAGATAAAGACTGTCGTTTTTAATCCACGTAACCTGAAAAAAGGACAAGTTTGGGACAAATTTTAAAAGATTTAGTTTTAAACTAAATATTTAGTTTGAAAATCTAATGATTTAGTTATAAAACTATAATTTCCAGCGATTCAACAAAGATTATGGGAGCATCTCCGATTTTGAGTTTTAACTTTTTTGTTTCAATGTAAAATAATTTTAAAAAAAAAAATAAAATTTCGTGATGTATACATTAAGTAAATGGTATTTGCTTTAAAATTTCATTTTCTGGTCACTTTCTGACTAATTTTTCCTTTTTTGAATATTTAATTAAGGCAGCATTCAGCATGTCCCATTAGCCCTGCACACTGCCCCATTAGCCCCCACACATGGGGGCTAATGGGACATTTACATGTTTGTTTAAAATGCTCAACAATCAAAATCTGGTAATGTTTTAACATTTGTCGAATGACTTTTTAAGTAAATGAATGTTCAGTTTATGAGCTTGTAAAAAAAGAAATTAAAATTTTGGCATTTCTGCTGAAATACAGAGGTTCAAAAAAATTTGTCCCAATAGCCCCCACTCTCCCCTATATATTCCAGCTTAAGTGCTTGTTCAGAGAACCGCTTATAAGCTTTCGTCAAGTGGGACAGACACGGAAAGAAATTTTACAGTCACAAAGAAATGAATAACGCATAGACAATTAACAACATTTATTGACTGTCACAAACATCCATGCCTGACCGGGATTCGAACCCGACCCAGCAGCTCCAATGGCTAGTACACTAACCATTCAGCCACCGAGGCGGCATTGTACTTGGTTATGGTTTTGCGTTGAATAGGCTTTATATTTTTTTAGTTTTAATAAAAGAAAATTGAAATAAATATGTCTTCAAAAGTGTATGAAACAAGGTATAACAGACAGTTGCGGTAAACAAAAAATAAAAACTGCGATGTGAGCTCGAAATGTGTTGAAAACAATGATCGGGGGAAAAAACGTCATCTAATCGGCTCAGTGACTGAGAAGTTAAACGCTTCCGCCTCGTGATCGCGGGTTCGAGACCCGGCTGAGTCGTCGGATTTTCTGTATGGTAAAATTCTGGGCGCGCATGTCAAATGCTTATGTGGCATGTAAAAGATCCCTGTAGGGCCCAGTTGGCCCGGGTTCTCTCGGGAAAACTAAATATCGGCATCCACAGAGAGCACAGATTCATTGTAATCTGGGCGTCATTGGTAGCGAGAGTCGCCTAGATGGTGCCACAAAAAAATGGCTTTCAGTTCTGGGGAATATGACGAGTCTGCAAAGGCTTGTACGCCAGTGTTTCAGCACCATTAGAGAAAAAAGTCATCTAGAAATTTATTTCTAGATGACGATGACGTTTTAATTTAATTTCATCGATGTGAAGTTCACTTTCACCATTTACAATATTGATGCTGAACCATTTTAGCTTCCCTTCTGCATTGTTCCCGGTGGTTATACAACTTTCCATAGACATTGAAATTATGTATTCTATTTTGTAGTCATATTGCCTTTGTATCCTTTGAACTAATTCATAAAACATGTTGGTAATCCTCCCTACCTTAAAAAGAATCTCATAAAATAAATTTTAAAAAAGCTACTGATATCCACCAAAAAAAAAAACTTCGTAAAAGTAAACAAACGCCAATCTCAAAAAAAAAAAACCTATTTATTTTACAAAAAAAAGTCATTATGAGAATTGTGGCTAAAAAAGCCGTGATATAAAATGCATGCCAATCTCTTGTGTAAAACTTCCTGGTCATAATAAATAGTATAATTTAAGTTTTGGTGCTATAAAAAAATTGCACTGTTTGAGGTTGGTGCCCATCTTAACCACCATCTATACCTCTATATAAATGTATTGAGATCATACATTTGTTAAAGTTTTTTTTTTAAGTATCCTTCGCTATTCTGATTTAGTAATTCAAGTTCATTTGCGTGATTTAATTTTTTTACGGGGATTAAGATGGGCACCAACCTCAAACAGTGCAATTTTTTTATAGCACCAAAACTTAAATTATACTATTTATTATGACCAGGAAGTTTTACACAAGAGATTGGCATGCATTTTATATCACGGCTCTTTTAGCCACAATTCTCATAATGACTTTTTTTGTAAAATATATAGGTTTTTTTTTTTTTTGAGATTGGCGTTCGTTTACTTTTACGAAGTTTTTTTTTTGGTGGATACTATATTACAAATTCTATATTTTTAACTAAAAAATTAGCCACTTCAATTTTGAAAAAATTAGTTTCTGTAGCAGTTGATTACGGATGGCACATCGTTACTTGAAATTTATAAATTTAATAAAATCATAAAATTTGTATACATACAAAAACAAAAAAAAACGTGTGTTGTTGGAAAACCTGATATTCAGATGAGGATTTTTTAAGCTTGTATATCGCAGTGAATTATTTTTTAAAATGCACTGGTGCATAATAGGTGAGTGCATTATGATCTGAGGCATTATGAGTTGATTACGGATGACACATCATTACTTGAAATTTATAAATTTAATGAAATCATAAAATTTATATACATACAAAACAAAAAAACGTGTGTTGTTGGAAAACCTGATAGTCAGGTGATGATTTTATAAGTTTGTATATCTCAGTTGATTAATTTTTTAAAATGCATTGGTGCATAATAGATGAATGAATTACGATCCTGTAATTGAGGATTCCATAAAAAATCTAGAAGAGATATAACTTGCATTTATAATTTTGCTATTTGTAAATAACGCAAAGTTTTTGTTGATAAATTCAAAGAAGTGATAGCTATGTCATCTCTCCATTGGGAGACATAAAAAAAACAGGAATAATATTTGAAGTTTGTTTTGTAAATAATTAAACTACTTGTTTGATCTATTTCCTTAAAAGTTACTGTTAAGATGTTGTTTATTGGTATTTTATTACCAGACATATAATAATATTTTTATTTTGATTTTGTGAATGAAAATATGAATTTTTCAAGGAACCCTTTTTTAAAAAGTTGAATTTCTTTCGTTGGTGCATGCAGAAGTGCATTTATATGTTGTACTTTATTAAATTGTTGCGTACATAAATGCTTATTAAATATTTAAAGCAATGAAGGGTAGGTTAACTGACCACCTTACCGGGACATATGCCTAGCACCCCAGAGCCCTAGGTCACCGAAAGCTGAAATGGGCACTGCAGGCATTGGCCCAGTAATGGGTGGTTACGCCGGGGAGTTTTTTTTTTTTAGAAAGGTAGGTTAACATTTTGTTAAAAATTTCTTGTGCAAGTAAAATACGATAAAAAAATAAACAAACCTATAGTGTAGTTTGAAGTATACGTATTAAAATATATATTTTTTAATAAAACATTATATTACGGTAACAATTGTTCGTCGGCAACTGCTTCGCATGACCGTTGAGTCTGTGAATTTACCAAAAAACACCTGAACACTAATTCCAAAACATCTAAACCACCAACAAGAATAATTATTGCCTTTAAAAAACAAAAAACGACATGAGTTCTCAGTTCCAAAATTTGAAAATTACAAGAAGATAGATTTCATTTCTTCCTTTCCATCTTAAAAAACTTCTAAGAGGCAAGAAGGTATATTTCAATTCAATAAAAATAAAATGGAAAAGCAAACTTTTAAACAATTATTTACTGTTTCAAAAGTAGGATAAAAAGTTTCAAAAGGCGAAATTCTGTGTTATCCTTTCTTTTCCTATTTCTTGAGTTTCATCTGCTTCGATGTTTGGGGAACTTGTATCAACAACAGAGAAATGAAGAAACCAAACAATATATCGTTGAGTGTGTTTCTTTTCAAATATTTGAACTAAATAAATTGTTTGCGCTGTTAACATTGACATTTCTATTTATAGACCAATAGTATTCTTGCATTAAAATATGTGTTTTGGTTGGTTGGTTGGTTGGTTGATAGACATATATTTTCAGGCTTGTGTGCTTGGACAGATTCACCCTCTTATAAACCTTCTTCAAGTAAGACTTACACACCGCTGCCTCGGTGGCTGAATGGTTAGCGTACTGGCCTTTGGAGCTGCTGAGGTCGGGTTCGAATCCCGGTCAGGCATGGATATTTGTATTTGTCAATAAATGTTGTTATTTGTCTATGTGTTTGTGTCGTCCTTTCTTTGTGTGTCTCCTGTGACTGTCCCTTCTGGCGAGCGGGGTAATGGGCTACATAGCCTACGCCCTTCCCTTCTAGAGGGCGCATTTGCACTCCATTCCATTCCAAAACTTACACACCACACAAACACGTACGCGACATATGCTGCCATCTATCGCGCGTCACCTCCACAATATAAACATGTCCATGAAAATGTGTGTTTTATTTCGTATTGTATAAATAAATACCCTAATAAACTGGAAACAACGCAATATGAAAACTAGGGATCAGTAACACTACACGATTTTCAAGTACCGATCAATAAATCATTACACACGTTCAATGGTTATTGTAAACCCAATTAAGTAATATCAATTTAATTATAATCTAGAAAGTTCTATGGCGTCTTAAATCTTATTGGGAGTCTGACAAGTACTAGAGACTCGTGAAACTAAATTTGAAATTAGTATATTTCTCGCTTTTTAGCAATAAATTAAAAACCATAAGTTCCATGGCAGCTACCACTTGCTTCTGAGCCTTTTTTCGAAAACCTTATTAAGACGTCCAACAGGTATTAAGATCCCCTATATCAAATTTGAAGTCTGTAGCTCTTTTAGTTCGAACTGTAGAGTGATTTAAGACATCCATGCCCTCAAACTACTTTATATAATCAACACCCTCCAAAACCTGCAAAAAACACAAAATTTTTGCTTTGGACTTTCGGCCACATTAAATATTTTCATTACCTTAAATTTCATATTTTGTAATTAAAAGTAAAAAATTAATAACCTGAAATTAATGCTGAACTTTTTTTTATTTATTAATTTAGTGAATGCTTCTGTTTCTAATTATGTCTTTCTCTCACTAAAGTATCCAGTATTATTTTAATTGTTTATTTACCCTGTATAAACTATTTTATTGGAATTAGGATTTAATTGCTTGCTAGCATTAAAAATAAATTTAGTGACTCCAATTTTCCTGAAATTTCCATTCCCCCTTATGCAAAACAAATGTGTTAATTAAAAACCTACTGAATTTCTTATTTATAGAATCACTGTTAAAAATTTACCCTTGGTTTCACCATAACAATGGTTCCTAGCAGCTGCAGCGGCTATGTGGTGGACTGTTTCACCATATTTTCGGTTTTCGGGTATTCGGTTGAACCATTTTTCAGAATTTAGAATTTTTTTATGGGGCTGCAGCATTTCCGGTCAAGCCTTTCCACACTCGACAAATCAACCGGAACTGAGAGACATTTTGGGGCACGGCGACTCTCGCTACCAATTTTTATGCACAGATAACAATGCATCTGAGCTCTCTTTGAGTGTTAAAGTATGCCGAGATGGAATTTGGAAATAAACACCCGAGAAATGATTCAATATAAGACCAAAAGTAATTTTGGAAAATATTTCACCACCCAGGCGTTGCAGCTACTAAAAACCATATAAATTTTTGAAATAAAGGTAAAAAATTTTTAACAGTGGGAAAATATTGAATTTTCTCCTGATCACCAAACCATTCATAAAATCTTTCAAACACCTTTCTCCTCAAGATTGATTAAAGGATTGTAAAAATATTTTTAATAAGTGGCTAGAAGGAAAAATATATACAGCACAATATATACCACAAAAAATATAGCAAATTCAAATGTAAAACAAACAATTTTTCAATCCAAATCTTACGACACCCCAACTGATACAGTCAAACCACGAAGTTGAACTACCATTCAAAAACCACCATTTGCATGCCAACACAACCCTTGCGTCTCAGCAAAATAAAGGCCCATACTCTATATTACAACATTGGACTTTGCTTGTTATTCTACTGAGTTGCATATTCATTGAATCCCCTTTCTTGAATCTCCCTCCAAAACGTGACTAGAAATTCCAAAACCTTCCATAGAACTGCCGCTCAAAAGTTTCTTGTTTGAAAGACAGGTCACTGTCACCTATCTTGATATTCATATTTATATCTTGGTGGAAGAAAGTGCTAAGTGACATTTTTTGAAAAAATTGATATTTTTGGTGTCAATATGAACACATCATTAACTTCCTTAACCCTCTAATGCATACTGTTGCCTTATGGCAACAAGTAACATAATAAACTCTATTCTATTAAAGTAGAGCTCCTTTCTCGATAAATCTGTATTTCTTTTCACCTATTACATTCCATTTTGAAGTTTTAGCTACTAATAATCCTCATAGATGACAGTAGCAAGAGTATTCAAAATTAAATAGTGAAGTTATCTGTTGTGAACTTACGTCGTTGGCAGTATTCAAAATATAATAATGTTAGCTTAAATAACCAATAGTTTTGAAAAAATAATTATAGCTGAAGAGGGTTATTTGAAAATATATTTAGTAGTTTTCTAGTCATTCTTATCAAAATTGGTATTTTGTAGTTGGGTTTTGAAATATGGCAAAAAATTTTAAAAATGGAATTATTTAAATTACAATGCGGTTTTTTTTCAGTTTTTTAATATTGTATTTGTATTAAAAAATACAAATATATATTTTCGGAAGGAAAAAAAATCATGCATTACAGGGTTAATGATAACAAGTTTTCCATGTTTCATAAATTTTAAGTTTAGTATATTTTTTACGCTTTACAAGTTCCATTTTCAACAGATGTGGGTGCAAACGAAAATCTTTAAAATCTCATTTTCTTGTTTTCGTCTTTTTGTCACTTAGCACGTTCTTCCACCAAGCTCTTCGTACTTCTTTCTGTCTTTTCTTTCAGTGTCTGGCTCGCTGTCCATCCACTGAACTGAACTGAAACTCTGGAAGAGGCATCCCATGATAAGCTGGTGAAGCTTATTTTTGGGTCACTTGGCGACAGCTTTAGGGAGAATATGTGCCATATTTGGCATAACCTCGCCGATCAAAATGGACACTTGACTTGCAGTTTGCATTGGATGTCGCCAATTGCTCGCCAAGAATAGTACTCCAAGGAATTTAAGTTTTAAAGATTGTTGCCGCAATTATATTTTTTTAAAGTACATGTTTCCGAAACTTCATTATGTAAAAAACCTCCTAAAGCAATAACCTATCAATTTTCTGCTTAAAAAATTCTTGAAAAAGTTGGTTTAAAATGTCTATTTTAACAGGTAAAGTATAGGATTAGCGGCAAAAGTTGGGTTACTCTTACAGGGTTGCCGGGCTTCACCGACCCGTTTGACGAGTGTTTCGATACTCCTTCCAGAGTTTCAGTTCAGTTCAGTGTGTCCATCTCTGTTCATGGCCAAGCCGTTCCCGTATTTATGCCAAATTATAGAAATATGGCAAACATTTAAAAAAATTGAAACTAATTAAATTCCAATGCAGTTAATTTTTTTTCAGTATTTTTCCCATAACGTATGAGTATTAAAGATACAAATATATATTTTTGGGATGAAAAAAAAATTCATACAATACAGTGTTAAAGCAAATTTTCTTGTTTTCATCTTTTTGTCACTTAGCACGCTCTTCCACCAAGCTCTTCATACTTCTTTCTGTCTTTTCTTTCAGTGTCTGGCTCGCTGTCCATCTCTGTTCATGGCCAAGCCGTTTCCGTATTTATGGCAAATTATAGAAATATGGCAAACATTTTTAAAAAAATGAAATTAATAAAATTCCAATGCAGTTAAATTTTTTTTCAGAATTTTTCCCACAATGTATGAGTATTAAAGAGATACAAATATATATATATTTTTTTGGGGATGAAAAAAAAATTCATACAATACAGTGTTAAAGCAAATTTTCTTGTTTTCAGCATTTTGTCACTTAGCACGTTCTCCCACCAGGCTCTTCGTACTTCTTTCTGTCTTTTCTTTCAGTGTCTGGCTCGCTGTCCATCTCTATTCATGGCCAAGCCGTTTCCGTATTTTATCGAATGGAAATATTTTATGGAACTTTTTTATTATCAGCCCCAGTACGCAGTGCTGTAAGAAAAAGAGAGGTTCTGAGACGCATATTTTAAAAGGGTATATCTAAGTTGACCTTGAGGGAGAATAATAGTTTTTTAAGAGAACCTTTTAAGATTTTAGGGCAAAAGTTTTTTGTAGTTTGTTAGATATTCCTCAAGCCAGAAAAAATGGTTGAATATTTTAAATTCTATTAAATGCCAAAGGCTTGTTTGAAGAACTAGTAAGAAAAGTGTTTTAAATATACAAGTTTTATAACTATGCATTATAGAATAAAATATACTTGATAGAATACTTATACTATGTTGAACTAGACTATTTGTTTTTATGATTTTGTTATAACTCATTGAATGCATATGCTATGCATTGCGACAAAAAAAATCGTTAAATTTAGGCTCTGAGTATGATGGTAAAAGGACTGCCATCACCCTGTCCTGTGAATTTACATATGCTATAATATTTTTGTGTGGTCCTGGTAAGAGCGTTGGCTACATTGGAAGTGAGGTTAATCTAAGGAATCTTGGCCGGAAAATTTAGCCAAATCTGGTTACCCCGACAAATTGTCCACTTTTTTATATATGGTCTTCAATTTAATGAATGTTTCCGTTGCTTGAAGTCGGCCATTTCGAAATTACGTAGTATTTTTGGTCATTTCGAGATGGCAACCATCTCGTCAAGTACCGGGGTTTGTGTTGGCGACATAGTTTCCGATTGCGGCCGAATCATTCTCAAAAAATGTCACCAAATCCTGTCACGATTATTTAGGCTAACCAGAAGTGATTAGATGCACCCACCTTCTCTCTTATAGTAGTTATTGGAATAAGTACAGGGTGGTTATAAAATAACGCTCGCTATTCGGAGTGGTCTGTAGCTTGAATGAATAATCCAAATGCATCAAAAATTGAGACACTTACTAAACAAGAAGGAAAATAAAGTCACCTTCAAATAGATCTTCATACTCTGGAATCATATAATTATCAAGAACTGCCTTGTATGCTTCAAAATTGACAACACCTTTCAGTATACATAGAGTACCTAGTCCATGAGCACTTAAACAACCCCAAACCATTATTGAGGTACTGAACTTAACTGTACGTTTCAAGCAGGTTGCATGAAAAGCTTCTTGAGAAAAGCGCCAAACACGGTTACTCTGGGTCCTGGGGACCGACAGAAACGCAAAATATAGAATCATCACTAAACAGTACTTTATTCCACTCCTGGGTGCCCCAAGACAACCTCTCTCTACACCACATCAAACGTCTTCTTTTTTTTTTGTTTGTCAGTAAGGAACGGTTTCTTCTTCGGAACACGAGATCGAAAGCCAAATTCATGTATTCTTCGCCTTGCCGTACTCACTGAGGCATCCACCCCCGATTCTTGCCACTTATTGTTTATGAAATCCACGGTCCTAAACCGATATTTCGTAGTAATCCTTCTCAGACATCTGTCCTGTCTCATCGAAGTTATTCTTTTGGAACCGCAGTTTTTACGATTATCTTTAAATTTCATGGTTTTATAATAAGCTTGAAGAACTTTACTTACAGTTCCTTGAGAACAATTCACCTTTTTGGCTATCCTTTGATGGGTAAGCCCCTCTTCACGTAATTTCAAAATTATATTCTTAGTAAGAAAAGTTACGTCTTTCTTTCGACCCATTTTAAAGCTCAACTAACTAAATCTTGTTTCCAAACTAAGAAAAGCACTATCACTACTTCATTAATCTTCATAATTTATGCTGAATTTCGACCCCAACGTGGACCAATCACGTTAATTTATAATTATTCTAATTTTTTTTAATTAGTTGTTTCATTATTCTAATATTGTGATTTTGTTAAAAAGAAATTAATAAATTATTAATTCATTTGTATGCCATTTTTGAACAATATGTAGTTTAATTGCATACTGAAAATATAAATGTTAATATTTTAGGGCGTTTAAATTGTAGAATCTTATAGAAATCGGGCAGTTTACCTAGAAAATGTTCGAATATTCTGAGTATTCTAATAATCTGGAGGAGGGTAGTATAGTGTTGCCAACACTTTAAGGAGAAAAGTGCTACGAAAAAATAAAATTAAAGTCTAAAATTTCAAAAAAAAATACAATAAAAATATTAGCTGCTTTTTAAAATATTTTAGTGACTTTAAAAAAGTATTTTTATAGTATTTTTTTTTTGTAATTTTAGAATTAAATGGTATTTCTTCGTAGTATTTTTTTCCTTAATGTGGTGGCAACACTGGTCCCTTGCCACCACATTAAGGAAAAAAACTACAAAAAATACAATTTAATTCTAAAATTACAAAAAAATACTTGAAAAGATTTTCACTCTTTTTTTAAAGTCACTAAAAATATTCCAAAATGCAGCATTATTTTTTATTGTAATTTTTTTAAATTTTAGAATTTAATTATATTTTTTCGTAGCAGTTTTCTCCTTAAAGTGGTGGCAACACTGGCCCCATACCCCTCCAATTTTGGTCTCCATGCGCGTCTCGTCGTTAGCATTGGAGGTCAAATAATCCGCCAATCTAATACCTTAACTATGATATCTATGGTTTCAATAGGCCTTGAAATGTTGGCGAGTCTTAAGAGTAATTGTTTATTTTTCATTACTGTGCTTTAGAATATAAATAAAGATTTGATCTATAATATTAATAAATACTTAATCCTTAATTATTTAATCTGTTACTTAAACTACATGCAATGGTTGAAGCGTTTTGACAGACACCATAAACATTTACCAGCACAGCTAACTGTTAATGAAGAATGTTTAAATGTTTAATATACGATTATACTATAAAAAATTCTGATGTATTTCACAAACAATTTTCTCAAATATATATAAAATGAATTAAGATAAGTCACACAAGTTTTAAATTGAAAGAAAATAGTTAAATACTAATTAGAGAAAAAATATCATGTGCAATAGGAAAGTATAATATAAATGCCATTATTCATTGTATAAAAAAACTTTTGTAAAATTACATCGTATTTTAGAGTGTGTTTTTTACATCGAAGTTAGTTACATCATATTAGTTAACAGAAAATTGATTTTTTCATGACGTAGAGTTACAGGTAAGTATGTCCTATAGAATCACTGCATCGAAGCAAACGCACACTCTTAAAACAAAAGAGTGAAATCCACTCCAGTTGGAGAAGTGTATTTTCCACGCTGGAAAGGAATGAATATTAACTTAGACGGAAATAAAATCACTCGTTTCGAGTGATCCTGTCGGAGGTTTAACACACAAAGGATTCACTCCAAAAGGAGAAGTGCATTTTCAAGACTGGAGGAGTGAAATTAACTCAGACTGAGTTAAAATCGCTCGTTCGTTTTAAGAGTGTAGACGGAGGGCGGTAGATGGATGTCCAATCTATATAATTGAAGAGCTTAGTGAAAGAACGAGCTAAGTGACATTTTCGAAAAAATGAGATTTTGTGTCAATGAACATCTTTTTCCATCATTTAAAGATGAAAGTTTCCCATTTTTCAGAAACTTGAAGTTAAGTATATATGTAAAATAAATCGACAGGGAAAATTAGATAGAATTAGCCGGCCCGCCGGTGCAGTGGTGTACTAGTCTTTGGAGCTGCTGGGCTCGGGTTCGAATCCTGGTAAAGGCATGGATGTTTGTGCTTGTCAATAAATGTTGTTATTTGTCTTTGTGTTTGCGTCGTCCTTCTTTGTGTGTCTTTTGTGACTGTCTCATCAGGCGAGCTGGGTAATGGGCTATAAAGCCTACACTCTATCCCTTCTAGAGGGAGCAATCACTGTCATTTGTCAAAGATAGAATTAAATATTTATCGTATCAACTGCGCATCAGGAGACGATAGATTTTAGTGTCTTGACGCGAGGAGTTCGTGGCGAAGTCCTTCACAAATATGGCAATAAATGTCGAACCCTACTTTACTGACCAATCAGAGTTGAGATTTTGGAAAAAAAAGGTTTTAAAAGGTCAACGTGTGTGGGCGGATGATTCAGCAAAGTTCCGTGGGAACGATTGATCTGGGCGACTTTTTAGCTTCCACGTGTTTGGGATGTTAAAGATGTTAATAGGTGATATTAAGGATATGTGAAAGCGCTAATTTAAGCTATTAAGTTTAATTGGGATTAAAAAAAGATAAAATTTTGAGGGTGTTTAAGTTATAATACGTCATCCATATTGATTAAGTGTATTACCATCGTTTATAAGTTTGCACATCAATCGAATATAGTATGGTTACTTCGTATGTATACGTAAAGTCATTTTTAATTTAATTTTTTCATTAATAATAGATATTTTTAATCAAAATTATGAAGAGTGTAATAGCTAATGGCCTCCAAATAATTAATATTTTGGTAAGATGTTAGATTAATATTTTGGTAAGATGTAAGATGTTTTTATCATTAAGATAAATGATAAAATTATTCACACCTACTTATTCCTTTTATTTTTCTTTGTGTTGCTTGCTTAAATTATTTTTGATACATGTGAAGAATTCCGAATTTCTAAGAACTCTTAATTAGAGAGCTCACAAAATTTTTCTTAGGATGCAACTAATTAAGTTCTTGTTGTCCATCTTCTATTCAAGATATCCAATCTATTAACAACAAAAAAGCTAACTTTTTTTACCTGTATAGCCTGATGCATTTTAAAGATAAGTATTGTTAGAAATTTAATAAGCATTTGCTAAATACTAAAAAAGTGTTCAAAAAGGGCTAAATATTTTGTCAACATAAATTATTTAGTACTTGGGTATTCGTTGGTTCGTTGACATATTGACCTTCGTCAAGTAAGACACATAAACACATACGTGACAAATGCTGCCATATATCGCCATCTCCGCAGTTTAGACATATCCCTGAAGTGGAGGGAAATAGTCTCCAGGGACCTGTACCCATGGGAAACTGCGCAATGACCGCGCACAGGACTTTCGGACTCACAGATTTAACGAGCACGTACTCTGCATATACTCAGTGGGTCTTCAGTGGTATCGAGACTCGATCGCGGAACATCCAATTCCGAGAACGGGGTTTTAACTACTAGGCTATCCATGGCCCCCCGGGTCTTCGTTTCTCTTATATTTGTTTATTTCGATGAACTTAATAAACAAATATTTTTAGAAATAATTCAACATGCATCATTTTGGAGCATTCTATGTATATATATATCATCAGTTTCAAAGAGCAATCATGGTTGCAAAGCGTGGCGCGCTGCTGTGTAGTTGTTTAATAAATGGACATAAAGTTTGGTGGATCGAAACAAGAAGATATGGATCCAATAAGCACGTAAGTGAGAAAGGATTAAAAAAGCTGTGCCACCCCATGTATTTTTTTTTAATCCAAAGGAACCTAATCTAACATGTTCAGGAAAGTAACAGGTAATATGAAGAATAGTTTCCAACTTTCAGGAACAGTTGCTGTTATATTCTAGGAATATTACTAGCAAAAGTGTATATCTCAGCTAACCAAAATTTTCGAGTAATGCTCCTGATTTTTTTACAGTGAAATCTTAACATAGAAATTAACATAGAAGGCTGACATCTTAACATAGTAGAAGGCTGAATGCAGTGATTTTGGTACTCTAACTCTTACTTGGAAGGTTTCTCTTTTCAAATATGACATCTTTCAATTTTCATCAGTCGCCGTTGCATGTAGAAATGCTAACAAATTTCGGCAGAATTTTTTGTTACAAAACTAATTTTAAGTGCAGCCCTTAATGTAGCGAGCTTCGAAAGTAATCGTAAAATGCAAAAGTTAACTTCCGGGCGATACAGTCCATGCTGGACCATGTTCTATCTTACAATACGACTCCAAAGCTGCATGTATCTGGTCCTCGCTTTCCAGTTCCTAGTTTTCATGGCCTTTAGATCTCTTTCCACATCATCTGTCCATCTTTTTCTCGGTCTTCCTCTTCTTCTCTCTCTCTCTGGCATTGCCCCTCGAAACATTTTTTGTGCCTCTGCTATCGTCCATCCTCTCATATGTCCCAACCATTGAATTCCCCTATTTTTGATGCTAACCCTCTAATGCATAGAGTGTTACCGTTTGGTAACAAGTAACATAATCCACTTTACTCTATTAAATTAGAGTTCCTCCTAGACAAATCGGTGTTTTTTTTTTCACCTATTACATTTTATTTTAAAGTCTTACTTACTAATAATCCTCATAGATGACAGTAGTAAAAGTGTATTCAAAATTAAAGAGTGAGGTTATTAACTTTTGTGAAATTACGTTTTTGGCAGTATTCAGTTTTATATACAGTATTTGTTTAATTTCTGGCATAACATCATTATTTTCAGTCATAATTGAACCTAAGTATTTAAATTCAAAAATTAAAAGTAAAAAGTCAAAGTGAAAGTCTAAACGTAAAAGCATGTGATTCCACTAAAAACTTCAAAATAACCTAACAAATGACTTTTAACTCAAATAAATCAGCAAAACATCACTCCCAACTTCATGAATGCCCCTGAAGAAATGAAGTTTCTGCCATCTTTAAACTTTTTCACTTCCATAATGGATTTTCAGCAGAGACCAGCCACAAATGACATTTTCCGAAAAATCTTTTCTAAAAAGTCCATTTAAGCGCCAAACTTCGATTTCTCATAGAACAAAATGTCACGTCTATGATTTCAACTCTTCTGGTTTCATAAATGGTGAAACTGAGACAGAATGTTCGAAGATAATAAAAAGAATAGAAGGAATATTTGAGAATATAAATGAGAATATTTGGGACAACTTTAGACCTTGGATTTAGTAATTATGGCTTGACCTTCCACCTCAGGTAGCGGTTATTTTCACATTATGTAATTTTTTAATTGTCAATGTTGTTTTGAGGTTAAAAAGAAGTTAAAATATATTTAATTCCGCACATTTTCAGTGGGACATTGACCAGGGTTCTAAATTACGAGGCGTTATTGGCTGTGTTAAAGCTCCGAAAGGAGGCTAGAGATAGGCAGACGGAATCTATTACATTACCTTTCAGTGGGACAAAAATATAAAAATTTAGAAAAGGATATTATTAAGACAAAATGTTTCTTTTTTCATAAATATTCAATGTTATTTTATGAATGAGAGAAAGTTGCGTTTTCTTTCCCCGTGTTAAAAATTTTATTAAATTTTCGTGACTTAACAATATTTTAATAACCTGTAATCAAGAAAAAGTTTCCTTTTAAAATAAAGTTATAGTTTAAGATAAAGGTATAAGTAGAACATTCTACGTCATTATACATAGATACAATAGACATTGTTAATTAAATATATTTTTATTGAGTACCATAATGTTTCAAAATCCTAATACGCCTTAAACTATTCCACAAAGACTATGGAAAAAACAAGATTACTTAAAAATGCTGCATCAATGAACGTTACTTTAAAAAAATATATCTCATATCACACCTTCACTTCGAAAAATTAATAATTAATGAAACTTCCATTAACACCTTGTACCAAGTTTCTTTTTGTTTTAATGTGACGTGTCAAAAGATATTTTAATGGAATCTTGAAGCTTCTTTTGTTTATTTTTCAATCTACTTGTTCCGACTATAAGACTTGATCAATTTTTATAATCCTTACACATAAAAAACCTGCTCACATAACACTTTCCTTAATGGAACCCTTTTTGACTTTTTGACCAAAGTGTATTTGCATCATATAGGGTGACACGTAACGTCATTAAATATGACGTAAAGAAGTATCACACATACCAATCTAATTATTAAGTGAAGTTTATTATCAACGGCATAAGTGAAGTAATCTGGCTATTTATACTACACTGCTCAAAACAATTAGGGGAGCACGTTTTACTTCCAGATTTTACTTCACTCCCAACTTTTTAATTTTCGTTCTAAAAATCTAAAATTGGGGAAATAGGTTCATTATGTATCCGGAATGAAATAGTAAAAAACAGGAGAAAAAACTTAGTCTTTTTAAATTAAAATTTAAGGAAAAAATAGGAATCATAATTTTTTTTAATAAATTCTAACAAATTGTTTTTCAAAACTTTATTTGTTAAAAAAAATTGAAATATATTTTTAAACATCTAAAAAATGCAAGCATGAAAAGTTTAGGGTCAATTTATTTTTCTGAAACTGTTTTAGAGTGAATTTTATTTTGCCATATTTTTCATATTTTCATTTAATAATAAAACAAAAATTATTAAATTTTTCAAAGACATGATTCTACCATCTCTCGATACATATAATAGCGAATTAAACTTAGTCAGAAAAAAAGATCGCAAGCTGATTATTTGCAATGGAATCATTCGGAGTTAAAGGGTTTAAACTAAGCCATGTGCTCCCCTAATTGTTTTGAGCAGTGTATCTTCCACTCTCTTCGAATACACTTCTGGTAAAGCATTCCACTCATTGACGACTCTCCTGCCATTTGAGGTAAAACCTAAGCCCTCCCTGTTTTATGAACTTGAATAACTGAATTAAATCACCCCTTGTTCTTCTATTTTTCAAGGTATACATGTTTAAAGATCGTAATCTATTATCATAATCGATTTCCGATAAACCCTCAATCATTTGTGTAGCCTTATGCTGCACTTTTTCAAGCAACTCTATATCTTTTCTGGGGAAGGGAGACCAAGACTGAACAGCATATATTCCAGATGTGGCTTTAGCATTCCCCTTTACAATGGCAAAATAATCTCCGAAAAAAAATATAGAATATACATGCAAAAACAATTATTCTAGTCAATACGGAAATGTCAAAAAAGTTAATAGAATTTGGACAGCAACTTTATTCATCACATTAAAAACAAATGATTCTTCGAGCTTTTCTAATAAATATTTCTTAGAAATCGTTTAGACTAGCATGCTTGTATTAGGAAACTAATTTGCGTAAACAATGTCGGTTGTACAAAGACTAATATATAGAATACAATGGTAGGAATAATTAAATTATTCATCGTAATGGAACCAATCTGCAAATTAATTTTCGTCTATTATATAGTCAGTTTGATTAAAATATTGATTATTATGAAGACGTAAGCAAGAAGACTTTCACAAGCTGGAATATATATGTATACCTACCATACCATACCATTATTGCTTCTTATGTAACTGTATAAGTGTTCAATATTGCAGTTCACTTCGGAACAGAATAACTAGTTTTCTTAAGTCTACAAAATGTGTATGGCTAACTCTACCGATATGCGTCAAATAAGGTGGATTATACGACTATTTTACAGTGTCGGTATTATTCTACCTGCAGAAGAAGAATCAACGTTTCGCCGTATTCTGTCTAAAACTGTGGACTGGATCTATGTCCTGTTTACGGCGTACCTCATTGGAACAGACTTTTATTTAATATTCGTACTGGAAAAAAGGAAAATCCCATTAGGCTTCGTGATATCTGCTTTCTGTGGGGACTTTAGCAACATCGCTATTCGTCTCGTGTACATGACGAGACGAAGTTTCATAGTTCCGATGCTCCAGAAAATTCATTTCGTTTACCAGAAACTTGATAAGGGCAATGAAGGACGAAGAATGAGGATTCTAGTTGTTGTGGTTTGCGCGAGTTGGATTTACCCCTGTGTCATGTTCGCCAAGTTTGTTCAAGTTATGATGACTGAAAAAGGCCCCGAATCATTGCAGACTGGTTTCTTCTTCATGAAATATATAAATAAAGATACGGCCAGGGCATTATTGTTTCTAATCCAGCTTTTAATGCTTCAGCAAATGTATGCGGCACCAGGTTACTTCATCGGTCTGTATTGCTATTCGTACGAAACTCTCAAATTTATAATTAGAAAATCCGAAAGATACTTGAAGAAGAAATATCAACTTCGTACATTCGAGAGATCCTACTTCAAGATCACTAGACAGATTGGGGACTGTGCTATTTCAGTTGAAGAAGCATTGTCCAGGCAACTTACGATACTGTTTACACTTTTGGTGGCTTTTATATTTATCATGATGACCCTGTTTCTTAAAGACACAAGTAGAGTATTTGTCAGTGGATTGTGGCTGCCAAATTTGTCCATTTTATTTTTAGCCGTATTGTCATTTTATTCGCTAAGCATTCAAGCAAGCGGCATCCACATTTCGGCGCTGAGAATGAGAAAAATGGTTTATAGCTTCTGTTCCAAGATGGATTCGCCGAACGATATCGATTCGAATAGAATTCGTTTTTTGTTGTTGGTCGACTCCGACGCTTTTCCAGACAAAGTGATGATGTCCGGTTGGGGAATGTTTGTTCTCAATCGGAATTTCATTCTTCAAACAACGGGGGCAATCATAACGTACGGTGCAGTGATATCACAAATCGAAAAAAAGTGACTAAAATTCTTCTGAAAATTAAATTATAATACTTTTTACATTCAATTGTCTATTATCAAATATATGGGAATGAAAGTATTGTGGTTGGGGCGAAAATCCGAAATGGAGATCTTCTGTTCTGTACTCGTTTTGGAAGAAGCTGATTCTAAAATGTTTTTTTTTAGCATTAGCACTGTTCTTCCATAAGGCCCGGGCCTCGGGACCCCCAAATATTAGGGACCCCTAAATTTCAGTTTCTATTATAAAAATGCTGTAAATCCCCAAAATATCGCAGTAGACTAAAAAAAACATTCTTATATATTGTTTTTTGCTCGGTTTTGACTGAGAAATTGAACTAACGTGATTGTTTTGATCGATGTTTATAAGGAACCCTATTGGAAATTCCCATAAAAAAACCAATAAAATTTTTTAGTGTGTTATGGCCCCAATAAAATTTTATTGGACCAATAAAATTTTACGGGACTCGTAAAATTCTATTGGTTTGCAAAATTTTATTGGGGCCATAACACACTAAAAAGTTTATTGGTTTTATTCCCATAGAATTTTATTGGACCAATAAAATTTTATGGGACCCTTAAAATTCTATTGGTTTTCAAAATTTTATTGGGGCCGTAACACACTAAAATAATTTATTGGTTTTATTCCCAATAGACTTCAATGGGACCCATAAATTCAATGGGACCAGTAAAAAAACGCCCATAAAACCTACGGGTTGTAGACCAATAAAATGTTTGGGTATATGGACCCGTACTTTTCAGGTCCAGTTAGCAGGGTTATTATGATTTTACCCGTCCTGAAAAACCCCAGGTGGTTTAAAAAAAATCATGGTTTTTTCTTCAAAGTGAGTTTTTTAAAAAAAATCATGAAAAAAATCAATTGGGCAATTGATTCTAAAATTGCCCTTACTGGAAATTAATAAAAATAAAGTTAAACATTTTTATAAGAAACAAAGAAATTATTACTTCATATAATTTTCAATTAATATATTATTATTATTAATAATATACTTTTACTTTTTTGTACCTTTAATTTTTAAAATACATTTACCAATTTAAATTTATACTAATTATAAAACAATTAAATCTAATTAATGCATTTTTATTTTAATTTTGATTTTTATAGATACAATGTTCTGAGATATATTATTTGTTTACACAGACACAAACAAGATTGGTCCTAAACAATGCAGTTTAAAATTTAAATGTAGTACACAATTATATAACATTTAAATACACTTGTATTAGTTTTTAATTGTTTTAATTTAAATTACAACGTTCTTGATTATCTCGATAACATTCACTATAAATTCTGTTAGTTTCGAAATATTCAATAAATAATAAAAACTTCCCTTAATAAACCTCAAGAACCCGAAAGAAGCAACCACAATAGTGAAAAAACACACCGAAAACCATGAAAAAAACCTAAAACCCTGAAAACCCCAAGTGGGTTTTTCATTAAAAACACCGAGTTTTTTGCAACCCTACCAGTAAGTGTGTATTATCTATAGGTATCTTCAAAATAGAATATCATAAAAATGCAATTTTTTTATTGAATTGCAATGCCTTAAGACCTTTTTTATTTAATATATCATTCGCTCTTTTGCATACTCTCTCTGTTCTTGGATAGTGCAACTAAAAAAATTCAAAAAAATATAGTTGGTATGCTATAGCACTTGAAAACGGAACAGCTAGGATATGGCCTGTCTCGATTTGCAATGTGTGTTAAGTCGCCAAGCAACAAAAATGCTCCATTGCGGTAAACATTCTCTTTCACATTTTATGCAACTCAATAGACATACAAAACCCTACGCTAAATTTCCAAGCTCGCCAAATGTTGCCAATCGACACACCGACCATTATATCCTAGCTGTTAAAATGTACTTAATTGGGGAATGATTTTAAAAGCTTTATTGTCAAACAAAGAGAAAAATATTTAGGTTTAAAAAATCTTAAGAATTGGGTTAAAAAAGTTTTATATTTTACCACATTATAAATAATTTATTTACATTTTACAAAACAAGCATCAAATACATACATGAATCCATGAAAGGTTTTTATGATCAAACAAACACAAATTATTATTAAGTGAGTTAAGAGTTCTAAATTTAAGGATTCAATTAATATTTTAGGAGTTTCAATTAAAGTTTTGGTTCACATTTTGAATTCTTGAAACATATCACAGGCAAATGGGACAAAAGCATTTTCTGCTCGCTAAAAATGGATGTGCTTCCGGAATTGGGCCGCTGGCTTTATGTAAACATACCATGCTTGGCAAACTTTTTCGGCTACCGCAGAGTGGCGGTTGTTTTTTCCTTTCCATGTGGTGCATTTGAGAACTTCTGATATACTATATTTGATTAAAATTTATGTAAATATAACTTTTGTTATTAGAAGCGAAATTTAAAAGTTGTTATGCTTTTACAAAGCAAGTCCAAAATCAAACACACGTTGTTGTTGTGTTAGAATTTGCGTTTGTTTTGATTATGTTTAGTTACGGTTACAGTTAATAGTACTAAAGCTAAAATACTATTAAACTTGAAGTTTTATGAGTAAACATAGTGTCTTTTTTTAGCAAAATCAATGTTTAAAAGCAAAATTTTTACAAAAGGTGTTTTACATAAATTAGTTTGTGTGCTATTTACTGAAATATTTGCAATTTTTTAGTATTTTTTTATAAGCAAGCCTTAGGTGAAGCAGGAGACCAGAGACTGTTAAAAAAATATTACCAAGTATACATGACTCTAAATTATAATATTTGTTGAAAATAGAAAAAAAAATATTTTTGATTACAAACAAATTGCATATATTCTATTTAAAATTGTAATTTAATTTTTTTAAATTTAAATTTTTATTTGAATTTTTTATTTAAAGTATCTTAAATTTTATCATTAAAATATTAAAATATATATTTGAATTTAAAATATTAAAGTGCATTTTTCATAAAAAAAAATTAAAAATTAAACATTTTATGATAAAAAATAATTTTTTAAAAATTAAATACAGAAAAACACATAAACATGAAATTCATATCATACTTTATTGGAACCATAAACATTGAACTAGTTCAATGACACTTTTAATGATTCGGTAAAGTGCTTTATTTTCCTTATAAAACATTTTATTGGTCCAATAACACGTTTTACCAGTCTCATGAATGTTTTAATGGTCCAATAAAACATTTTAATGGTGTAACAAAACATTTTACTGGTCTAATAAAACATTTTAATGGTCCCATAAAACATTTTACTGGCCCCATAAACGTTTTAAGGGTCCAGTAAAACGCTTTACAGGCCCCATAAAACGTTTTACTGGTCCAATAAAAGGTTTTGCAGGTCCAATAAAACATTTTACTGGTCCCGTAAAAAAATTTATTGGTCCAATAAAATCTATTAGTTCCCATAGAATATTTTATGGGTCCCATAAAATATTTTATCGGTCCATTAAAAAATTTCCAATAGGGAAGCCAATAAATTTGCAGCAAAAATTTGATACATAGGTCATATAGCACCATCATTACTGGAAATCGTACACAACATTTTCCGTAAAGGGGTCCCCAAAATAGGTTGCGCCTCTAATCTGGCCTATAGTCTATTTTCCTAGATCAGGCCCTGAACATTATGGTGTGTCTAAAAGTACTCTACTGCTCTAACTAAACGATCTACGGAGTAGGACTTCAAATTTGGTACACGAGTTTGGAGACTGAAGTAGCTCTGCAGGATGTCATAATAAGTTTTTTAGAAATTCTTACAAATGCAAAAGTAAGTTGCAAGTTATTGTTTTGGGTTTTAAAATTTGATTTCTCTCTAAAATTCGATTATCTTTTTGTATTCCAACGTATTAGTTACGATTCTTCGTGATTTCTCTCCAAATATTTATAAGAAAATTGCTTTAGAAACTCACTGATATAATTATTTTTATTCTCAATCACATGCACTTTTTTAGTGAATAGATATTTTTTAATGTGTATATATTTTAATATGTTTAGCGCCATTTAACATCTCCTCATATGGTAAGTAGGCTTTTATGATTCGTTTCTATAAATGAAATCAAATAATCATATAGAATAAATCATTACAAAGCTAAACATAGAATAACGCATTCGCTATGCAAAGGCAAATACAACGGCAATGGTCGCTAGCATTCCAAAGACTATTGGAACCATTCAATTGAATCAGTTACACGGATATTCGATTCTAATATGCTTTCAGGGGGTAGCAATTACAGTAATTATGCATAGCTGCAGGCCTTTTTCCCTTTTGTTTTCATGCTTTATCCGGAAAATACGTTTCTTGAGAATAAGTTGTAACATATTGAATTTTGAAAATCGATATGGATGGAGATAAATCAGTTAATATTCTTAATTATACTGATGGTGAACAGTTGAATATCGTAACCATTCATAGATCAATCTCAAGTTTTCTTCGTAATTTTTGATCATTTTGATTGAAAATTGTTTGTTTTAAATTTGAATATATTTCATTTTGTGTGGAATATATTGTTCTGCATATTTTTTTAAAAAATTATTTAGCAATATTACAATTTACAATTTTTTTAACAAATATTTCTGTCTTTCATGACAAAACATTAATTAGACATACATTTTAGGATTTGGTGGATATGTGTTTAGTTTCTCAGTGAAAGACCTATGTAATAAGTACTTTGTATATTACATTCACTGTAAGTTTCTTTTATTATAATAAACAAGAAAAGTTGTGTGTTACTCTTAAAGTAGACATCCGTTTGCGTCCTAACTTGACTATGCGTATTACATGTTCGTTTGTACTAACTTGACTGTGTGTATTACATATTCAAATAACGATTTTTGAACATTCAGTGGTCAAAGTACTTTAATTTTGGAAAAGGAGAAACAATAAAATAAAGTGTCTCAAAGCATATCGATTATACTTACGATTTCTAGCTTTCTGACAAATCTCTCTACAAAATAAACATTAAAAAAGCCATCATTTTATTAACTTACCGAAACTACTCCCAATCTCATTTTTTAAAA